>CM022301.1:25366537-25474037 GCA_011799875.1 Thinopyrum elongatum | reverse complement strand
CCCAAAGCAATCCAGTCCTCCTCCTGATCAACAACAACTTTCTCAACAACAACAACAACAACAACCTCCCGATCACATCACTGAATCAATTCACTCGTAAGTATCTTGAGCACATACATTGGTGTTAGTTCCTGGGTGGCTTATGTTTTACTCACTTGAGTACAAGCGCGTGACTCTGGAGTATGCAGGTACCTAAAGCTCCGGTTGGAGAGGCCGAATGCCCCGCCGTCTGAATCGCTAAGCCAGCTAACACATGGGATGAATACAGCACAGGCTGCCTGCGTATTCTATCAAACATGTGGTATGAATAAATCGTGTCGTGCAATCATTTCATTAGATGATACACCAAGTTTCCTTGATACTCTTTTTAAATGTCGTTTTGTTTGGTGATGCATGTCACTGAATGTAAACTACTGTTGTTGAATGAGCTGTGCAGTGTTAGCAATGGAGGATCGCTACAAGGTTGAGCAGGTGGAACCATACGGGCCCATCCTCAACTCAAGGAACCAACATGTGACCTAGTTGTGTTTTGTGAAGTCTGCACAGCACAGGAAGTAGTCTTGTACTAGGAAGTTATGTCTGCTGGTGTGGCGGGAAGCAAGTGTGCTGTGTTATTGCGTTACTCTAGTTTTGTTGAGACAAGAAGAGCAGGGAGGGAGATTCAATTGCTGTAAGATAAGCTGCTACGCTGAAAGTGAAAGAATATTTATTTATTATGAGATTTGCTTGTTAGTTGCTTGTACTGGTGTACGTAGTTTATTATGAGTAGAGGGGGAGATTTGCTGGTTAAGTGTTGCTTGTACTGGTGTAAATAGACAAGAAACAAGTCTAACAATGAACCTCCCTTGATCGCGAGCTTCTTCATCTGTGCGGCCTCCTCCATGTTGAGTTTCCTCCTCTTGACGGCCTCCTCCATGTCAAGCTTCTTCGTTTGGAGATCCAAGTATATCTTCATTTTCTCCTACTTTCCTTGGCGCTTCCTCTCGTCCCTCACTTCCTTTTCAGTCATCATGCTGTGCAAAGTTTCTTGCTAGGCGATAGGTGCCGCATCACACTTCTCGTCAATCTTCGAGTTGGTCTTGCCCCTCAGCCTCTTCACCCCATCTCCATCCCCAACTACGGTTGCCGGCCCTCCTTTCTTCTTTAGAGCGGCATATTGATCTTTGAACTTGGGCCAATCTTTGATGAGCGTCTGATGTCCTGCAAGTGCACAGGGTTTAGTTGTAGCTTTTTCGAAGTAAGAGTATCGATCCCAAAGGGAGCACATGAACCAATCTTTTCGTCTCTTGAATGGTGTGAATAGAGTGCCCGTAAATTGTTAGTTCTCCAAAGCAGTAGTAACGTGAAGGAAACTAATATTGAAGGTGCAAATGTAAATAAAACAGCAAAAGTAAACAACTAGAATTGTAAATGAGAGGCTTGAGACAGATGGGATTAAAGCGTTCCCGGGGAGTCCGGAATCCCCTCTAGTGTGCATCTATAGCGGTGCCTAAACACAATGCTACTTCAGATTCCTAAGCCACTTTACATGTTTCTCTTTGTGGGCAGAGCTGGTGCAGATACATGCATACATGCGGCAGCTTCGTATCACATACGCCACCACCGTTCTTCCCCACTCCGGTTATCAAACGGTAATTAAGGGAAAAGATGTCCCCGTGGACGTAGCCAAAGTGGTCTCTGTTTTACCCCCTACTACAAGGATCTGCTATGAAGGGAGATGGGGCCTGACACTCACCCACCTTGCCAACCACACGGTTCGCCAACAGTAATAACCTTCCGTCAAAAATTGGCATACATTGGATGGTCGACTTCACCCAACGTCAAGAAGACTATTAACATAAACATGCAAAGAGTATGTCAAATCCTAATATCAATCGATCCATCACACACTAGGGTTCATCCATGTCCCCGAGAACCAAGGGAAATACTCACACATGAAGGCAACAAACATCATACCACCAAAGATGGGAAACATGAATGAATCACACATGTAATACACAAGTTATTCCTTTAGGGTTCTTGATATTAATGATACATCTCCAACGTATCTATAATTTATGAAGTATTCATGCCATGTTTACAATAATTTTATATGGTTTTCGTGCACTTTTATATGATTTTCATGGACTAACATATTAACCTAGTGCCCAGTGCCAGTTGTTGTTTTCTGCTTGTTTTTGGTTTTCCAGAAAACCCATACCAAATGAAGTCCAAACGCGACGAAACTTTTTGATGATTTTTTTGGAACATAAGAGACCCCCGAAACTTCATGGGAGGACAAGAAGACCCACGAGGCGGTGACAAGGCAACCCGGCGCGCCAGGGGGGTGGGGGTGGCCGTGTGCTGTTGCCTTGTGGGCCCCTCGTAACTCCTTTTCACATGATTCCAACGCTGAAAATTCTTATAAATAGAGAAACCCCCATAAATAAACCTAGAACTTCGACTCCGTCGCCGCAAGCCTTTGTCCCGAAGAGATCCCATTTGGAGGCCTTTTCCGGCACCCTGCAAATTTTGTGGCCCAATGCAATTTTCTGTTATGCAGTCGTTCCATGGCGGTGTGAATGCAAATAATATCTGATACTTTTCCTGAACGTTTTCATAGTTGAACCATTTCTTCGCCCAGTGACAGCGAATTCTCTGCAGCCTGTTATTGCGATCTGTTGTTGATTCAACTCCAGGTGGAGTTTTGTACCCTTCTGGTTCAGACATCTCAGCAGTTGTGTTCTTCTCTCTACCACGACCACCCTTTTTGGGATTTCCATCAGAGAACATGGTAAGGGCGCCAATGACTAACTCATCCTCAGGCTGACTGTGAGCAGAGGGAATATCTTCATAATTTTCTTCAGATTCAGACTCGGATTTCTTCTTCGGTGTCTTTGGAGGCTTTGATGATTTACCTCCACCAGTCAATCTCATTCGGTCAGATCTGGGTGGAAGCTGAGGCATATCTCCTTCGGAATCTGTCTACTCATCAGAACTCCGTGCCATTGCCAACCTGTGAAAAGAATAGATACGAGGGAAAACAGGGTAGGGTTGTAAAAATGCACATAGTGGTTTTTGAACGAAAAAGAATATTTTCAGGAGGAACATGGGAATCCATGGTACACTTAACGAAGATATCTTTGACAGAGTTTAGTCTAGCCACAAGGCATTTGAGCCAGAATAAATACTATCTAATCTTTCGACGAGTACACATGAACCCTAGATTTGAGGAAAGCAAGTACGTGGGAAAAACTACAAACCGTGCCAGTCAAACCCTAGTGATTCCTAAAGATCTACCGCAATGAATAAATCAAGAGAAAATGCATCGGTAAGAACTGCCCTATGAACTAGGAAAGGAGCAGGAGCAGTTCAAGATCTAGTCGCCCTAACGTGGCAGCATAGATCGATGATAATCCCCAAGTGCAAGGAATCATCGTAGCAATTTCCAAAGGTGGAAGTGTTAAGTATGGAGTGTCGAACCCACAAGGAGCTAAAGGTAGGATCAATATTCTCTCAAGTCCTATCTTCCACTGATACGACTCTACGTACACCGAACATTTGCTTCCATCTAGAAACGAGAAATAAAACTACGCTGTGGGTATGAAGAGGATAAATTTGCATGAAATTGAAGAAATAAACTATAAAAATATGTGCTGTTAACATTAAGTTAGAATATATTACAATATATTATAAATAGGGAGTGTGGAATAATGATGGGTCGGTGTGCGGAATTGTCCTAAGCAATTGTTAACAAGATCGGTAATCATTATTGCAATTTTATATGAGGGAGAGGCATAAGCTAACATACTTTCTCTACTTGGATCATGTGCACTTATGATTGGAACTCTAGCAAGCATCCGCAACTACTAAAGATCATTAAGGTAAAACCCAACCATAGCATTAAAGTATCAAGTCCTCTTTACTCCCATACGCACCAACCCCCTTACTCGGGTTTAAGGTTCTGTCACTCTAGCAACCCACTATAAGCGAATCATGAACGTATTGCAACACCCTACAGCGGGAATCCTTCACGTGTGCGCGGCACGGAAGGCACCATAGGACAGCACCAAAATAAAACATACAACTCAAACTAATCTAGATCATCAATCAACCCAAAAGACAAAAGAAATCTACTCAAAACATCATAGGATGGCAACACATCATTGGATCATAATATGTGGCATAAAGCACCATGTTCAAGTAGGGGATTACTACGGGGTGCGGGAGAGTGGACCGCTTAAAAGAGATGAGGACGATGATGAAAAGGTGATGTTGATGAAGACGATCACCGCGGCGATGGTTCCCCCGGTGGCACTCTGGCGCCACCGAGAGAGAGAGGGGGAGAGAGTCTCCCCCTTGTGCTTCCTCCTCCATGGCCTCCCCCCTAGATGGGGAGAGGTTTTCCCTATGGTCTTTGGCCTCCATGGTGATGATGGCCCCCTCCGGCTTCCTCCTCCATGGCCTCCGGTGATGATGGCCTCCTCCGGCAGAGTGCCGGAGAGGGCCTAGATTGATTTTTCGTGGCTACAGAGGCTTGCGATGGCGGAACTTCTGATCTAGGGTTCTTTTCAGAGGTTTGGGTATTTATAAGAATTTTTGGCGTCGGTCTTACGTCAAGGGGGTGCCCGAGGAGCCCACAAGCCATAGGGGCGCGCCCTACCCCCCAGGGCGCGCCCTTGTGGCTTGTGGCCACCTCGTCCACTTCCTGGCCTAGCTCCGGTGCTTCGGGGGTCTCTTTGGGTCCATAAAAAATCATCGTAAATTTTCAGCCCATTCCGAGAACTTTTATTTCTGCACAAAAAACGACACCAGGGTAGTTCTAATGAAAACAGCATCAGTCCGGGTTAGTTCTAATCAAATCATACCAAAACCATAAAAATTGTTGTAAACATGGCATGGATACTTCATAAATTATAGATACATCAGAGACGTATCAGCATCCCCAAGCTTTATTCCTGCTCGTCCTCGAGTAGGTAAATAATAGAAGAAATAATTTATGAAGTGTGAATGCTAGCATAGTGCATAAATTTGATCAATGATAGTTACAAACACTTTTTCTAGCATCATTATATATAATAAACAGTAGCTCATCTCATAAAACTTCTCATGATCAAGTAAAAAGCTATTCACATGTTAAAGTATAGACAATAAAGTTTCTTGAAAACTAACAAACTATGTTCTGAGTCACCAAACAATTGCAATTCATCTTATTTTCAGGAAGGGTCTATGTAAGAGCTTTGATTTAGCAAATTTCACATACTCAACTATCATATAATCTTCCATGATTGCTAACACTCAAAGCATATTTTTATAACAAATAGCATCCATTGAACACAGAGAAAGATAGGGGCTTAATGTTTCGCCTCCTAACTTATTTACCATATAGATAATTGTCAACAATAATAATTCATGATCAAATATATTTGAATGGCCATATATGCTTGGATCTTTCCCCACCATATGATACTTGCCAACTAAAGAATACTTGAGGTTGAAATAAGAAGGAATACTATTGACTCTTGCATAAAAGTAAATACATGAAAGTAAAAGATAGGCCCTTCGCAGAGGGAAGCAGAGGTTGTCATGCGCTTTTTATTTTTGGATGTGCAAACCCTTAATGCAAAGGAACATCATGTTGTATTGCCCTTTGTGATAGCAACCTTTATTATGCAGTCCGTCACTTTTATTTCTTTACCATCACAAGTTCGTACAACGCTTATTTTCCCTTACAATAAAAGATCATACATATTTGGAGCAATTTTTATTGCTTTTTGCACCAATGACAACTTACTTGAAGGATCTTATTCAATCCATAGGTAGATATGGTGGACACTCATGGCAAGAAACAGGGTTTAAGGGTTTGTGGATGCACAAGTAGTATCTCTACTTAGTGCAAATTTTTGTCTAGCAAAAGATCCTAAGCAAGCACCACATGTTGGAGGATCCATAACAATATAACTTCTATTCAAATATACCCAAACATAACTCATTACGTTGTCTTCCTTGTCCAACTTCAACTAATTTGCTCAAGTTTGAAAATAATTAATGGGGCTCACAATCATAGAAGATGTCCAAGATAGTATATTTATATGTGAAATCTCTCTTCCTTCAATATTCTTTCATGAATTGTTCAAGTGACCAATGTTGTGTTTGCTAACTTTCAATAAATTTTACCACCTATACTTATTATATGTGAAGTCATTAGTCTCCATGGGATAAGCATATGAAACATATATAATTTCAGAATTATGATATTCAATCCATTCAACCATTTACTCATAGGATATACATGAAGCACGAGAGTAAACTACTCCAAAAAGGTATAAGTGAAGATCAATGAGTAATTAAACAGTTAAATAGCCATGCGAGGACTCTCTCTTATTCAAAATTTCAGATCCAATGATTTTATTCAAACAATAAGTAAAACGAAAATATGCTCGAAGCAAAACACATATCATGTGACGAATAAAAATATAGCTCCAAGTAAGGTATACCGATAATTTTGAAGATGAAAGAGGGGATGACTTTCGGGGCATCCCCAAGCTTAGGCGCTTGAGTCTTCCTTGAATATTACCTTGGGGTTCCTTGGGCACCCCCAAGCTTAGGATCTTTCCACTCCTTATTCTCCTCATATCGACATCTCACCCAAAACTTGAAAACTTCAATCACACAAAACTTAACAGAAAACTCGGGAGCTCCGTTAGTATAATAAAACAAATCATTCACTTGGATACTATCAAGACAAGATTCATAATTGTTTCCACATAATTCCTGCTGTACTCTATCATTTCCACCATTTATATCACTTAATATAAGCTATGGAAACACTAAAACAAGCAAACTATGCATTGAAAACAGAATCTGTCAAAAACAGAACAGTCTGCGAAGATCTAAATTGTTCTCATAATTATGTAACTCTAAAAATTCATAAAAATTAGGAAAACGTATACAATTTGTATATCAATCATGTGAAAAAAATTCAGATCAAAATCACGTTCCAGTGAATTTTCAAAATTCCGAACTGAGAGCAAAAGTTTCTGTTTTTGCACAGAATCAAGTCAACTATCATCCACACTATCCCAAAGGCTTTACTTGGCACTTTATTGAAACAAAAACTATAAAACATGATTACTACAGTATCTTAATCATGTGAACACACAAAAACAGTAAGGATAAATATTAGGTTGTCTCTACACAAGAACTTTTCTTTAAAGCTTTTTAGCTAAGCAGTGATATTTTCATGATACTCTTCCAAGCCCAATTTCGATGATAATTTTATTCATACTCTAAAAGATATAAGTGAAGTTCATAGAGCATTCTACAATTAATATAAATTGACCAATATCCAAGCTCAAAATATATAAGTGAAGCACACGAAGCATTCTATAAAGCCATACTCAAAAGATTTAAGTGAAACACAAAGAGCATTCTATAAAGCCATACTCAAAAGATTTAAGTGAAGTGCATGAAGCATTCTATAAATCAATTAAGGAATATATCATACTATAATGGTGCATAAAGGAAAAAAATATAAACACAAAAGACGCATATCATGTGAACAAAACAAAAACCGAGGTATACCGATAATTGTTGAAGAAGAAAGATGGGATGCCAACCGGGGCATCCCCAAACTTAGATGCTTGATTATCCCTGAAATATTTACTTGGGGTGCCTTGGGCATCCCCAAGCTTGAACTCTTGCCTCTCCTTATTCTTCTCATATTGATAACTCCTCGATCTTCGAACACTTCATCCACACAAAACTTAACAAAACCATTGTGAGATCCGTTAGTATAATAAAGCAAATCACTATATTTAGGTACTGTTGTAAACTCATTCCAATTTCATACTAGCATTATATCTACTGTATTCCAACTTCACCATGGTTCATACCCCCCGATACAACCCATAGATTCATCAAAATAAGCGAACAACACATAGAAAACAAAATCTGTCAAAAACAGGACAGTCTGTAGCAATCTGAACATTGACCATACTTATGTAACTCTAAAAATTCTGAAAAATTAGGAACAAATAAAATAAATTCATAGCAGAAGTTTTTAATTTTTTTAGAAACTTTTGACATTCCAGTAAAAAATGTAAATTCATGCACTACAGCCAAAGTTTCTGTTTTTGCACCACACATAGCAAACAAGCAATCTAATCATCCTAAAGCCAAATCTTGGCACATTATATTTATAATACAATGGATATATACAAGGGGATAATTATTTTTGAGAAACTTCCATGAAAAATTCTACATTGTTTCCATGAGCATGAACACAAGTGTTCAAGGTCGACCCTCACTTCTCCAATGCATAACCTTCCAATCACTTCTCTTTTTGAAAAAGTTTTTAAGCATAAGAGGCAAGTTTTTTTTTTGTATTTTGCATTCTTTTAATTTTTTTTGTTTGTTTCACCCACAACTAAAGAAAACAAAAACAAAAGGGAAAACAAAATCTACTTAGTGAAGAAAGCAAACAAGCATACACGAAAATATTAACCCCACACTATTGCTCCCCGGCAACGGCGCCAGAAAAGAGCTTGATAATCCCCAAGTTCAAGGAATCATCGTAGAAATTTCCAAAGGTGGAAGTGATAAGTATGGAGTGTCGAACCCACAAGGAGCTAAAGGTAAGATCAATATTCTCTCAAGTCCTATCTGCCACTGATACGACTCTACGTACACCGAACGTTTGCTTCCATCTAGAAACGTGAAATAAAACTACGTTGTGGGTATGAAGAGGATAGCTTTGCATGAAATCGGAGAACTAAAATATAAAAATAGGTGCTGTTAACATTAAGTTAGAATATATTACAATATATTATAAATAGCGAGTGTGTAATAATGATGGGTCAGTGTGCGGAATTGTCCTAAGCAATTGTTAACAAGATCGGTAATCATTATTGCAATTTTATATGAGGGAGAGGCATAAGCTAACATACTTTCCCTACTTGGATCATATGCACTTATGATTGGAACTCTAGCAAGCATCCGCAACTACTAAAGATCATTAAGGTAAAACCCAACCATAGCATTAAAGTATCAAGTCCTCTTTACTCCCATACGCAACAACCCCCTTACTCGGGTTTAAGCTTCGTCACTCTAGCAACCCACTATAAGCGAATCATGAACGTATTGCAACACCCTACAACGGGAATCCTTCACGTGTGCGCGGCACGGAAGGCACCATAGGACAGCACCAAAATAAAACATACAACTCAAACCAATCTTGATCATCAATCAACCCGAAAGACAAAAGAAATCTACTCAAAACATCATAGGATGGCAACACATCATTGGATCATAATATGTGGCATAAAGCACCATGTTCAAGTAGGGGATTACAGCGGGGTGCGTGAGAGTGGACCGCTTAAAAGAGATGAGGACGGTGATGAAGTAGGTGATGTTGATGAAGACGATCACCGCCGCGATGGTTCCCTCGGAGGCACTCCGGCGCCACCGAGAGAGAGGGGGAGAGAGTCTTCCCCTTGTGCTTCCTCCTCCTTGGCCTCCCCCTAGATGGGGAGAGGTTCTCCCTATGGTCCTTGGACTCCTTGGTGATGATGGCCCCCTCCGGCTTCCTCCTCCATGGGCTCCGGTGATGATGGCCCCGTCTGGCAAGGTGCCGGAGAGGGCCTAGGTTGATTTTTCATGGATATAGAGGCTTGCGATGGCGTAACTTCTGATCTAGGGTTCTTTTCAGAGGTTTGCGTATTTATAAGAATTTTTGGCGTCGGTCTTACATCAAGGGGGTGTCCGAGGAGCCCACAAGACATAGGGGCACGCCCTACCCCCAGGGCATGCCCTGCTGGCTTGTGGCCACCTCGTCCACTTCCTGGCCCAGCTTCGGGGGTCTCTTTTGGTCCATCAAAAATCACCGTAAATTTTCAGCCCATTCCGAGAACATTTATTTCTGCACAAAAAACGACACCACGGTAGTTCTGCTGAAAACAGTGTCAGTCTGGGTTAGTTCTAATCAAATCATACCAAAACCATATAAAATTGTTGTAAACATGGCATGAATACTTCATAAATTATAGATACGCCGGAGACGTATCAATCGACTACGGCAATTCGGAGAGGAAGATTACCGCACGCGCACGATCAACTGTGACGAGACTTCACCAAAGTCACACGGCAAGGCACCTCGCTGGAGTTGCTTCGAGCTCAGGCTCGGGAGGAGGTGGATGAGGGTTTGAGGGAAAATGAGGTGGAAGACGACGGGAGGGGTATTTATAGCAAGTGAGCCGAACCACCTCACGAAATCCACGGTCCTCAGAACGGGGACGTTCCACATTCAACGGATGCGATCATGATCATGGGCACGTGGCAACCGTTTTCTGCGAAGAACTCAAAAACTGAGCGGGAGACGGAAAGGTATGATGAAGAAGGGCAAGCGACAAAAACAGATTAAGGTTCGAAGTTGATTTCTTGCGCAACCAAGGACGTTGGATAGAAATTTCCTTCAAATCAATTGCATGCTTATGATGGATAACATAGATTGGAAGAGAAAGAATAGAGGGATAACAGGGTCCAAAACAAAACACTCAGCCAGAAACGAAGAAACACAAACACACGGAGCTATGAGTGAATTGTTCATCGGACGAAACACAAACACAGCGAAGCGAAAACAAATACACAAACGAGAGCAAATAAACGCAGAGAACAAGCACCAACAAAGATCTCAGGGCTAAGGATATGATGAGTGGAATCCCTGAGATAGTTCCTGCAAGAAGGGTTAGTTCTTTTTCGCAACCCACATTTGCGTGGGCAACGAGGATCTCATTTGCTTCGTCTGACCAGGAATATTCCTTCGATACATGTAGTTCACCTATGCATTTCGAGGATAATCATAAGAATATGCATTGAAATTGTTTCCTGAGACGTGAACATAGTGATTCGAGGAAGTACGCATGTACTCCTTCTGTCGAAGGTTTGAATGATATTCATTCGAGGAAGTTTTAGTGCTAGTCTGCGAATGATAACCATTTCCCCGAAGAGAATTACTCTGCATGTTTAGGTTAGCAGTGACAGATAAATTTTCAATAATGCACTTCTTCACCCAGATTTGCTTCTTGGGTGATCCATACCTACAGTTAGTTCCAACATACCGAGCAAAAACCTTACCATTCTGTTGTTTGAAGAATTTGTAGCTTGAGTCATCTGACTCATCAGAAACAACAGATATGGGAGAATCATATCCAGGCAGAGTTGCAGGTTCGAGAGTTTTACTTTTGGCAAGAACCCAACTCGTTTGAGGATATTGCTCGGGAGTCCAATAAGTTCCATCAACGTTGAGTTTCCTTTCAAAACCCAAACCTTCCTTTCGAGGGTTTTGTGCAGTATAGACTTTTTGAGCACATCACAAAGTATTTGATGCCCTTTGAGGCTCTTTAGCATTCCTGTTTCAAGCAAGCTCTTTAATCTGCAATTTTCATCAGAGACAGCAACGAATTCCTCGGGAGAGGGGTTAGAAATATCGTTCGTAGTTGTTGCATGGCCGCTTTGAGCTCCTCCAAGAACAAGTTCTTCGAGAACGTCATCAACCTGTATTTGCGGGAGGTGATGCAGCACCCTCAAGCTATTGAGATGCGTGAGGGGGTGCTCCACATTCGGGACGTCCAGGGGCCCAAGAGGATGGGAACCGTGGAGGCTAGGCTCGAAGCTATGGAGCAAGAAGTCTTCAATTGCAAGGGGATGGTGGAGCGTGGACTCAATGCCAATCACCTCATGATTACGGATTTTACCCATGATCTCAAGGTGGATGGCCGGTCCATGAAGGAAGTCGTCTTCACCCTCAACGAGCAAATCAACTTTCTGCAAAGCCAAATGTATGATCTCCAAAACCAAGTCTCATCGACGCGTGTGATTAGCGCTGCGCCTCTAAATTAAAACCCTGCATGTGCTGCCGCCTCAAACTCTCTCTGCTCGCGGTCAGATTCAAGTGCTTCCTGTGTCGCGGCGAGCGATCTTCAGGTTGTCCACCCAAGGCCAAGGTTAGCAGTAGTAGCAATAGTGATTAATTAATTATAGTACCAATTTCTTTAAAAAAAGGTTAATTGAAGATTAATTTATTTTCTCAGCGCTGGTAAATGAGAGACAACTTGCTTTGGAATTGCATTATAATATCCATTTACAGAAATCAGCACCTGAGTTCTCCCCTTATGAAATTATCATACACTTCTATCTTAGTGGCAATCATACGTAGAAATAAATTTAGACTAATACAATATGACGATACTTTTATAGGGTCAAAGTGACAAACTAATAGTATTATGACAGTTATTTTTTCACTCTAGAGAACGTTCTATGTCAACTTGAATTGGCAACCCCAGTACTGAAATCCCGGCTCAGCCCCTGCCAATATATGTAAATGACTTAATGTTTGCGCATCATAATCAAGCTGCTAACAACAGAGGATCAACCTAATCAATACTAGTGTCAAACCTAGCTACCGCATTGACCAATCCAAGAAAGTATGCACACAAACCTCTTGTCTCCAATATGTGCAACTAATGGTGGAGAGTTTACCTTCTCTTCAATTACGTTCAAAGATTTCGGGTACCATTTTTCAACGTAACACCACTTATGATGTTTTATGCTGCATTTGGCAATGATAATCCAGCTTTTGTCTATTATTCATTTGGCTAACCAACATATAAATGTAAATGACATAATTTTTGTGCATCACAATCTAAAACAAGCTGCTAACACCCAAGGATCAACCTAATCTACAATGTTGTCAAAGCTACCGCATTACCCAGTCCTAGAAAGTATACACACAAACCTCCTGGCTCCCATGTGTAACTTATGGTGGAGAGGTCCAAACTCGGGAGACCTTCACTTCAATTATATTCCAAGAAATTTACCGTTCTCCAACGTAACACTGCTTCAGATAGTTTAGGCTGCGGCAATGATAATCCAGCTTTTGTCTATTCATCGTTTGGCTAACCAACATATGTATTTTGGTCCCATTTTTATTTTTCTATAGCAGGTTATAAAATAAATAAGATGTTATAAAGTAAGTTCAACATGGCACGATACAATTCAGCAAACCCAAATTCAGCTTAATGTACATGCAATTTTGCTCCGACCTATCTCTCGGAAAAGAAGTTCACATGTGTTTTAACGTAGGAACATAAATAGGTAGTGCATGATTGCTTGTGAAACCTGACTATACGGCGTAGCATATGTAAAACTAGGCATGTGCGTGCGCCTTACACGGCAACATATGATCCGATCCAATTTTTTTACCATTGGACAGAGGTTTCTACCTGTATATGTAAGCTCAATTACCAGGTCTATATATATATATATATATATATATATATATACCTATGCGTGCATGTATATAATCGTACATGTACTAGTTGATTACCGCAATCCATCCATACCGCAGAAGAGAAGTGCACCGCACCGAACATCTTGATCGAGTACTCCCAGGCTAGTAATCGATCAATGGCATCATGGGGTACGTATCATGATGGATCCAATATTCTCTTTTTTTAGCTTAATTAATCATTATTAGATGTGATCAGCATGTGCAAATACATGCATGTTGTTCTTACTAGCGAATTAACTAAGCCAAGATGTGGATGCATGCACAACAGGAGCAGAGGTGAAGGCCGGAGTGGACTACGTCCACCGTTTCTCCCAATCATTCGGCCGCCTCCAGATCACCCAGGTATACTTAATTAATTAGTTAATTAATTTCTTCAAAAGTCAATTTGGTCGGTTATCGTTGCGCTAATCTTTTATTCCTTGAACTCATTGTCCTAATTTGACACCACCTTTACAAAACTTGTATTAATTTGCACACAGAAAAAAGTTTATATTTGATATACATTGTCATGGTAGCCCAAAACGCCTAAGTATCAGGAATGAGTCTTGCATGGGTTTTAGCCTAGTCTCATGGACTGGACCGCACCTATTGAAAATTGGTCTTGTGTTAATTAACCCGCAAGTATCACGAATGATTCTGTGAGAAAAATTAATGGCAATGTCTCACCCATAATTTAATTTATTTTGATGGTCTAATCAATTCATTCAGGCAACATTAGGTGACCTTAGTAGTTCGGTTTGGAGCTTCCTCAAGAGCAAAGCTGGCCAAGGGAGGCAGGCAATTCTTTGTGCGTTGAATCCTTCAAAGCAACCAATGTGTCCGCTGGAGATTGAGTTACAGGAGGATGTGGATACCATCTTCTCTGTTAACGGCCAAAGCTCGATTTTTCTGTCAGGATACTACATCCATCTGAGGCCCAACACATGTACTGCATCCATACTACATTCATCTCATAAAAAAAAAAATGGTATGTGTCCACACAGTATCAAATCTAAAATTTTATTTCTTTCGTAAAATAATGGTTTAACTTCTTTTCTATTATTTTTACACACAACATATATATTTGTTGGTTGTGCAAATGTGCAAATATAAACTACATGCAGCAGTATTTCTCTTTTTAAGATATAATGTACTTTCCTCTTCTATTGTGATAGTTGTTGAGAAGCCCAGCGGTATACCAAAAGATGTTGTATATCATGAAGTCAGTGATGACGATGACAAGAAGGAAACAAATTCGAAACATAAAGAGAGCGATAAATTAGGAATAGAATGCATCATTGAGGGACAAGCTGGTGCCGAAATTGCAACTTTGGGTAGTAAGGTATGTGCTATCCCCAACTTTCGTGAGT
Organism: Thinopyrum elongatum; assembly: GCA_011799875.1. Lineage (NCBI taxonomy): Eukaryota > Viridiplantae > Streptophyta > Magnoliopsida > Poales > Poaceae > Thinopyrum > Thinopyrum elongatum. The sequence continues at coordinate 25,459,361 of CM022301.1, read as the reverse complement.
GTTCTTAACAATGGTTTACTAGCAGCTCATGTGATATTGATTCTCTGCCCGTAAAACTAATTCACATGTTAATCCCAACCTGCTGTTTGTGAAGGTGAAAGTCAAATTTATTGGTCACTTGAAGGATGGGATTGTTTTCGACCATGGCAACCACTACCAGTTCATGCTTGGTAAAAGATTGATAAAATTAAGCTCTGACACTCTTCTTACTTCTTTTCAATCCTTGCATAATGAGGACACCAATTTGTTGTCCACTACAGGTGCTAATCAAGTGATTCGTGGATGGGAGCTAGGGATCGTAGGTCATAGTTTTGAAAATCTCAAATAATAAGCAAGCATTTTAAAATTTCTATTTATAAAACTAATTATGGTTCATCCCATATTTGACAGGTATGAAAGTTGGCGAACAAAGGAAGTTGACCATTCCTCCCTCTCTTGGGTAATTAAGCATCTCATAACCTTGTCATCTTGCCGTTAAAAAACCTTGTCATCTTGATATATGCATGCATATGGGAAGACAAATTGATATTTTTTTCTTTCCTCTCAGCTACGGTGATAAGAAGCAAGAAAAAATACCACCAAACTCTTGGCTTGTTTACACGGTAAAGTTGTTGCAAGTGTGTCAGAATAAAAGGACTCCAGAAGGTTCAACTGAGGCATGAAAGAAACCAATGAAGTACATTTTTTCTAGTTTGCCTTTGATTGGAACCATCTGAATTTAGCATGACTTTTGATTGTGGATGATAAACTCAAATAAGTTAATTATGTTTTATTGGGTGACATGGTATTTGGAAATGCATGCTATTCCGTGTGGTGATAAAGGCTATATATTGTTTTGAAAGTTAAACGCGGTGAAGTCTAAACGCGGTGAAGTCTTTCTGTATGAAAAAGAAATATATATTTTTAATGGTATTATTATAGGTGAAAGCACAAAGCCCATTACAACTTCAGCAACAATAATGGCCGGTACATCATAGTACCAGGATGACACTTGATCCACGTACTACACAATTAATCAAGATCCGGCTAAGCAAGTACTACGCATGTTTAATTAGAGACTCCACTCGTCCGTCCTGGCCGGGCTCCGAGCAGCACATGAGCCTCGAAAGATTCCCGATACTCTGCAGTCGTGCGCAGAGAAACAAGGAAAAGGCTACCAGCACATCCAGGGTCCACATACATATACATGAGATGAATAATAAGAAGTGCCATATATATACATTTTTTTTCCGATAAAGACCTTACATATACATGAGGAAGTACCTACATGAGATGAATGCAACGAACCAAGGGTGCTGCCCACGTCATCATGGCGCGTCTCGTCGAACCCCAGCCGCTACGTCCACGGCCACTAACGCGGTGCGCGTTGAGTTGGCCGCCGCTTGGCGGCAGCCACTGTAGGGCGCACTGCCGCGGCCGCAGTCCCGGCGGACGACGGCCGCGATCGTCGCTGTTGGTGCGGACGGTGAGCACTTGCACCTACTATGAAAAAACCTGTAGGCAGATGCTTATAGCGTGGGGTAGAGAGTTCGCGCTGTTATTAAATAGTAGCAGCGCGGAGACAAGACCAGTGTTACAGATACCGCTTAGTAGCAGCGCGGTCTAGCTACCCAATGCTACTATTAAGTGATTCCCACCATACGCCCCTGTGCTGGCCGGTCAGAGTAGCAGTGCGGGGTTTAAAACCCAGGCTGCAACTAACACCATAGAAGTAGCGCGGACCATGTACCCCACGCTGCTCCTATGGTCACACGGGCCGAGCTCCAGGGCCCCGCATAGCAACAGCGTGGGGTAAGTACCCAGCGCTACACTGTGAAACCAGTGCTATTGCCGAGGCACACTTATTCTCTCTCTACCGCCCACCCCTCACTCTCTCTCTCCTCACTGTCTCTTCCTCCTCCTGCCGCCGCCGGTGCTTCTTCTCGCGCTGTCGCTGCATTGCCGCCGTCACGGACCTCGGTAAGCCTCCTCCCGCCGCCCTCCTCTCTCCTCCCTCCTCATGCCGACCTCCTCTCTCCTCCCTCCTCCCGCCGCCCTCCTCCTCTTCTCTTCTCACTCCTCCCTCCTCCTTTCTCCTACCTAATTCATGAGCATATTTATTGCATAAACAGAAAATATATATGAGCAAATATATGTATGAATGCAATGGACAATATTCTTTCATATGTCACATATAAAAAAACTAGTAATAGAATAGAACATTTTTAATAAATGGATTTTTAGTAAAAAAAAGTTAATAGAATAGAAATTTTTGTTAAAAAAATTAGTAATAAAATAGAAAAAATTAGGTGTTCGAATAGGTTTTTTGAATATAAAAATGTTTTAGGTATCGAATAAAGTATAAAAATGTTTTAGGTATTTACATTAACCTAATAACTTTAAATAATTTAGGTATCGAATAAAATATAAAAATGTTGTTGCCAGTTATATTGCGAATTATTTTTATGTCATTATCACTTTGTCATCAAAGAATGCTATATGAGATTTGATGATCTAAAATTTTCACTCAGTGGAATATGCAGGCTTTCTGGTGTCGAGTCTCCCTGGAGTGATCGTCGTCGGAGCTGTTGGTCCCTGGTCATCACTCCGCTATTTGACTACTTCGTCTACAGCCGAGTGGGTGAGCTAAATGTCCACCTCCTCCTCCTCCTCCTCCGCTCTTTGTTTCATGTCACTAAAAAATTATATTGAGAGTGGTAGGGTTTGAACCTTATATGTATTTAAACTTATATAGTTTGTAAATTTTGAACCTTAACTCCATTTTAAACAAGTTATAAAACTTGATGTTGTTGTTATATATGATGATATTTAGACATGCATGTCTATTTGGACATGCGTATGATTTTGCAGGGAACATCTCCAAGTGGCCTATGTTTTGCCAGAATGTCGATTCATTTCCGTTCCGGTAAACTTCAAGCGCTCGATATGTCCTATTTTAGCAAATGCCATGCCAATTTTTTGTTGTGGGTTTTGGCATGACTTTTGCTAGAAAGTAGGAAATATCGAGTCCTCTACCCTCGGAGCAACTAGGAGTTGTTCTAGTATGCAATTTTCTTTTATGTGCATTCTATTATATGTAATGTTGATCGATGCTTGCGGTTGACTTTCAGTCTGTTAGGGCTCCTTGTGTGATAGATTGATGTTCTTGAAGGAAAGATCCGGAATGTTGTCGCGGGGGTCCCTTCCTCCTCTTCTCCTCGTAGACCTTGGTAATGCACGAGGGAAGGGGCGATGCGACCATCACCGGCGGTCGAAATATAAGTAAGGGAGTGTCCACCATATACACCAACATATACGGTCGAAATATCAGTGAGGGAGTCACCACCATATAGGCCACCATATACGGTCGAAATATCAGTGAGGAAGAATCCTGACTGCTGTCATGGGGGTCGCTTGTCCTTCTTTCCCGTGTGCTAGACCTTTTGGTAATGCACTCGGGAAAGAAGGGAGGAGCGACCATCACCGACGGTCAAAATATCAGAGAGGGAGTGCCCACCATATACACCACCAGAGATGAGAGTTTTTAAGGGAGACTCGACAGATTGAAAGTCAACCTGTGCTGAATAGTGATCTATGTGTTAAATTCCTGGTATTTGCCATCGATTTTTAATCTTTCAATTATGAGCACAGCAAATTGATGACGACGATAGGATCCTCGAGTGCGCTAACTGTACCGACGATGGGGGTATTTGCGACATGCCTCACTTGGAAAATGGTAGATGCTTCTCCCTCATGCTTAAGGAGGGATTCAAATATTTTATGGCATGTAACTTCAGCGGCACGTATTTCTTCTTAATTAAGCATGGCTTAAGATTTTTTCTTTAACTTGTAGTTTCCGTTTTTTATAATTCGACTAGTGCATCCCCTGCTATGTGATACGTCTCCAACGTATCTATAATTTTTGATTATTTTATTCTATTATATTAACAATCTTGGATAATTTATATGCATTTTATGGTATTTTATATCATTTTTGGGAACTAACCTATTAACCCAGTGCCTAGTGCCAGTTGTTGTTTTTTGCTTGTTTTTGGTTTTCCATAAAACCAGTACCAAGTGGAGTCCAAATGATACAAAACTTTTTGACGATTTTTTTTCTGGACAAAAGAGACCCTAGAAGCTTCGGGAGGAGACGAGATGGCAAACAAGGAGACGGCAAGGCAACAGGGCGCACCCAGGGGGGTAGGGCGCGCCCTGTTACCTTGTGGGCCTCACATGGCTTTGTCTGATCTAATTCCACTTCTATAAATTCTCAAATATTAGAAAACCTCGAGAGAGCTACCTGAAGCACTTTTTCCGCCGCCACAAGCTTCTGTTCTTCCGCGATCCCATCTGGATGCCTTTTCCGGTAATCTGCCGGAGGGGGAATCGATCATCGAGGGGTTCTACATCATCCTTGTTGCCATGCGATAATGCGTGAGTAGTCCACCACAGACCTACAGGTCCATAGCTAACAGCTAGATGGCTTCTTCTCTCTCTTTGATCTTCAAATACAATGTTCTCCTCGATCTTCTTGGAGTTCTATCTGATGTAATCTTCTTTTGCGGTGTGTTTGTTGGGATCCGATGAATTATGGGTTGATGATCAGATTATTCATTGCAAGTAACTGAGTCTTTTCTGAACTTTATTATGCATGATTATGATAGCTTTGTATTTCTCCCTGATCTATCCGTTTGGTTGTCCAACTAGATTGATTTATCCTCAGTGAGAGAGGTGCTTTGTAGTGGCTTCAATCTTGCGGTGTCCTCACTTTGTGATAGAAGGGGTAGTGAGGCACATATTGTATTGTTGCTACTAAGGATAAAATGATGGGTTTTATTCATATTGCTTGAGTTTATTTTGTCTACATCATGTCATCTTGCTTAAGGTGTTACTCTGTTTGTTATGAACTTAATACCATAGATGCATGCTGGATAGTGGTCAATTGTTGGAGTAATAGTAGTAGACGCAGGCAGGAGTCGGTCTACTTGTCACAGACATGATGCCTATATGTGTGATCATTGCCATGAATAACGTCATAACTATGCGCTTTCTAAAAATTGCCCAACAATAATTTGTCTACCAACCATATGCTATTGTTTCGAGGGAGAAGCCTCTAGTGATAGCTATGGCCCCTAGGTCTAATTTAATAATATTATAAAACCAAAAATACCTTGCTGCAATTTATTCACTTTTTTTATTTTGCAATTTACCTATCTACCTACACAAAATTTAATCCTTGCAAGTAATGAGTTTAAGGGGATTGACAACCCTCTAGCACGCGTTGGGTGCAAGTATTTGCCCCCGATTCAATCGTACACTAATCATACACGCAAATGTGTACAATCAAGATTAGGGTCTCACGAGAAGATATCACAACACAACTCTAGACACAAATTAAAATCATACAACTTTATGTTACAAGCCAGGGGCCTCGAGGGCTTGAATACATAAGCTCGAATACAAACGAGTCAGCGGAAGCAACAATATCTGAGTACAGACATAAGTTAAACAAGTTTTGCCTTAAGACGGCTAGCACAAAGGCAACAACGATAGAAAAGGCAAGGCCTCCTGCCAGGGAGCCTCCTAACTACTCCTGGTCGTCGGCTGCCTCCACGTAGTATCACGCACCCTCGGGGTAGTAGTAGTCGTCGGTGGCGGCATCTGGCTCCTGGGATCCGCCACCTGGTCGCAACAATCGGGTATGGGGAAAAGAGGTAGCAAAGCAACCGCGAGTACTCATCCAAAGTACTCGCAAGTCTGACATTAGATCTATACTAAGTATGCATCAGTATCAAAGGAATGGGGTTGTATCTGTGGACTAAACTGTAGAATGCCAGAATAAAGGGGAAAACCTAGCCGATCAAAACTAGCATCTTCAAACATCTTGCATCATTTAGAAGAGTACATAATAGCATTTTATAAATAGCAAGCCTATTGTAGCATTAACGCTCAGAGATCCTTTCTCGACCCTCTACAAGAAAGCAATCCCAGAGCCATCATATCCATTTCACATCTCAGGATCCAGTTCTAGTTGTATAGGTCGGGATACAACTCCAAGTGGTCCTGTTACCGTGGACACGACTATTCGAATAGATAAACTTCCCTGCAGGGGTGCACCACATTACCCAAGATGCTTGATCACTCTGGCCGGACACACTTTCCTGGGTCATGCCCGACCTTAGAAGATCAACACGTCGCAGCCCTACCTAGGCTCAACAGAGAGGCCAGCACACCGGGCTACATCCTAAGCGCGCAGGGGTCTTGGGCTCATCGCCCTTTGCACTCCCGCATGTTGCGAGGGCGGCCGGGAGCAGAACTAGCCCCCTTGTACAAGTGCAGGCGTTCCAGTCCAACCCAGCGCGCGCCGCTTCGTCACTGACGTTTGAAGAGCTTCCGCTAATACTACGACACCGGTTGCCCATATCTTGTCCCGCGTGGTAGTTAGTGCGTATAGGCCAGTGGCCAACTCAGATCAAATACCCAAACTGTTAGTGTCTTGGGAACACGCGGTAACGAGCAGAGACTCTCGATCATGTGACCCAGTCGCCCCGTCTCGTGGACTTACGGCGAGGGCCCGAAATGCCCAGCCGTGCCACGTAGAAAACTCGCGGGTACCATCCAGGTCAACCCGCTCGTGGGTACCCTCCAAGTCAACCCGACTCGCAAAAGACTGTCGAGATCTCAGGTCCACCTCTACCGGGGTGGTACCGCCTGTCCCTCCAGTCCTGCAGTAATAGTAACTCTCGCGGGTACCCCTCGGGGCCGACCCATCTTTAACATGGTTCTGGGGTAAAGTTAAAGTAACCGTGTGTCCATAACACCAAAGGGGAATCCGAGGAATCACCCTCAATGGTTTCACTTGATGTAACCATCAAGGTGAACTTGGAGGAATCACCCTCGAGGGTTCACACCTGAAGTGTTGCACGACAGAGACGTTATCGGGAGTGGTGAAGGAGGAATCACCCTTGATAGTCCACGATCGATTAGCTACTCTACAGAGATCTCATTAGAAGTGCTATACGAGGTATCACCCTCGGCACTCGATAGTAACCCTGAAGTGTCGTACAACTAAGGGGGGGTGATGTGATGTGTCGGGCCCTGGACGTCGATCACGTTGATTGAGTCATCTGGTATTCCAGCGGGGAAACAAGGACAAGGTGAGGGGTAACTGATGGATCACTAACCAACCTATAATAAGCAGGTAAGGTACGAAAGCAGGTTACAAAAGCAGGCTATGCATCAGAATAGGAGCAATCAAATACAGTAGCAAAATCTAATGCAAGCATGAGAGAGAATGGAATGGGCGATATCGGAATGATCAAGAGGGGGGGGGGTTTGCTTGCCTGGTTGCTCGGCAGACAGATACTGCCCCTCGACGGTGAAGTAGTCGATCACCGGATCACAGCGGTCTCGGGGTCTACCGGAAAAGAAGTAACAGAGGGGGAACACAATAAATAATAGATCAACCAAAAGCATCACAAAGCAAGACATGGCAATACGCAGTGCTAGGGGTGACCTAATGCAGTGCTATGTGTTACAGATGGAGAAGGAAAACATCCGGGAAAGTTTCCCAGCATTTGGCATTTTTCGGACAGATGAAAGAGAGGGGACGGTTCCATGTTCAGCATGCTAGGGGCATGTGACGGATGAACATATTGCATAAATGGATTTGTTGGATCTTTCAGAGAAATTTTCATATATAAGTTATTTTCATCCGAGTTACGGATTATTTTATATGAATTTTCAAAAAAATTGGTATTTTCTGGAATTTCTTATTAAATTGAAAATAATAGCAAAATGCTATGTGCACACACTGAAGTGTACACAGCAGGGGCTACAGAGGATCACATGTGGGGCCTGTTGACTGAGTTGACCCAGTCAACGTTGACTGGTCAAATTGACTAGGGGCCCACATGTCATTGACTGTGTATTTTAACATTGGTTTAAGCTAATCTATTTAGTTTAAAATAGTGTGCGGGCCCGGGTTGTCAGTGGCTCATTAGGTTAGTTTAACTAATCTGCTAATTTTACCATAGCTAATTAGGACGTGGGTCCCATTTGAAGTGTCACCAGGGGAGGGTTAGTAGGCAATTAGTGTTGCTCCGAGCAATTAGGCCAGCGGTTAACGGTGGTGGCATCCAGCCACGGCGGAGGGGCTACGGTGAGCCGTGGAAGCAGCGGTGGATGGGGCCGGCGCGGCTGGGCGGAAGAAGGCACGACCTGGGGGCGGAGCGGGTAAGGGGAGCGGGGCGCCGGCTGGCCGAGGCTGGAGCAGGTGAGGCTAGCGGCTGGCGCAGGCGGGCATGGCCGAGAGGAGTCCGGGGGGCGTTTGGGTGGGCACACGCAGCGGCGGCTGGCCGAGGCGCGCGCGGGAAGCAGCAGGAGGCGGCCTGCAGGGGCAAGCGGGGCGAGTAGCGGTGGCCGGGGCGAGCAACGGGCTGTGGCGGACGTGGCGCTAGGCAGCAAGCAGCAGGGCAGAGGAGGCAACAACAGCGTGTGCGCGGTGGGGGACAGTGGCAGCGGCGGGAGCTCGAGCGCGGCCAGGCCGGTGGGCGCGCGCGGGTAGCAGCACGCGGTGCACGCGCGAGGCAAGACCGTGGCTAGTATAGCTCATGGATGAGGTGTGGGGGTGAGCGCGAGCGGAGCTACGGGAGGCGCGGGCGCGCGGAGCTCTGGCCAAGCTCGGGGCGGCCACTACGACGGAAATTGAAGAGGGAGGGAGAGGGATATGGCCGTGGTGCTCACAGCGGGCCTCGAGGGGGTCTCGGGGAGGTCGTGGACGCGCCGGTGCTCGATGCCGAGGACGATACAGGGACGGCAATCGGCGTGGAGGAAGACGATGACTCTCGATGAAGGCAGCGACTCGTGGGCGCCCGAGCCCGTCCGGGTCCTTCTGGACGAAGAGGTCGACAATGGCGGTCCTCTTGGGCGCCCCTGCTGGCAGTGGGGAGGCCGGTGGCCACGTGATTCATGCCGCGATGGCGAAGGATGCGCTCGGTGAGGAGGGGGGAAAAGAAGATCTGGCGAGGGGCGATGCGGAGGGGGAGAGACTAGTGGGGCGAGTGGGGTAGCTAGGATTCGGGGAGGTGCGCTCTTATCCTCCTCCTCGTTGTCGACGAGGTTGTGCGGTGCTGACTACGGGCGGGAGTGCGCCCTGTAGCGGTCCGAGACAGAGGAACATGAAGGAGGGGGCATTCGGTGCGGGGAGCCGGGCCGGCCTAGGTGGGCTAGGTGTGGCGCCCCGCCTGATTACCACTGTAGCCAGACGGTCGCCATGCATGCCAACCCAGAAAATCACTCTGGCATGCGCGTTTACAACAAGTATCAAGAACACAGGCATTTCTATTAATGGATATATATAAGTCTTACATGATATATTACAAGGGTGATGGCAGCGGAAAGGCTCTATCTAAGGCAGCAGGGTCTTGGTGCGGCTCCAATCCACAGGGATCTGACTGGCTTACTCTTCTAGCTCGCGAATGCTCCGGCTCCTCGACGATGGATCCTTACATGAACCTGGCCACGTTCAAGGTCGCTGAGTACTTTTGAATGTAATCGCACGCAAACCAAACTAACATATACACCAAGCAATGCAATCCATGGCATTCAAGCATGTATTTGTTATTAGAGTAACATTAATTATCATCGCATAGCATACCTAGCTAGCATTATTAATTATCATGTCGTAGCAAGATTATCTAGCATGATTAAACATCTAGCAGCATTGATCATCATGACATAACAGGGTTATCTAGCAAGATAACTGCTGAAGTAAAGTACAGTAAAGTAAGGCATATTAAGTATATAATCCATATTCCGAACATTCTCATGATCCAATCTGAGACTGATTCAAGTCCAATCCAAGTCTTTCGGTCATCTGACCATCTCTTCCATAGCTATCCCATGGCTAACATACCATAGTACTGACAACATCTGATGTTTATGCAGGGCAGGTTCTTCCACCATTATTATCATCATTACGGTTGACCACCTAGTGAGGTATGGACGGGCTATCCAATACCATGGACGCGGCTATTCGAATAGATTTTACACTCTACAGAGGTTGTACACTTTACCCACACCATGGAGCACCTGACCTCGTGATCCCATTCGGCTGTACCAGCGTTGCTCCAACGAAACCCGCCTGACCCGTGACTCTCTCCCATCATACCACAGGCAATCATCCTCCCCCGGAGTCAAGCCCTGGGTGGCCCCTGTGTCACCTCGTGACACCTGCCACCGTCGTGGCCAAACTAAACTGTCCCAAACGGGGACCGCTCGCAAACAAACACCTGGGCTCACAGGGTTATCGCCGTCTACCTGATCAGGGTAGCACGCATGCATAACCCTCCCTGCATGGAGGTACTTGTGAAAGGGCACGGAGCCAGACCAAGTCAAGGCCGTCCCATGCCGGCAAATGTGGTTGCACGAATAAACCCGCACAGGTGACTCAAGATCAACCAACTATGTTCAGTTTTAGCAAGTACTTAACCGGCAGGTATATCCATCATGAATAACTTGACCTGGTGGTAACTATGTATGAGGTAACAACTGCATAAACATAACAACCTATCTCCGTATAACATCATAACGAGTCATTAGCGCGGTAATGATAAACATGATCAAGCAATGTAAACGATGAATACAAACTAACATGAATATAAGTAGTTCTAGCACGGACATCATTATTAGGTTAAACACACAAGAATAGCATAGGGCAATGCTTTAGGGCATATATCAGATGGTCGGCTTGCCTGGGGGTCGAAGAATACAACGGGAAGAGGTGCGGTGAAGCTGCGGAAGAATCACCGGAAACCGTTCTCTCTCGGAGGGCTGATAGAGGGCAATGGCAAAATGGTCATTTCCGCTATGTGGAAACATTATGAAAATGACTCCATCAGAATGGGCACGACGAGACGAAGACGTGGGCGTTGGATTCACCTGATTCGGAGTTGTGGGCAAAAAGATATAGATGATTGACTGTCAGGGACCCATTTATAATTAAAGTATTTACCATCAGGCCCCTAAGAGTTTTTTTTTCTGCGGAAAAGATTAAATAGCACTGTGCATCTGGGCTGCACGGGCCAAAAGTTGCCGCAGCTGCTGCTGCGCCACTCGGCCGGCCCACCCGCACCCCCCCACCACTTAACTGACATGGCAAGGCGGGGCCGGTGGCTGGCTCCCTAACCTGCGGGGCCCGCCTCGGCCTCTCTCTCCTCCCGCCTCTGCTTCGTCTTCCTCCCGACACGGCAACAGAGGGCGGCCGGCCGCCGGTGTTGCTACGGCTCCGGTGGTCGAGGGCCCACGGCAAGGGGCGGGATGGAAGCACCGGTCGATGCCACGCCCACCCGTACCAGTGTTGGAGGCGTGGGTGGACGGTGGTGGCCGGTCGTCGGGTGGAGGCAGACGGCGGCTCGGCCGGAGTTGGGCACAGCACTCCGGCCATAGAGAGGAGGTGGCGACCTTCAAGGAAGGGTCAAGGGGGTGGTGGAGGTCTCCGGTGGGGCTAGGAGAGGAGGAGGGGGTCGGGGCAGGGAGAATTTAGGCGAGGTTCGCCGGCGGCCATGATGGCGATGTGGTGGCAAGTGGGGCTCCAGCGAGAGAATGATGGGTCGGGGAGGTTGCTAGGAGGGAGAGGAAGGAGCTGGGTTGGTGTGGGTGCTCGGGAAGGCTCCGGGCACGGCTATTTATAGCCGGCTGACGACGTGCGGATGAGGACGGCCACCGTGGCGGCCCTATCGCCGCACTGGAGCTTCGTCGAGGTGGCACGCGCACGATGGTGCCGACCTGACTCACCACAGAGAGATAGGACGGCTCGGGAGGAAGAGGCCACCGGAGGAAAGCGACATCTCGAGGGTCACGGGTGTACAATGCCGCGACAGCGACCTCCGTGGTGCGAGGAGGAAGAATCTGGAGGGGAGAAGGGTCTGGAGAGGGTCACGTGGACGCCGCGGAGCCGTAGGACACACTCAGACACACCAGGGTTGGCCGGAGCAGGTCTGCCGATGAGCACAATACGTAGACCACCATTTTGGCCGGCTCTACTCGTGGTTACCACTGGCACCACGCATCCATGGCACTGGATGGCTCTGGAAACATGTTAACACGACGTCTCACTGCTCAAATAGGTGCGGGAAGTGGCTAGAACCAGCTAGGTGGCTCTGAGGTGAGTGGAACTAGCAGAAACAGACATTAACAGCAAACTTTACTGGATTCTAGAGGAGAAATGGATGAGGGTGGGGAGTTGAAACTTTGTCAAGGTGAAATGGGGTAGGAAGGACTATATGCTTGAAAAATTTGAAGTCATTTGGACCTATTTTGCATATACTTCCTTCACAAACTGAGGATTTGTCTAGAAACTTGACTTTGAAGCTGCCCTCATATGGCTTGATGAAATGAACTGAATTTTGGTGTAGGGAAGGTATTTGGAAGTATGGAGGTGCTGGTAAAATTTCAGCTCATTTGGAAATGCCAAAGTGGTACTTCCTTCACAGAGCTTCCAAATGGACAGAAACTTAGGAAAATTGCTGTGGAAGCATCGATAGATGGATTGACCTGGTTTTTGGTTTCCATGAGTGATTGTCAATGTTAACCAACATGAACAATTTCAGCTCAAATAGGTCAAGGGTTCAAGCACTTCCTTTGCAAACTGAAAATCTGGACAGAATTTGCAAATGCATGCTGTGCTCAAACTTTGAACTTTGGAAATTGGATTTTGATGGAAATGGTGAAGATATGGATAGGAGAAGCTCCACAATTTATTTGGGATTTTTCCTGGCTACCAAAATGGTAGTTCCTTTAGAAAGTGCCCAAAATGCAATATAGGCATTAAATAGGAAAATGCAATTTCCCTTATTTAATTATGGCAAATATTTTTATGGGAGCTCAATACGATCACAAAGAATATATCCACAAGTTTTCATCAACTTTGGAGATGGATAGATATTTCCCTGGATTTAATTCCTTTATCTGACAGAAAAAGGAATTAATTATAAATGAAAAATACTGCAAATGACTTGGCAATATTTTTTGCATATCCAGGGTTTATAGATGAAGGATGATCACTGGGAAAAGTTTGGGAGGCAACAGATCAGAGGAAATTTAAGTTCCTTTGTAACTGAGAGGATCAGGGTTTCCCTTCCGGAAACTCGGAAGGTAGGGTTTCGGCGGCAAAATCCTGAAAAAATATTTTGGGTGGCAAGGTTGGACTAGAGAGAATGCCTGGTTGGATAGGGAAGGCAAGGCTAAATGACCATCTACATATACCCAATGCGAGAGAAAATCCAATAACACCGAGAAAAAAGACGGGAGTCAAATCCCGCGAAAGAGAAAAAAAACAGGAGCGAAAACCAGGGTGTCACACTAGTCCCAGGGGGTTTCCCTTTTCTTTTCTTTTCTTACCTTTTAGTTTTTGTTTTTTTCTTTAAAACTTCTGTTTTCCAATTCCTTTAAAATCAAAATAGGTATATAAAATATAAAATGCACCTAAATTAGTATATTAAAATAGGCCACTGCCACAATTAGTTTGGCTCCAAAATAAAATAGTTTAATATTTTTATAATTTAAAAAGCATTTAAATAAATTTTTTAGCCACTGTTTTATTTATTTTAGTGCATTAAACCATTTAATAAAATATTGGTTTCACCATGACAATTATTCAGGGAATATTTGCAACACTATGAACATTTTAGTTTTCATGTTTGTGAATTTCTTTATTTCACTTATTATTTGAATTTGAATTTGACTTGGATCTTTATCAAGGGAAATTTGACTTAGTCAATCACAATGACATGGCACCATTAATGTGAAGTTACTGTAGCATGACACTGGGGGTGTTACAGTTTGTGTGATTATCCTATTTTTAGGGTGATAGTATATTTCATAAGGATCATTTTGCAAAAAGAATCATTCAATTTGGACATACAGATAAAAAGTTATGACGGTTTTAGTATTCAGGGGGTTTTCTACAAATCTGCCAATTAATTCAATTAAACAGAAAATCTGCGGAAAATATTTTGGATAAGTTCGGTGACGTGGCAACTTGTGATTGGCTGATACCTGTTCGTTTAAGTGAGTGCGTGTGGTGTGTTGGATCAGAAATCAACTACTAGGATTAGATCGGGGAAAGCTCACCATAGCTATGTAGTCAGAAAATGGTCGGAGAACGTGTGCGTGGTGGCGCAGCACTAGGATCTTGTCGGACACGGTCTTCCAGGGGTCGCCGGCGGTAACTGAGTGTAGGGATGGGCTCGTCACGTCGTTGTCGATCTCCTGGTGGTTGTGGTCATCCTTGGGGCGCACATTGCTGACGCATAGCAGTTCGCCGGAGTTGGCCGTGGTGCGGAGCTCATCGGTTTGGTCCTGCACGTCGCTCAGGGGTTCTCCTGGACAAATGAAAGGGTGAAGTGGACACACGAGGGCACGGTGACCATGAAGGACGTGATGCCAGGGGGTCCAGGGGGTGCCCACCTCACCGGAAATAATGTGGAGGCGGCGGAGGGGCTCAGCCTCCAGTAGACTTGGGTCTGCGGGGGCCCTTTTGTGCACTGAGGATGTCTGGGAGTCACGCAAGGGAGCGATGGTTTGAGAGGTGGCTACGGTTGGTCGGCGCAAGGGTTGTGCTATCGGAATCTGGTCGTAAATAATGGCTGCGGCGACGAGGTTGCGAGCTTGATTCTGAGCAGCCTGGTGGCACTTGTGGTGCGTGTCCTGGGGAAAACTGAGAGGGGGTCAACGGGATTTTATAGGTGCAGTGGCCAGGGCTGGGCATCGCCGAGGATGCGTGAAGTGGAGATCGTGCGCATCGGCGTGCATGGGGTCGTGGGCGTCGTGGGTGCCGAGTGGTTGGGAAGACGATGACGTAGCCTGTAGGTCGGTGATACACCTCCGTTGTATCTACTGCCAAACACTTTTGCTCCTGTTTTGGATTCTAATTTTCATGATTTGAGTGAAACTAACCCGGACTGACCCAGTTTTCAGCAGAAATACCATGGTGTTGTTTTTTGTGCAGAAATAAAAGTACTCGGAATTGGACGAAACTTTTTGGAGATTTTTTATGGAATAAAAAAATACTAGAGCCAAGATCCACAGGAGGGGACCCACAAAGTGGCCCACGAGCCACCAGGGCATGGCTCCGCTGACCCTAATCTCGAGCCTATAAATTCCAATTTTTGGAGAAAAAAATAAGAGAAGTTTCATCGTGTTTTACGACCCAAAGCCACCGCCACCTCCTGTTCTACATCGGGAGGCCAGATCTGGAGTCCATTCTGGGCTCCGGAGAGGGGGATTCGTTGCGGATGTCTACTACGCAACTTTATTCTTGTAAACTCGCGTTGGGCCTCCAAGCGCAGAGTTTTCTAGGATAGTAGCAATTTTCCCTCAAGTGGATGAGCTAAGGTTTTATCAATCTGTGGGAGGCATAGTATGAAGATGGTCTCTCTCCAGCAACCCTGCAACCAAATACAAGAAATCTCTTATGTCCCCAACACACCCAATACCATGGCAAATTGTATAGGTGCACTAGTTCGGCGAAGAGATGGTGATAAAAGTGTAATATGGATGGTAGAAATATATTTTTATAATCTGAAAATAAAAAAAGAGCAAGGTAGCAATTAACAAAAGTGAGCACAAACGGTATTGCAATGCTTGAAAATGAGGCCTAGGGTCCGTACTTTCGCTAGTGCAATCTCTCAACAATGCTAATCTAATTGGATCATATAACCATCCCTCAACGTGCGATGAAGAAGCACTCCAAAGTTCTTATCTAGCGGAGAACATAAGAAGAAATTGTTTGTAGGGTACGAAACCACCTCAAAGCTATTCTTTCCGATCAATCTATCCTACAGTTAGTACTAAAATAACACCAAGCTATTCTTTCCGATCGATCTAACCAAGAGTTCGTACTAAAATAACACCATATGATACTCATCAACCAAATCTAATGTCACCTAGATACTCCAATGTCACCGCGAGTATCCGTGAGTTGATTATACGATATGCATCAAACAACTTCAGATTCATAATACTCAATCCAACAGAAAGAACCTCAAAGAGTGGCCCAAGATTTCTACCGGAGAAACAAAGACGAGAACGTGCATCAACCCCTATGCATAGTTTACCCCAAGGTCACCTCGGGAATCCGCGAGTTGAGTGCCAAAACACATATCAAGTGAATCAATATGATACCCCATTGTCACCACGGGTATTCATAGCAAGACATACATCAAGTGTTCTCAAATCCATAAAAGTATTCAATCCGATAAAACGAAATCTCAAAGGGAAAACTCAATTCACAACAAGATAGAGAGGGGAAAACACCATATGATCCAACTATATTAACAAAGCCCATGATACATCAAGATCATGACATCTCAAGACCATGAGAGGGAGAGATTAAACACATAGCTACTGCTACAAACCCTCAGCCCCGAGGGTGGACTACTCCCTCCTCATCATGGTGGCCGCCGGGATGATGAAGATGGCCATCGGTGATGATTTCCCCCTCCGACAGAGTGCCGGAACGAGGTCTAGATTGGTTTTTCGTGGCTACAGAGGCTTGCAGTGGTGGAACTTCTGATCTAGGGTTATTTCTGATGGTTTCTCTATTTATAGGATTTTTTGGCGTCAGTTTCACGCGAAGATGGGCCTCGAGGTGAGCATAACCCACCGGGGCAAGCCGGGGCCCTCAGGCGCGCCCTGGTGGGTTGTGCACTCCTCGTGGCTCTTCTGGCCCTCCCACGAAGCTTCGGGGGTCTCTTTTGTTCCAAAAAAATCGTCAAAAAGTTTCAGCTCATTTGGAGAACTTTCATTTCTGCACAAAAAACAGCACCATGGTAGTTCTGCTGAAAACAGTGTCAGTCCGGGTTAGTTCCATGCAAATCATACCAAAACCATATAAAATTGTTGTAAACATGGCATGAATACTTCATAAATTATAGATATATTGGAGACGTATCAGCATCCCCAAGCTTAATTCCTACTCGTCCTCAAGTAGGTAAATGATAAAAGAAATAGTTTATGAAGTGTGAATGCTAGCAAAGTCCATAAGTTTGATAATTGATAATTTCAATCACTTTTCCTAGCATCATAACAGCAATTCTTTCTCATAAAACTTCTCTTGAAACTCAACAACCTATATTCTTAGTCACCAAACAATTGCAATTCAACTTATTCAACAAAATCTAAGTAAGAGCTCCACATACTCAATCATCATATAGTCTTCCTTGATTGATGTTACTCAAAGCATATTCTTAGAACAAATGGCATCCATCGAACACAGAGAAAGATAGGGGCTTAATATTTTGCCTCCCAACTCATTTATCATAGAGATAATTGTCAACAATAATAAATGATGATCAAATATATTTGACTGGTCATATGTGCCTAGATCTTTCCCCACCACATGATGCTTGCCAACTAGAGAATAGTTGAGGTTGAAATGAGAATTCATACTATTTACTCTTGCATAAAATTAAATACTGAAAAGTAAAAGATAGGCCCTTCGCAGAGGGAAGCAGAGGTTGTCATGTGCTTTTTATTTGGATGCCCAAGCTCTTACTTAGATTTTGTTATGTTATATTGCCCCTTATGATAGCAACCTTTATTATGCAGTCTGTCACTTTTATTACTTTTCCATCACAAGTTCGTACAACGCTCAATTTTTCCCTTACAGTAAAAGATCAAACATATTTAGGAGCAATTTTTATTGCTTTATGCACCGATGACAACTTACTTGAAGGATCTTATTCAATCCATAGGTAGGTATGGTGGACACTCATGGCAAGAAACTGGCTTTAAGGGTTTTTTGATGCACAAGTAGTGTAGGGTAACGCAACAGAAAACAAAAAAATTCCGACCTACGCACCAACCCAGGACCACTATGGAGACTGCATGCAAGGTTTGATCATTTTCGTTACCGACTCGTAGCGCAGCGGAAGTAGAGTCGATGACGATCGGCGGTGCAGATCCCCGCAGCTAGGATTTACAACCTCCCAACCGCGAGGATGTATACCCTCGTCTTCCCTTTGGACAGCCCTCCGGGAGGCGGTCGAACAGTCCCCCGGACGGTGTCACGGACAGCCCTTCGGGAGGACCTTCGAAACTCGAACGGTCACTCGGACAGCCCTTCGGGAGGACTCACAGAACTCGGACCGTCACATGGACAGCCTTTCGGGAGGACTCACAGAACTCGGACCGTCACTTGGACAGCCCTTCGGGAGGACTCACAGAACTCGGACCATCACTTGGACAGCCCTTCGGGAGGCACTCTCGAACAGCCCCTCGGGCACTAAGATCGAAACTACGACCTCTCTACAGAGTTGCACACATACGGTGTCATATATCCGGCAGGGCTTCGCCGTCCAGAACTAGTTCCCACCGGAACCCAGACAGCCTTTCGGCTCTACGAAACTCTTTTCGTGGGAGAGAGAGAGAGAAGCCAGATTATGCATGGCACTTGTATGTGAGAATGAGTGAGTTTGGGCAGCCCCCTCCACCTCTATTTATAGGAGAAGGAGGGGTGGAGGGGCTGAAATTTCAGCCACATCCATCCATGTCATCTCCAAGATATTTTGGAGCAAAAGCCCAAAAATGTGGCTTTCCAAAAAGTACTTTCACTATTCACGACGACATTTTTCAGCATCCGTTCGAACTGAAAATATTTATGTGGGCTTAGAACATTTCCAGTACCCACTAAAATAATTTTCAACGCGTTCTGGAACAATTACAGATTAGTGATTTTCATCTGCGAAAAGCATCTGAAGTGGTTCCGGCAGCTCCGGAACATTTCCGGTTTTTCTTCCAAAAAATTCCCAAAAGTTTCCAGAATGATTCTGGCACCCTCCAAGAATTATCAGGCATGTGCCGAAACCAATTTGACTTAATGGTATCCTTTGAAACAACTTTTCAGTTTCACCGGAACTCATCCGGTGACCTCTCTCTGCGGAACTTTTCCGCTGTCCGAAACTTTTTCGGTGATTTTCTCTCAGACTCCCTGTCTAGTATTCAGCAGATAGATGACTCTTAAGCGTGTGACCCTATAGGTTCGGTGAAGTATAGACATGACACGGAACCCCTTCCGATCAATGATCAACATCGGAGCCGTGGACACCCATATTGACCCCTATACTCACACGAATGAATATTCGAGTGAACCTCCAGTTGCCGTGTGCTATTCCTGTTGCTTCGCGATATGTTACAAATACCCGAGGTGAGACATGATGGCATCTCCGTGGGTCAACAACTTGTCCACTATGCCAGTTACCTCGTTACCGGTATTGTTCTCTTTTCTCGTTACCGTGTTCCGGTATCCCCGTGATCAAATCACAAAGTGTCTGGCCAGACGATGATGGATACCGTAACACCGAGAGGGCCCAGAGATATCTCTCCATTGTCGGAGGAGCAAATCCCAATCTTGAGCTATCAAGTTACTTGACATACTTTCCCATGAACCCGTAAGCCGCCGTAATAGCCATCCAGTTACGGATGACGTTTAACAAACCCCAAAGTTCATGAATCAAGCATGAAGAAACTCGATACTCTCATGGTCTGAGGAATTATGCAAACGTTAACCATCTCTGTGTTATTAACCATTAACTTGTGACGAAAGTAACTCATAGCATAACATCAATCGGGTCGATTCAACACAAATGTTCTTCTAACATTGTGCCCTCAAAGTTGCTGGCATAGACATGCCCATGATCAGGAAAACAGAACCATCGTGCAACACTTGAGCCAGTCATAGAGACTAGGAATACATTTTATCGTTTATTATCCCACACGTGCATATGAGTCTTCCTCCAAGCCTCGTTTTATTTGCAGACTTGAGAACCATAGCAGTTATAGCATGGAACATAAACCTAATTATGAACAGGGAGATAATCAATAACATTTATTATTGCCTCTAGGGCATATCTCCTACAGACTCCCACTTGCACTAGAGTCAATAATCTAGTTAATGCTAATGCACTTCACACCTGTGGCACACCGGTGTAAATATGCTTCGCTTGTGGTATAGCCTGATGTCCAACGGATCTGACGATTTCAGCTCCGTGTGTATCTATGCATATCCTCGCGTTTTCACGCTTTCACAAAATTCGTATTTTGTGTGGACTTGGCTTTGCATGTATGTGAATCACAGGTCGAACCTGGATTCCTCAGACTAAGTTATGGAGCAACTACCTGTAGTAGTGTCCCATTGACAAAAGCCATCTTGGAACCATACTAAGTTCATGAATGAACTATATGATTCAACATCTTCTTTGTCGCTTTTAAAAGTGGCAACATACTTTGCCTCTGTTATAGAATTCGCCACAGTAACTTGTTTGGAACAATTTCCAACTACCGTGCCACCATATTGTGTATTGCACAAAACCCTTAACTTAAATTGAAAATCGCTTGGAGCATGGATGAAGACTGTATCGATGTAACCTTTTACAACGAACTCTTCATGATCTCCGCTTGCGAGAAAACATGTCATCAGTGCTACTATAGTACTCAATGACCCTTTTTCACTGTTGTCCCATGACCAGTACTTTTGATCACTTTGGTATCTATTCTTGCAACAACTTTGGGAGTATTGGACATATCTGGTTGTTTTTACATACCATGGAATACATGATTAATCCAAAAACAAGAGTGTGTGGAATCTCCATCATGTATTTTGCTCATCAGTGTTTTGGGACACCGAGTCTTGCAAAAACTCTTTCCATGTGACTTCGGCAAGAATCACTCCTTGACGTTTTTAATGCTAAAAGGTTTTAGCATCTTGTCAATATGTATCTTTGCTCAGCCCCATTAGGTAAATCTATCTCCATAGATCATCATGCCTAATATAAAGGCTATTTAGCCCAAGCACTTCATCGAAAAACTATTTTCAAATGAAGTCCTAATTCGTGTCAAGAAATTTATTTCCAATTAACAATGTGTCAAGCACACAACGTTTTTTAGAAATTTTATTATGCTCCCACTTACTTTCTTGAATCATAAGCATCTTCGTTACCCATTGATGAAGTCAAAACCCTTTAAACCATATAATCAAAACACGAAGATTCCAATTCCATTTTGCTCTCTTCTGTCCATCGCTGGAACTCTGAAGTTTGCATACTTACTAGCATCCTTTGGACTGACAAAATACCTTGGACTGTAACACATGCAAGTCCTTGGTTTTATTTCCATCAGATGGAAATCCTTTCGTCATCCTTGTTTCATATCTCATGATTGAAATATGTATTAATTGCTAGTTCAACCCGAACCGACTTTAAGCATCACTACGGTGAAGCAACCTCATCGTAGTCAACTCCTTGAGCTTGTATATTGCAACAAGTCGAGCTTTATGGATAAAACATTTTTATTCGTATCAGTTATAGTTCCATAAATATTCATCAGACTCTAAGTCTTCCGAAAGGTGTAGCAAGGTTTTAATCTTGAATCACTTATATGGAAACTATCTCGGATTGTATTGGCATTTAGCCAATTCCGGAGTCAGGGCCCATCAATGCTTCCTTGTGTATCGTAGGTATACTGTTGTCTAACAACAATATCTCGTTTGCGCACCTGAGAGGTTTGCACGAGCCTTGCCTACGTGGTCCAGCTGCAAGTTCGACCGAAGTCCATACATTTTATTGTAGAGACTTCCGTATCAGTCGCAGTAGGAAACTCTGGAATTACTTCCAAGGTCTCTTTCCTTTGATCTGATGACGAAGATACTGTTTATCTCGTCGAGTTGCACTATTCTCCCACTCACCTTTTTGAAAGAACCATTTTCTTCAAAAAGCATACCGTTCTTTGTGGCAAACCTATTTGCCTTGGTATAGTGAGGGAGGAATATCCAACATTTTGGGATAACCTACAAAGTAGCACTTGTCTGATTTGGAATAGGTTTGTAACCTTTTACACAAGCCCCATATTCCAAATGTTTAAGAAAAGATATAACATGGTTGGGCGTACCATACCATGGCATCATTTCAACAGACCCGATGGAGCTCTTTTCAGTGTAAAAGCCATAGTCTCTAAAGCATCACTTTAAAAGGGATAATGGTAAATTTATTTATGTCATCTTTGATCTTACCATGTCATAAATGGTTCGATTACATCTTCACGGACTTTCCACTTGCAGTGGTGTTCCGGGAGGTGCAAGTTATGAAACCCCTTTCACAACTCATCAGACATTCGCTAAACTTGTAACTCAAATATTTCTTTCTGCAATCGAATTGTAGAAACATAATTTTCTTGTTACAATAACTTCTACTTCATATTTGAAAACCTTTCGAATGATTTCAAAAGATCCAGACTTACGTCTCATCAAGTAAATATCCACATATCTACTTGAGTCATTTCTGAAGATAGATAAATCCACTACTTGCAACAACCTTTATCGGACTACACACATCAAATGTATTATCACCAATAAGTTTGTTGTCCGTTCCTTATGGCCTGTGAACGGTATTTCAGTCACTTCACTTTTCGGAGGAAATTTGCAAGTGTCAGATGATTCAAAATCAAACGACTTCAAAATCCATCATAATGGAGTTTTCCATGCGGGTTTCTCCAATGTGACCAAATGCAGTGCCACACTTGTGTGGTATTCTTTTAGTCTTGCGACATTTAGCGTCAGTGTTATAGATGTATCATATTACCATCAATATTCATAACATACGTCCAATCTCGGATGGAAGCATGGCCCTTTATGTTATTCATAATACTGAACAACAATTGTTCTTTTATGAACAACTCTTTTGCAACAAACATTGTGCAATGGGCTAGAGTGTATGAAACTCTAAAATGAATTATGAAAGTAAATTCGGAGGTAATATATTATTATCATTATTCATAACATATATCTCATTCTCAATGAAAGTATGGCCCTTATGTTATTCATAACATCGAACATAAAAAGTTCTCTTATGAACAACCTTCTTGCAAGATACCTTATGCAATGGGCTAGAGTTTGTGAAACTCTAAATGAATTATGAAAATAAATAGAGACAGTAATACATCGATGGAAGGTATAGTAACATTTACTATGTTCCCTGTGTATACCAAAACCTCATTCCTGGCTAGTCTTTCAGGCCATAGTAGTTCTTACATCGAGTTGCAACAGAAAGCAATCGAGCGGGTATCTTTGTGATTAACTCACAATACCCAAGAATCAGTGATTAACAATTTAATCATAATTCCCAAGAACTATATCTTTGACCAGCCTTCTATACATCAAAAACTTGTATGACATTCATACATGAGCTGGATATTCTAGTCTTCTTTCTTATTGCCTTTATACTTCTAACAGTTTAACTTTCAGTATTTCTCCTACTCTTAGAAGAAGCACCCAACTTAAGAGTGGCGTTAGCCCTGGACTTCCTAGGCATGAAAGTTTCACTAACACCCTTCGGACACTTCCTTTCTCTTTAAGTTGTTGTTTTATTCACCTTTCATCATATGACAGGCGTTCTTCTGGATCCCTCTCTTATTAGTCTAATGCATAGTAAACTCCTTTACTAATAGTTTGCAAACAAACATTGCTTTGGATATCTCATATCTTTTAGCCTTTGTCTGTCTCTGAAAATGATTTCAAATTCCATGAATATCACATAACTATCCAAACTTTCGAAGTTCGGGTCTCATGGAAGCAAATGTATTGCACTTGACTGAAACGGAATTCTAGCTTTTGGATCGAAGGACGAGAGTCACATGATCCATAGCATAAGCGAAAGAATACCGAAAGTATGCGATAGGACAAAGTCCTTCTCGGCACTCTTGAGGACAATCCTCACATTACGTTACCAACCATAAAGTTTTAACCAGATATTTAACAGCTATTCAATTTTAATAGGGAAGGTGGAAATGCGAGCCATAATTCTACAACTATTATGCAAACCACACTTAGACAGTGTTCATAATTAATTGCATTGAGAATTAAACAAGTCAATTCAAAAGTGCGCTCCCACTCAAATCAATATCTCTCAAAATTGATTGTGAGTGATTCAAGATCCATATTACAATTCAACGCCAAGGATGCATCCATCTCAAGTGACGAGAAGTGCAATCGGTAGGCCAACTTGCCAATCACATCTCTATGTGACTCTTGTTCATCTTTCGATGCGTGTGTTCCGAGCTCATGACTTTCATGCCTGAACGTCAAGACAACCAAGTGATCACGCTGCGAGGTCTCAACTCACCCGCCTCACACTTCCCTAATCGTTCGTACCCATGCATCCATGTGATACCCCGAAAAGTTAGGTGCCGTGACGGTGCTACACTTGGGAGAACACTAACTACTCGATATTTTTGTGAGAGATCACCCTAATAAAAGCGACTACCGCGCAATCAAGAAGGGTGCATCATAAGGGATAAACATCTCAGGCAATTCATAATAGCATGATATGGTATAGCCCTTTCTGACGGAGAAGTCTTGTATTTCTTCGTCTTCGGCATTCGCGTCGGTGTTCACCTTTGCGAAGATTGCCACCACCTTGTCGATGCAACAGACAATATTGCTATCTTTATAGCTAATAAAATAATGCATTACAACAAGGTTGACACGCAGGTCATTTTAAGTGCAATCATATGGCTCCAGCCATCATGCCAAATCATGACACGCAGGTCATGTTAATCAATTTACATTATATAGTCATCTCATACATAATCAAATTATTATGATCTCTGCTATACCACATCACATGCACATGCAAACCCTCCTGCAAAACCAAGTTAGACGCCTCTAATCGGTTCAGCAAAAATTTGTTTTACGTGGCTTCTAAGGTTTCGAAACAAACCGAAGCTACCAACGTCCATCATCAAGTATGATAATTCAAGTCGCTAGATTAATTTTCTAGGGTGTATGAAAACCGAGATAATAAAATCTCGAGCCCCATACTAAACTTCGTCATACGCATGACCCCCGTGCAGATCGTATCTGCATTGCCCTTTCGTTTGTGAAATTTCATCTTTCTTTTTAACTCCGGTGGAATTCAATGGACTGTTAGCACTTCGTTGATCAATCAGGATCGCGGATTGCCAGAACATTGAAACTCCACCATGCTGTTATCAAGATCAGAAATATGCAAATTCCAGGGAAGCAACAAGAACATCGGGTAACAGATTTCATCTGCTACCCGCACAAATAATTTTCAGTAATAGAACTCATCTACTACCTAATTATATTGTGCAACACCCATACATCTCCATGTATTCTAGATCGCAACCTGCATCTACGCATAGCACGGCTCATGATGCCACTGTAGGGTAACGCAGCAGAAAACAAAAAAATTCTGACCTACGCACCAGCCCAGGACCACTATGGAGACTGCATGCAAGGTTTGATCATTTTCGTTACCGACTCGTAGCGCAGCGGAAGTAGAGTCGATGATGATCGGTGGTGCAGATCCCCGCAGCTAGGATTTACAACCTCCCAACCGCGAGGATGTATACCCTCGTCTTCCCTTCGGACAGCCCTCTGGGAGGCGGTCGAACAGTCCCCCGGACGGTGTCGCGGACAGCCCTTCGGGAGGACCTTCGAAACTCGAACGGTCACTCGGACAGCCCTTCGGGAGGACTCACAGAACTCGGACCATCACATGGACAGCCCTTCGGGAGGACTCACAGAACTCGGACCGTCACTTGGACAGCCCTTCGGGAGGACTCACAGAACTCAGACCGTCACTTGGACAGCCCTTCGGGAGGCACTCTCGAACAGCCCCTCGGGCACTAAGATCGAAACTACGACCTCTCTACAGAGTTGCACACATACGGTGTCATCTATCCGGCAGGGCTTCGCCGTCCAGAACTAGTTCCCACCGGAACCCAGACAGCCTTTCGGCTCTACAAAACTCTTTTCGTGGGAGAGAGAGAGAAGCCAGATTATGCATGGCACTTGTATGTGAGAATGAGTGAGTTTGGGCAGCCCCCTCCACCTCTATTTATAGGAGAAGGAGGGGTGGAGGGGCTGAAATTTCAGCCACATCCATCCATGTCATCTCCAAGATATTTTGGAGCAAAAGCCCAAAAATGTGGCTTTCCAAAAAGTACTTTCACTATTCACGATGACATTATTCAGCGTCCGTTCGAACTGAAAATATTTATGTGGGCTTAGAACATTTCCAGTACCCACTAAAATAATTTTCAACGCGTTCTGGAACAATTCCAGATTAGTGATTTTCATCTGCGAAAAGCATCTGAAGTGGTTCCGGCAGCTCCGGAACATTTCCGGTTTTTCTTCCAGAAAATTCCCAAAAGTTTCCAGAATGATTCTGGCACCCTCCAAGAATTATCAGGCATGTGACGAAACCAATTTGACTTAATGGTATCCTCTGAAACAACTTTTCAGTTTCACCGGAACTCATCCGGTGACCTCTCTCTGCGGAACTTTTCCGCTGTCCGAAACTTTTTCGGTGATTTTCTCTCAGACTCCCTGTCTAGTATTCAGCAGATAGATGACCCTTAAGCGTGTGACCCTATAGGTTCGGTGAAGTATAGACATGACACGGAACCCCTTCCGATCAATGATCAACATCGGAGCCGTGGACACCCATATTGACCCCTATACTCACACGAATGAATATTCGAGTGAACCTCCAGTTGCCGTGTGCTATTCCTGTTGCTTCGCGATATGTTACAAATACCCGAGGTGAGACATGATGGCATCTCCGTGGGTCAACAACTTGTCCACTATGCCAGTTACCTCGTTACCGGTATTGTTCTCTTTTCTCGTTACCGTGTTCCGGTATCCCCGTGATCAAATCACAAAGTGTCTGGCCAGACAATGATGGATACCGTAACACCGAGAGGGCCCAGAGATATCTCTCCATCGTCGGAGGAGCAAATCCCAATCTTGAGCTATCAAGTTACTTGACATACTTTCCCATGAACCCGTAAGCCGCCGTAATAGCCATCCAGTTACGGATGACGTTTAACAAACCCCAAAGTTCATGAATCAAGCATGAAGAAACTCGATACTCTCATGGTCTGAGGAATTATGCAAATGTTAACCATCTCTGTGTTATTAACCATTAACTTGTGACGAAAGTAACTCATAGCATAACATCAATCGGGTCGATTCAACACAAATGTTCTTCTAACATTGTGCCCTCAAAGTTGCTGGCATAGACATGCCCATGATCAGGAAAACAGAACCATCATGCAACACTTGAGCCAGTCATAGAGGCTTGACTAGGAATACATTTTATCATTTATTATCCCACATGTGCATATGAGTCTTCCTCCAAGCCTCGTTTTATTTGCAGACTTGAGAACCATAGCAGTTATAGCATGGAACATAAACCTAATTATGAACAGGGAGATAATCAATAACATTTATTATTGCCTCTAGGGCATATCTCCTACAAGTAGTATCTCTACTTAGTACGAATTTTTGGCTAGCAAAAGATCCTAGGCAAACACCACATGTTGGAGGATCCATGACAATATAACTTCTATGCAAATATACACAACCATAACTCATTACGTTGTCTTCCTTGTCCAACTTCAACTAATTTGCTCAAGTTTGAAAATAATTAATGGGTATTCACAATCATAGAAGATGTCCAAGATAATATATTTGCATGTGAAAGTTCTCTTCCTTATACTAATCATTCATGAATTGCTTGTATGACCAATATTGTGATTGTCAAGCTTCAAAAGATTTCACTTTTCGAAACCCAATGTGAAGCTACTACTAGGCATAATATGAACATTTAATTTCAACTTCATGATATTCAATTCATTCAACAATTTACTCATAGGATATAAGTGAAGCACAAGAGTAAATGACAAACTACTCCAAAAAGATATAAGTGAAGATCAAGCGAGTAGTTAAGTAAATGGGTAGCTAATTGAGGACTCTCCCTTATTTAAAACTTTCAGATCTAAGTATTTTATTAAAACAGCAAGCAAAACAAAACAAAATGACATTCCAAAAATAGCACACATCATGTGAAGAAGCAAAAACTTAGGCACAACCGATACTAACAGATAATTGTTGATGAAGAAAGGTGGGATGCCTACCGGAGCATCCCCAAGCATAGATGCTTGAGACTTCTTGAAATATTATATTGGGATGCCATGGGAATCCCCAAGATTGAGCTTTTGTGTCTCCTTAATTCCTTTTATATCACGGTTTCCCTAAATCTTAAAAACTTCATCCACACAAAACTCAACAAGAACTCGTGAGATAAGTTAGTATAAATCAATGCAATAATCTTATCATTCTCTACTGTAGCAAATCACTAAAATTATTATTTAACATTGCATACTAAAATCCTCTGCATATTTAATACTCCTATCCTCAAATAGAATCATCAAACAAGCAAACATATGCAAACAATGCAAACATAACAGCAATCTGCCAAAACAGGACAGTCTGTAGAGGATGCAAGAATATTCATACTTCTCCAACTCCAAACATTCTGAAAATTTAGCACACTGAATAAAATATATCATAGCTTATTTTGATAAAAGTTTCAACATTTTATCACATTCTTACTTTTCTCGGGAATTTTTGTAACAGCGATAAACTTTCTGTTTTGAAACAGCAACTCATATACTTGCAAAATAAGCATGGTGAAGGCTATCCTTGCCACTTTTATTGAAGTAAGAGATGCAAAACATTATTATAAATAACAGCAAGCAAATCTCAACAAAAGAAAATGACGCTCTAAGCAAAACACATATCATGTGACTAATGAAAATATAACTCCAAGTGAGGTTACCGATAATGTTGAAGACGAAAGAGGGGATATCTTCCGGGGCATCCCCAAGCTTAGTTGCTTGGATATTCCTTGGAAATTACCTTGGGGTGCCTTGGGCATCCCCAAGCTTAGGGTTTTGTCACTCCTTATTCTCCTCATATCGATATCTCACCCAAAACTTGAAAACTTGAATCACACAAAACTTAACGGAACTTCGTGAGATGGGTTTGTATGATATGATTGTTCTTTAATAGATTGTATTTACTTGTTGCAATCCATGTTGAATTCTCCTCATGCTTATAATCAAAATAAAGGTTTTACTAAACATATTGTTGATGCTTTGATGTAATCTTTTGAAGAAAAGCTTGAATTGGAAGTTTCTATCCCTAGAAAAATTTATGATCAGTGGGAACCTACTATTAAGATTAAAATAAAAGATTATGAGTGCCATGCTTTATGTGATTTGGGTGCTAGCATTTCCACAATTCCAAAAACTTTATGTGATGTGTTAGGTTTCCGCGAATTGGATGATTGTTCTTTAAATTTGCATCTTGCGGATTCCACTATTAAGAAACCTATGGGAAGGATTAATGATGTTCTTATTGTTGCAAATAGGAATTATGTGCCCGTAGATTTCATTGTTCTTGATATAGATTTCAATCCTACATGTCCTATTATTCTGGGTAGACCTTTCCTTAGATCGATTGGTGCAATTATTGATATGAAAGAAGGAAACATTAGATTTCAATTTTCGTTAAGGAAGGGCATGGAACACTTTCCTAGAAAGAAAATTAAGTTGCCATATGAATCTATTATGAGAGCAACTTATGGATTGCATGCCAAAGATGACAATACCTAGATCTATGTGTTTTTATGCCTAGCTAAGGGCGTTAAACAATAGCGCTTGTTGGGAGGCAACCCAATTTAATTTTATTTTTACATTTTTGGTTCTGTTTTTCAAAATAAAATTCATATAGCCTCTGGTTAGATGTGTTTTGGTGTTTTAATTAGTGTTTGTGCCAAGTAAGACCTTTGGGATGGCTTACGGTGATAGTTGATTTGATCTTGCTGAAAAACAGAAACTTTCGTGTCCAGTCACAGAATTTTAATAATTGACTGGAGCGTTTAAAAACCCTGAATTTTTGACACGAGATTTATATACAAATTTTCTCTGTTTTCCAAATATTTCAGAATTTTTGGAGTTACAGAAGTATTAGAAAAATTCGGATCTTCGCAGACTGTTCTGTTTTTGACAGATTCTGTTTTCATTGTGTTGTTTGCTTATTTTGATGAATCTATGGGTAATATCGGGGGGTATGAACCATGGAGAAGTTGGAATACAGTAGATATTACACCAATATAAATAAAGAATGAGTTCACAACAGTACCAAAAGTGGTGATTTTATTTTCTTGTACTAACGGATCTCACGAGTTTTCTGTTGAGTTTTGTGTTGTGAATTTTTCAAGTTTTGGGTAAAGATTTGATGGACTATGGAATAAGGAGTGGCAAGAGCCTAAGCTTGGGGATGCCCAAGGCACCCCAAGGTAATATTCAAGGCCAACCAAGAGCCTAAGCTTGGGATGCCCCGGAAGACATCCCCTCTTTCGTCTTCGTCTATCGGTAAATTTACTTGAGGCTATATTTTTTTTCACCACATGATATGTGTTTTGCTTAGATCGTCTTGTATGATATGAGTCTTTGCTTGTTAGTTTGTAACAATCATCCTTGCTGTACACACCTTTTGAGAGGGACACGCATGAATCATGATTTATTAGAATACTCTATGTGCTTCACTTATATCTTTTGAGCTAGGCAATTTTGCTCTAGTGCTTCACTTATATCTTTTTAGAGCACGACGGT
This sequence comes from Thinopyrum elongatum, assembly GCA_011799875.1. Taxonomy (NCBI): domain Eukaryota; kingdom Viridiplantae; phylum Streptophyta; class Magnoliopsida; order Poales; family Poaceae; genus Thinopyrum; species Thinopyrum elongatum. The sequence continues at coordinate 25,428,839 of CM022301.1, read as the reverse complement.
GGTTTTATTTTATAGAAATTATTGAACTCTCATGATTCACTTATATTATTTTGAGAGTCTTTCTAAACAGCATGGTAATTTCCTTTGGTTATAAATTTAGTCCTAATATGATAGGCATCCAAGAGGGATATAATAAAAACTTTCATATAAAGTGCATTAAATACTATGTGAAGTTTGATTCCTTATGATTGTTTTGAGACATAAAGGTGGTGATATTAGAGTCATGCTAGTGAGTAATTGTGGATTGTAGAAATACTTGTGTTAAAGTTTGTGATTCCCGTAGCATGCACGTATGGTGAACCGTTATGTAATGAAGTTGGAGCATGAGGTATTTATTGATTGTCTTCCTTATGAGTGGCGGTCGGGGACGAGCGATGGTCTTTTCCTACCAATCTATCCCCCTAGGAGCATGCGTGTAGTACTTCGTTTCAATGACTAATAGATTTTTGCAATAAGTATGTGAGTTTTTTATGACTAATGTTGAGTCCATAGATTATACGCACTCTCACCCTTCCACCTTTGCTAGCCTCTCTAGTACCGCGCAACTTTTGCCGGTGCCATACACCTACCTTTTACCTTCCTCAAAACAGCCACCATACCTACCTATTATGGCATTTCCATAGCCATTCCGAGATATATTGCCATGCAACTTTCCACTGTTCCGTTTTATTATGACACGCTCCATCATTGTCATATTGCTTTGCATGATCATGTAGTTGACATAGTATCTGTGGCAAAGCCACCGTTCATAATTTTTATACATGTCACTCTTGAGTCCTTGCACATCCCGGTACACCGCCGGAGGCATTCATATAGAGTCATATTTTGTTCTAAGTATCGAGTTGTAATTCATGATTTGTAAGTAAATAAAAGTGTGTTGATCTTCATTATTAGAGCATTGCCCCATGTGAGGAAAAAATAAAAGAGGCCAACGAATTCCACAAATAAAATAAAAGAGGCCAAAGAAGCCCACCAAAAAAAATGAGAGAAAAGAGAGAAGGGGCAATGTTACTATCCTTTTTCCGCACTTGTGCTTCAAAGTAGCACCATGATCTTCATGATAGAGAGTCTCCTATGTTGTCACTTTCATATACTAGTGAGAATTTTTCATTATAGAACTTGGCTTGTATATTCCAATAATAGGCGTTCTCAAAATTGCCCTAGGTCTTCGTGAGCAAGCAAGTTGGATGCACACCCACTTAGTTTCTTTTTGAGCTTTCATAAACTTATACCTCTAGTGCATCCGTTGCATGGCAATCCCTACTCACTCACATTGATATCTATTGATGGGCATCTCCATAGCCCATTGATATGCCTAGTTGATGTGAGACTATCTCCTTCTTTTTGTCTTCTCCACAACCACCATATTCTATTCCACCTATAGTGATATGTCCATGGCTCACGTGTAGGGTAACGTAGCAGAAAACAAAAAATTGCCGACCTACGCACCAGCCCAGGACCACTATGGAGACTGCATACAAGGTTTGATCATTTTCGTTACCGACTCGAAGCGCAGCGGAAGTAGAGTCGATGACGATCGTCGGTGCAGATCCCCGCAGCTAGGATTTACAACCTCCCAACCGCGAGGATGTATACCCTCGTCTTCCCTTCGGACAGCCCTCCGGGAGGCGGTCGAACAGTCCCCCGGATGGTGTCGCGGACAGCCCTTCGGGAGGACCTTCGAAACTCGAACGGTCACTCGGACAGCCCTTCGGGAGGACCCACAGAACTCGGACCGTCACTTGGACAGCCCTTCGGGAGGCACTCACAGAACTCGGACCGTCACTTGGGCAGCCCTTCGGGAGGCACTCTCGAATAGCCCCTCAGGCACTAAGATCGAAACTATGACCTCTCTACAGAGTTGCACACATACGGTGTCATCTATCCGGCAGGGCTTCGCCGTCTAGAACTAGTTCCCACCGGAACCCAGACAGCCTTTCGGCACTACAAAACTATTTCGTGGGAGGGAGAGAGAATGCCAGATCATGCATGGCTTGTGTGAGAGAGTTGGAGTGGAGTTGGAGAGCACCTCTCCTCCTCCTTATATAGTGGTGGAAGGGGTGAGGGGGGGCTGAAAATCAGCCCACTAAACATGCACCCACCAAACAAGGAAAACATGTTCCCACCAAACATGGAGAAAACATGTTCCCTTGTCCATGGTGTTCCCCCATGGGGCCCCACCTTCCTCCCAACACTCTCCACCATTTGTGGGGGCTGCCCCCCACCATGGGGGCCCCCCCCCCAACATTTTGTCCAGCCACAAGGGGGCTGCCCCCAAAGGGGGCCCCCCCAAAAACAGCCCACACGATCCGTGGGATCTTGTCCCCTCACGCTGGGACAAGATGTTTTCCGCGACTATTATTTCTGAAAAATTCCAGAAGGTCCCAGAACATTTCCGGCACCCTCTAAAATTATCTGGACGCGCTCTGGAACATTTCCAGTATGGTGGTTTAATTTAAAACCATCTTTGTTTACCCGGTAAACAACTCCGGCAGCTCCGAAACTTTTTTTTTGGTTTTTTCTCCAGAAATTACCAGACCAATCTGGCAACCTCCAAAACATTCCCGGTGCTTGCCAAAACCTTTTTGGATCAATGGTTTTATCAGAAACAACTTTTCGGTTTTACCGAAACTTTTTCAGTATTCTCTTTCCGGAACTCTTCCGTTGTCTCCGAAACTTTTTGGTGATTTTCTCTCAGACTCCCTGTCTAGAATTCAGTAGATAGATGACCCTTAAGCGTGTGACCATATAGGTTCGGTGAAGTATAGACATGACCGGAACACCTTCCGATCAATGATCAGCATCGGAGCCGTGGACACCCATATTGACCCCTATACCCACACGAATGAATATTCGAGTGAACCTCCAGTTGCCGTGTGCTATTCCTGTTGCTTCACGATATGTTACAAATACCCGAGGTTAGACATGTTGGCATTCCCGTGGATCAACAACTTGTCCACTATGCTAGTTACCTCGTTACCGGTATTGTTCTCTTTTCTTGTTACCGTGTTCCGGCATCCCCGTGATCAAATCACAAAGTGTCTGGCCAGACGATGATGGATACCATAACACCGAGAGGGCCCAGAGATATCTCTCCATCGTCGGAGGAGCAAATCCCAATCTCGAGCTATGAAGTTACTTGACACACTTTTCCATGAACCCGTAAGCCGCCGTAATAGCCACCCATTTACGGATGACGTTTAACAAACCCCAAAGTTCATGAATCAAGCATGAAGAAACTCGATACTCTCATGGTCTGAGGAATTATGCAAACGTTAACCATCTCTGTGTTATAAACCATTAACTTGTGACGAATGTAACTCATAGCATAACATCAATTCGGGTCGATTCAACACAAATGTTCTTCTAACACTGTGCCCTCAAAATTGCTGGCATAGACATGCCCATGATCAGGAAAACAGAACCATCATGCAATACTTGAGCTAGTCTTAGAGGCCAGACTAGGAATACATTTTACCGTTTATTATTCCACACGTGCATATGAGTCTTCCTCCGAGCCTCGTTTTATTTGCAGACTCGAGAACCATAGCAGTTATAGCATGGAACATAAACCTAATTATGAACAGGGAGATAATCAATAACATTTATTATTGCCTCTAGGGCATATCTCCTACATCACGCTCATGTATTGCGTGAAAGTTGAAAAGGTTTGAGAACATCAAAAGTATGAAACAATTGCTTGGCTTGTCATCGGGGTTGTGCATGATTTGAGTACTTTGTGTGATGAAGATGGAGCATAGCCAGACTATATGATTTTGTAGGGATAACTTTCTTTGGCCATGTTATTTTGAGAAGACATGATTGCTTTATTAGTATGCTTGAAGTATTATTATTTTTATGTCAATATTAAACTTTTGTTTTGAAACTTATGGATCCGAACATTCGTGCCACAATAAAGAAAATTATATGGATAAGTATGTTAGGTAGCATTCCACATCAAAAATTCTGTTTTTATCATTTACCTACTCGAGGATGAGCAGGAATTAAGCTTGGGGATGCTTGATACGTCTCCAACGTATCTATAATTTTTGATTGTTCCATGCTATTATATTATCTGTTTTGGATGTTTTATATGCATTAATATGCTATTTTATATTATTTTTGGGACTAACCTATTAACCTAGAGCCCAGTGTCAGTTTATGTTTTTTCCTTGTTTTTGAGCCTCGCAGAAAAGGAATACCAAATGGAGTCCAAACGGAATAAAACTTCATGATGATTTTTCTTGGACCAGAAGACACCCGGGGGACTTGGAGTCCAAGTCAGAAGAGCCACTAGGCGGCGACAAGGGTGGAGGACGCGCCCTAGGGGGGGCGCCCCCTGCCTTGTGGGCCCCTCGGTGACCTCCTGACCTAGCTCTTCCTCCTATATATTCACAAATATTCCAGAACCACCAGAGGCATCCACAAAAACACTTTTCCACCTCCGCAACCTTCTATTCCCATGAGATCCCATCTTGGGGCCTTTTCCGGCATCTCGCCGGAGGGGGAATCGATCACGGAGGGCTTCTACATCAACTCCATTGCCCTTCCGATGATGCGTGAGTAGTTTACCTCAGTCCTACGAGTCCATAGCTAGTAGCTAGATGGCTTCTTCTCTCTCTTTGATTCTCAATACAATGTTCTCCTTGATGTTCTTGGAGATCTATCCGATGTAATCTTCTTTTGCGGTGTGTTTGTCGAGATCTGATGAATTGTGGATTTATGATCAGCTTATCTATGAATATTATTCGTATCTTCTCTAAATTCTTTTATGCATGATTTAATATCTTTGTATTTCTCTTCGAATTATCGGTTTGGTTTGGCCAACTAGATTGGTTTTTCTTGCAATGGGAGAGGTGCTTAGCTTTGGGTTCAATCTTGCGTGATTTCACCCAGTGACAAAGTAGCGGTAGTGAGACATGTATTGCATTGTTGCCATCGAGGATAAAAAGATGGGGTTTTCATCATATTGCTTGAGTTAATTCCTCTACATCATGTCATCTTACTTAAAGCGTTACTCCGTTCTTTATGAACTTAATACTCTAGATGCATGCTGGATAGCGATCGATGTGTGGAGTAATAGTAGTAGATGCAGGCAGGAGTCGGTCTTCTTGACACGGACGTGATGCCTATATGCATAATCATTGCCTTGGATATCGTCATAACTTTGCGCTTTTCTATCAATTGCTCGACAGTAATTTGTTCACCCACCGTATTATTTGCCTTCATGAGAGAAGCCACTAGTGAAACCTATGGCCCCCGGGTCTATATTCCATCATATTACTTTCTGATCTACTATTTTGCAATCTTTTATTTTTAGATCTATATACCAAAACACTACTGGAAACAGAGAATTTGCCATCAGTCAGATCTTTGCCGTCTGCTAGCAGACAGTAAAGAAGGTCTTTGCCATCTGCTTCTGAAAAACGGACGGCAAAGAATTGGCTGACGGCAAAGATCCCCATACATGCATGCTACGGGAATCACAAACCTTAACACAAGTATTTCTCAAATCCACAATTACTCACTAGCATGACTCTAATATCACCATCTTTATATCTCAAAACAATCATAAGGAATCAAACTTCTCATAGTATTCAATGCACTTTATATGAAAGTTTTTATTATATCCCTCTTGGATGCCTATCATATTAGGACTAAATTTATAACCAAAGAAAATTACCATGCTGTTTAAAGACTCTCAAAATAATATAAGTGAAGCATGAGACTTCATCAATTTCTATAAAATAAAACCACCGCCGTGCTCTAAAAAGATATAAGTGAAGCACTAGAGCAAAATTGCCTAGCTCAAAAGATATAAGTGAAGCATATGGAGTATTCTAATAAATCACGATTCATGCGTGTCCCTCTCAAAAGGTGTGTACAGCAAGGATGATTGTGGAAAACTAAAAATCAAAGACTCAAATCATACAAGACGCTCCAAGCAAAACATATATCATGTGGTGAATAAAAATATAGCCTCAAGTAAAGTTACCGATAGACAAAGACGAAACAGGGGATGCCTTCCGGGGCATCCCCAAGCTTAGGCTCTTGGTTGTCCTTGAATATTACCTTGGGGTGCCTTGGGCATCCCCAAGCTTAGGCTCTTGCCACTCCTTATTCCATAGTCCATCAAATCCTTACCCAAAACATGAAAACTTCACAACACAAAACTCAACAGAAAATCTCATAAGCTCTGTTAGTATAAGAAAATAAATCACCACTTTGGTACTGTTGTGAACTCATTCTTTATTTATATTGGTGTAATATCTACTGTATTCCAACTTTTCCATGGTTCATACCCCCCGATACTACCCATAGATTCATCAAAATAAGCAAACAACACAATGAAAACAGAATCTGTCAAAAACAGAACAGTCTGTGAAGATCCGAATTGTTCTAATACTTATATAACTCCAAAAATTCTGAAAACTTAGGACAACATAGGCAATTTGTATATAAATCTCGTATAAACAATTCAGGGTTTTTCAACACTCCAGTGAATTATTAAAATTCTGAGACTGGACGCAAAAGTTTCTGTTTTTCAGCAAGATCAAATCAACTATCACCATAAGCCATCCCAAAGGTTTTACTTGGCACAAACACTAATTAAAACATAAAACCACATCTAACCAGAGGCTAGATGAATTATTTATTGCAAAAAAGAACCAAAAAACAAAGAACAAAAATAAAATTGGGTTGCCTCCCAACAAGCGCTATTGTTTAACGCCCTTAGCTAGGCATAAAAACATGAATAGATCTAGGTATTGTCATCTTTGGTATGCAATCCATAAGTGGCTCTCATAATAGATTCATAAGGAAATTTAATTTTCTTTCTTGGAAAGTGTTCCATGCCCTTCCTTAACGGAAATTGAAATCTAATGTTTACTTCTTTCATATCAATAATTGCACCAATCGTTCTAAGGAAAGGTCTACCAAGAATAATAGGACATGTGGGATTGCAATCTATATCAAGAACTGAAATCTACGGGCACATAATTCCTATTTGCAACAATAATAACATCATTAATCCTTCCCATAGGCTTCTTAATAGTTGAATCCGCGAGATGCAAATTTAAAGAACAATCATCAAATTCACGAAAACCTAGCACATCGCATAAAGTTTTTGGAATCGTGGAAACACTAGCAACCAAATCACACAAAGCATGGCACTCATAATTTTTAATATTAATCTTAATAGTAGGTTCCCACTGATCATAAAGTTTTCTAGGGATAGAAACTTCCAATTCAAGCTTTTCTTCAAAAGATTGCATCATAGCATCAACGATATGTTTAGTAAAAGCTTTGTTTTGATTATAAGCATGAGGAGAATTCAACATGGATTGCAACAAGGAAATACAATCTATTAAAGAACAATTATCATAATTAAATTCCTTCAAATCCAAAAGAGTGGGTTCATTGCTACTTAAAGTTTTGACCTCTCCGATCTCACTTTTATCAATTTTTGCATCAAGATCTAAAAACTCTGAATCATTGGGACGCCTTTTAACTAAAGTTGACTCATCTCCAGTCCCATCTTTATCAAGATTTATATTGGAAAACAAAGATTCAATTGGAGTCACATCAATCACTTTAAGATCTTCATCATTATTTTCACGGAAACTAGAAGAACATGTTTTTACAAACCAATCCTTTTTTGCACGCATCTTGGCGGTTCTTTCTTTGCACTCATCAATGGAAATTCTCATAGCTTTGAGAGACTCATTGATATCATGCTTGGGTGGAATAGATCTAAGTTTCAAAGAATCAACATCAAGAGAAATTCTATCCACGTTCCTAGCCAAATCATCAATCTTAAGCAATTTTTCTTCAATCAAAGCATTGAAATTCTTTTGCGAACTCATAAATTCTTTAACACTATTCTCAAATGCAGAGGGCATCTTATTATAATTTCCATATGAATTGTTGTAGGAATTACCATAATTATTAGAGGAATTACTAGGAAACGGCCTAGGATTAAAATTACCTCTATACGCGTTATTACCAAAATTGTTCCTCCCACAAAATTTCACATCCATAGATTCATTATTATTTTCAATCAAGGTAGACAAAGGCATATCATTGGGATCCAAAGAAGCACTCTTGCTAGCAAATAATTTCATAAGTTCATCCATCTTTCCACTCAAAACATTAATCTCTTCAATTGCATGCACTTTTTTACTAGTGGAAGATCTTTCGGTATTCCATTGAGAATAATTAACCATAATATTATCTAGAAGTTTAGTAGCTTCTCCTAGAGTAATTTCCATAAAAGTGCCTCCCGCGGCCGAATCTAAAAGATTTCTAGAAGCAAAATTCAATCCGGCATAATTTTTTTGTATAATCATCCACAAATTCAAACCATGAGTAGGGCAATTTCGTATCATCAATTTCATTCTCTCCCATGATTGTGCAACACACTCATGATCAAGTTGCTTAAAATTCATAATATCGTTCCTAAGGGAGATGATCTTAGCGGGAGGAAAATACTAGGAAATAAAAGCATATTTACACTTATTCCATGAATCAATACTATTTTTAGGCAAAGATGAAAACCAAGTTTTAGCACGATCTCGAAGTGAGAACGGATATAGCTTCAATTTAACAATATCATTATCCACATCCTTTTTCTTTTGCATATCACACAAATCAACGAAATTGTTTAGATGGGATGCGTCATATTCACTAGGAAGGCCAGAAAATTGATCTTTCATAACAAGATTCAGCAAAGCAGCATTAATTTCACAAGATTCCACATTTGTAGCGGGAGCAATCGGAGTACTAATAAAATCATTGTTATTGGTGTTGGAAAAATCACACAATTTGGTATTCTCTTGAGCCATCGTGACAAAGCAAACAATCCAACACACGAGCACACAAAAAGCAAACGATGACGACGAACGGAAGAGGGGCGAAAAAGAAGAAAAAAAGAGGGGCGAAGAAAAAGGTGAATCTTTTCGAAAATTGTTTTAGAAGTGGGGGAGAGGAAAACAAGAGGCAAATAACGAATAATGTAATGCGAGAGATGAGAGTTTATGATGGGTACTTGGTATGGCTTGACTTGGCGTAGATCTCCCCGGCAACGGCACCAGAAATTCTTCCTGCTACTTCTTGAGCTTGCGTTGGTTTTTCCCTTGAAGAGGAAAGGGTGATGCAGCTAAGTAGAGATAAGTATTTCCCTCAGTTTGAGAACCAAGGTATCAATCCAGTAGGAGACAACGCACAAATCACCGAATACCTGCACAAACAATCAAACAACTTGCACCCAACGCAATAAAGGGGTTGTCAATCCCTTCACGGCTATTTGCAAAAGTAAGATCTGATAGAGATAGATAAAACTAAACAAAAGATAAAGTAAATATTTTTGGGTTTTTTGGTTTATAGATCTGAAAATAAAAGATTGCGAAATAGTAGATTGGAAAGTAATATGATGGAAAATAGACCCGGGGGCCATAGGTTTCACTAGAGGCTTCTCTCAAGATAGAAAATATTACGGTGGGTGAACAAATTACTGCCGAGCAATTGATAGAAAAGCGCAAAGTTATGACGATATCTAAGGCAATGATCATGAATATAGGCATCATGTCCGTGTCAAGTAGACCGAAATGATTCTGCATCTACTACTATTACTCCACACATCGACCGCTATCCAGCATGCATCTAGAGTATTAAGTTCATAAAGAACGGAGTAACGCATTAAGTAAGATGACATGATGTAGAGGAATTAACTCAAGCAATATGATGAAAACCCCATCTTTTTATCCTCGATGGCAACAATACAATATGTGCCTTGCTGCCCCTACTGTCACTGGTAAAGGACACCGCAAGATTGAACCGAAAGCTAAGCACTTCTCCCATTGCAAGAAAAACCAATCTAGTTGGCGAAACCAAACCGATAGTTCGAAGAGAATTACAAAGATATCAAATCATGCATAAAAGAATTCAGAGAAGATGCAAATAATATTCATAGATAAGCTGATCATAAATCCACAATTCATCGGATCTCGGCAAACACACCGCAAAAAAGTATTACATCGAATAGATCTCCAAGAACATCGAGGAGAACATGGTATTGAGAATCAAAGAGAGAGAAGAAACCATCTAGCTACTAGCTATGGACCCGTAGGTCTGAGGTAAACTACTCATGCTTCATCGGAAGGGCAATGGTGTTGACGTAGAAGCCCTCCGTGATCGAATACCCCTCCGGCAGGACGCCGGAAAAGGCCCCTAGATGGGATCTCACGGGTACAGAAGGTTGTGGCGGTGGAAAAGTATTTTCGTGGATGCCTCTGGTGGTTTGGGCATATAAGAGTATATATAGGCCAAAGAATTAGGTCAGGAGGTGCACGAGGGGCCCACAAGGGTGTGGGGCGCGCACTACCCCCTGGGCGGGCCCTCCGTTCTTGTGGCCGCCTCGTGGCTCCTCCGACTTCATCTCCAAGTCTCATGGTTTCCTTCTGGTCCAAGAAAGATCATCGCGAAAGTTTTATTCCGTTTGGACTCCGTTTGGTATTCCTTTTCTGCGAAACTCAAAAACAAGGAAAAAACAGAAACTGGCACTGGGCTCTAGGTTAATAGGTTAGTCCCAAAACTAATATAAAATAGCATATTAATGCATATAAAACATCCAAAACAGATAATATAATAGCATGGAGCAATCAAAAATTATGGATACGTTGGAGACGTATCAGCCGTCCGCTAGCAGACGGCAAAGATTCTTTGCCGTCCGCTAGCTGACGGCAAAGAACGTGCCCACTAACGGCCTCTAACAGCCACCCCTCCCTCTCTCCCCAGCCCCACCCCTCTCTCTTCCCCTCTCTCTCCACCCGCGCGCCCCCGTGCCCGCACCGCCGCCGCCCCACCACCCTCCCTGCCCCCCCCCCCCACCGTCCCGCGCCCCTGACGCCACCGCCTAGCACAGCCACCGCCCCACCACCCTCCCTGCCCCGGATCCCCCGCCCCCTGCCTGCCGCCCCGCGACAGTCGCCCCACGCCGGCCCGCGCCGCCCCGTCACCCCCGATCCCGTCGACCCGCCCTAGCGCCGGGTGTCGCCGCCGCGTGGCGCCACCCGTCCCCACCCCCTCCCCTGCCCCGGAGCCCCCGCCCCATCACCCCAGGCCGCCCCGCCATCCTCCTCCACCGCCGCTCGGTCGCCACCGCCGCCCCGCCCCCCTCCTCCACCGCCACCCGTCGCCACCACTGCCCTCTCTCTGGTGAGCTCCACCGCTGCCCTCTCTCCTTTTTTTCTTCTTTTTTCTGTTTTTTTAGATTTACTTTAGTTTAGGCTTAGTTTAGATTAATTTTAGTTAGGTTGATGGCAAAAACAATAATGCTATGTTACTCATCTTTCGATTTCAATGTGCAGTTGTTTCGTCGCTGCGAGGGTCTTGTGTTCGACGAGCTCCGCCCTGCGTTTGTGGGTGAGCACAAATGACATCTCCTCCTCCCCCCTTAATTATTTGCTCTGTTCCAGCCTTCGTGCCGATGACACTAGCTAGGTAACTACAGTCGCGTAACCAGTATGCGTCTCCCATCCGAAAGGGTTGCATCGATAAATATGCATTCAGTTGCATATTTATCACCGTAACTCATTCGGATTGTCCAGCGATTTCCATGGACAGCCCGAGTATGTGTAGATTGGGTACGTTCTCCATGCTCTACCCCATTCTGAGACAAAATTTCGTCAGCACCCCCCTGTTGTTCTCTGGATGCACATTCTCTCGGCTTTTTGCCGAGACGTGTATCAGGAGAACAGCGGGGAGGTGCTGCCGAAATTTTGTCTCGGAATGCGGTAGAGCATGGAGAACGTACTCAATATACACATACTCGGGTGGGATTTAGGACCTATCTTTACCTATTAGAGTGTAGGTTGCATGGACGTAATAAAATTGACAAACTAGATTAACTGATGAATATACATGCTGAATTATATATATTTCTTGTCTGTCCAGTAGCTAAGCAAGATGAGTGATCGTGCGTGGATGTACACCGGTCGCACTAGTCAGAAAGAGATTACCAATGAATGGTTAACAAAAACCAAGGGGTTTGTGAAAGCCGCATTTGCAAATGGCCAGAGGAAAAACTAGTGCCCCTGTGTCCGGTGCAAGAATTGAGAAAAGAGGACACATGATGAAATGGGCAAACACCTGCAGAAGAGTGGTTTTATGCCCGGTTATACGGTGTGGACATTTCATTGTGAGTCTGCCCAACGTGCCAGAGCTGAGGTGGTTCGTCGTCGCACCGACGAGCATGGTACCGGGATGGAAGACATGGTGCAAAACTTTGATGATGCTTAGGATTTGGACGAAGAGATGGAGGAATCTGCAAAGGCCTTCAATGAAATGTTGGAGTCTTCAAAATGTCCTCTTCACGAGCACACTGAGCTTTGTCAGCTGGATGCCATCTCACAAATAATGACTCTGAAGGCTCAATTCAACTTGGGCAGAGAATGCTAAGACGTGATGATGACAGTATTTGGACGCTTTCTACCCAAAGGCCATGTACTGCCTGCAAACCTGTACCAGTCAGACAAAATCCTCCGTGCTCTTAAGATGCCCTATGAGAAGATACATGCCTATGAGAATGGATGTGCCTTATTTAGGCTTGAGTATGCGGACTTGAACTATTGTCCCATTTGCAAGTCTTCCAGGCATATTGTGGTAGACAACGGTATGGGTGAGAAGCCGCAGGCCAAAATCCCGGTTAATGTTCTTCGGTATATGCCAATCGTACCAAGACTTCAACGTCTTTTCATGGTCGAAGAGACGGCCAGACAGATGACATGGCACAAAGAGGGCAAAAGAACCAAACTAGATGCAGATGGGAATCTGATGATGGTACACACATCGGATGGTGAAGCGTGGAAGCGCTTCGATGCATTATATGCAGAAAAAGCAGCAGGTCCAAGGCATCCTCGAGTCGGCATCAACATGGATGGGTTCAGTGTGTTTGGTCTGACGGCAACCCAATACAGTTGTTGGCCCGTATTTGTCTTTCCACTCAATCTCCCCCCGGACAGATTATGCAAAGAAAGAACATTTTTCTGACGTTGATAATTCCAGGGCCGAACTATCCGGGGAAGAATATGAATATGTACATGCAGCCGCTTAAGGACGAATTGCAAGAAGCTTGGGATAATGGGTTCAAGACATACGACGCCTTTAACAAACAAAACTTCATAATGCGTGTCTGGTACATGTACTCGACGCATGACTTGTCGGCGTATGCGCTATTCGTTGGTTGGTGTGTGCATGAAAGGTTCCCGTGCCCCACATGCAAGGCAGCTCTTGAGTTTCGTTGACTATAGGCGGGTCGCAAGTTTTCTTGCTTCGACTTGCATAGACAGTTCCTGGATCCTCGCCATAAGTTCAGGAAAGACAAGAAGAACTTCATGAAAGGTAGAGTTGTCAAAAAATCTGCACCACCTCCGTTGACAGGCCAAGAGACCCTGGAACAGTTAAACACTCTCGAGCTAGATCCAGAGCGTCCAGGGTATTTCAAGGGGTATAATTCGAAACACGCCTGGACTCACAAGACATGCTTGTGGGATCTGCCTTACTTCAAAGACCTCCTTTGCCAACACAACATCGACGTGATGCACACTGAAAAGAATATCGCCGAGGCACTTTTTGGTACATTGTTCGGCATAGACGGGAAGCCAAAGGATAATACTAAGGCTAGAGTCGATCAGGAGGCGCTATGTGATAGACCGTTACAAAACATGCAAGAACAGAAAGGAAAGCAGAACTAGACGAAGCCAAAGGCATGGTTCAATCTTGGAAGGCCAGCTATGAGGGAAATTATCTTGTGGGTGAAAATGCAGTTGATGTTCCCCGATGGTTATGCAGCGAATCTAAAGAGGGGAGCGAGTCTTGAGAAATTGAAAATATTTGGTCTCAAGAGTCATGATTGGCACATATGGATTGAGCGGGTAATGCCGGTGATGTTGCGTGGCTTCATCCCTGAGGATGAATGGCTAGTACTGGCAGAGCTGAGCTATTTCTTCCGTGTTCTTTGTGTGAAAGAACTATCACCTAGCATGCTTGAAGAAATGGAAGAGTTGGCGCTGGAGTTGATCTGCAAGTTAGAGAAGATTTTTCTGCCGGGCTTCTTTAATCCAATGCAACACTTGATTTTGCATCTCCCGACCGAGGCAAGATTGGGGGAGCCCGTGCAAAATCGTTGGTGCTACGCAACTGAGAGGATGCAGAAGACGCTCCGAGCAAAATGTAAAAATAAACGTTGAATTGAAGCATCGATGGCCGAGGCATTCATTACTGAGGAGGCGGCAAACTTCGTGACAGCACACTACGAAGCAAAAAATCGTCATTTGCATAATCCGAAGCCTCGATACAATGCTGGCGACCATAAATCCAACCTCAGCCTATTCAAAGGGAATCTCGCACCAGCCGGAGCTTCGAAACCAATATCATTGGATGTCCAAGAATGGCGGACCATTTCGTTGTATATCTTCACCAACCTAACAGAAGTGCGGCCGTACATCGAGTAAGTTCTCGCGTACATTATTTTGCAACTTCTAATTCCATTGAACTGCTCTTATTCCCGGATATTTTTTGATACAGTCGATACGTCGCCCAATTCTCGGATGGAGCGGTGATCCAAAAGGAATCCATCGAAGAGTATGAGCTTCTGGCAAAGCAAGGAGGCGGCTTTCCCGGTTTCATCTCTTGGCTCAAACAAACGGTAATTTCCATTAGACCATTCTCATTTCTTCGTCTAATTTGCGGCTAATGCAACAATCCTTTCGTATTAAACTTGTAGGATAATTCAGAGTCTATGGATGCCGAATTGAGACAAGTCGCTAATGGTTTTGACTTTAAGGTCCGTTCATTTGACAAATACGACATCAACAGGTATCATTTTCGTACCTACGGCAAAGAGCTATCTATGGCCGACCGAAAGTCTACAAATTGTTGTGTCTCTACTATCGGCGATGGAGGTATCAAGTATTATGGGAGAGTTGAAGCAATTTATGAACTTCTATTCTATGGTCAAAACGCACCGAACGTCGTAGTCTTCAAATGTTACTGGTTCCAGCCGAAGGAGACTAGAAGGACTCATGAACATATAGGGCTAGTTGAAATCAAACAAAGCATCCATTTAGATGTTCCCGATGTCTATATTACGGCTCAACAGGTGACCCAAGTTTTCTATCTACCATGGGCCTGCCAAACTGATCCAAATCTAAATGGTTGGGATGTCGTTTATGAAGTGCCTCCACGTGTTAGACCACCTCCCCCCAATGAAGAGGATTATGAACCTCACATTAACCCAGACACATATGAAGGTGAATTCTTCCAAGAAACACGTCTTTCCAAAAAATGCTTCAAGAAACGCTCTACTTCACACCAGAACATTGAAGTAGATAGCGACAGTGAACCCGACTTCACCCCTGAGCCAGAACAAGAAGAGCCTGAACAAGAAGAGGTTACTGCTGCGGATGACTTGTCAATGCTTAACCGATTACGTAAAGGTGGCCTTCCACATGTTGATGCTGCTGAACCCGATGAGCACTTCATTCATGATAGTGATGATGATGATGATGCATTTATTGATCCCGGAGCATTTATTGAACCCGACGATCTAGATTATTATTAGGTATTCAATTTTTTATGTTGTACTTGATTTATATAGTTACTTGTATGATTGTATGATTTATATAGTTACTTGTATAATTTCTTACTTTGTATGATTGTTTGTTATACATAGTGCCATGGTCTTGATATCCGTCCCTGTCGGCCCTCGCCCGCTTTATGATTCGGATGTGGTATATTCTCTTTTATAACTATTTGTTGCATTTCGCATTTATGACAATTATGGCCATCAAGTTGACTTAGAGATATTTTTATCTAGGAGGTATGTGAACCAGAAATTGCAACCGACCCTCTTGTCGAGAAGTTAAATTTAGTTGAAAAAGAAAATGAGTATTTGAAAGAAAAAATTAAAAGAATTGAAGAAGAGAAGATGAAACTGGAGTTGTATGTTGCCGATGTCGTCGATGATTACAAGATGAAGATGAATGCAATGCGCTTAAAGATGGATGCAATGCGCTTGAAGATTAAGAAGATTAGAAAATATGCCATTGATAATGAGGCTTGGTATCATTATGCCGTTGGATCAATTGTTACCTTTGTTGCGATCTTCATCGCATTTGTTGTGATGAGGGTAAGTTTTCTCTAGTGTTTTGCTTAACAAATGCATACTTAGCTTATTTTCCTCCTAAATGGCATAATTACCTAAGTTAGATAAAAAATGAGCTATACTTATGTAAGTTGGATCAAAAATGGCATCATCACCTAGGTTAGCACAAAAATGACCTATACTTACCTTATTTTCCTCCAAATTGACATAATAAGCTTAGTTGGCAAAAAATGGCATAATTACCTATGTTAGCTCTAAAATGACACAAATAAGGAATAATAAGAAGAAGAAAAAACAGAAAGAGGAGAAAAGAAAGAATAGAAGAAGAAAGAGAAGAAAAAGAAAGAATAAAAGAAGAAGAATGAGAATGAGGAGGAAAGGGATAAAAAGATAGAAGAGAAGAAGAAAGATTAGAAAAGAAGAAGAAGAAGAAGTTCTTCTTCTTCTTCTTTCTTCTTCTAGCCTTCTTCTTCTTCTTCTTCTTCTTCTTCTATCTTCTTCTTCTTCTTCTTCTTTCTTCTTCTTCTTCTTCTTCTTTTTCTTTCTTCTGTCTTCTCTCTCTTTTCTTCTTCTTCTTCTTCTTCTTCTTCTTCTTCTAGTCTTCTTCTTCTTCTAACTTTCTTACTCCCATTGTTGCAGGTTTGATTCACATTGTTCATGGAAACAGCATTGATGGACTGCTAGTGTTTAGTTCTTGTTTTCATTTGTATTGATGAACAATGTGAAACTATGTATGTATATATGGACAAACTCCGTGAAACTATGTATGTATTGGATCTTTTAATACCCTATGTGTTTTGTTGCATTGATGGGCTGTTAGATGTTTGATACATGGGCTATGTTTTGATGTTGAAACTATATATATCATATATATCTTTTGAAAATGCAAGGATATAACAGAAAACAGAAAAAACAGCAACAATACAGGCACTTTGCCGTCCGCCACCGACGGCAAAGGGACCTTTGCCGTTGGCCACCGACGGTAAAGAAGCCACGTGGCAGCAACCTGTGCAACCTGGGAGCTGACCCATTTGGTCAATTTGCCGTCCGTGGCAGACGGCAAAGGGCTGGGTCTGCTGACACGTTTGCTGACGTCACAAAGCAGACGACAAAAGGGCTGTGCAGCTTTGCCGTCTGCTGACAGATGGCAAAGGCTGCTGTTAGCCACCTAATGTGGCTAACGCATGTTTTTTGCCATCTATGTTCTTTTCCGTCCGCCGCTGACGGCAAAGGGCCTTTGCCATCCGCTTTGAGGAAGCAGACGGCAAAGACCCTGTTTACCGTCGCTCTCTTGGCCGAGCAGATTTGCCGTCGGTGGTAGACGGCAAAGAGCTTTGCCGTCCGCTTTTGGTGCCTTTGCCATCTGCCATGGCGGACGGCAAATAAGCTGATTCCTGTAGTGAAAACCCCAAAAATATTTTATCTTTTGTTTATCTATCTCTACCAGATCTCACTTTTGCAATTGACCGTGAAGGGATTGACAACCCCTTTATCGCGTTGGGTGCAAGTGTTTGATTGTTTGTGCAGGTGTTGGTGATTTGTGCGTTCTTCTCCTACTGGATTGATACCTTGGTTCTTAACCGAGGGAAATACTTACCTCTACTATGCTGCATCACCCTTTCCTCTTCAAGGGAAAAACCAACGCAAGCTCAAGAAGTAGCAGTGTGCGATTGTGAGATCGATGAAAAGAGGGCGAGAGTTTACACGTGTGTGGGACCGTATGAGAGACACGAGACATGGATAGAGAAAGGAGGGGATGGAAAGTGTGTGTGTATGTGGTAGGCAGACATCGCTAGAGAGGTTTATCGATCGTTGTGTGTCGGAAAGAAGGAGTTGTGGAGACCGTGGGAGAATGACCTATAGAAAAAAAATGAATGTGCGCGATGGATAGAATGCTGAGGGAGGGGGAGGGCGAGGAGGGCGTGTGCATGCACGAGAGAAAGTTAGGGTTAGCTACAAAGGTTAGTGGATTGTGTGGGTGTAAGAGACTAACAAAGATCATAATTCGATATGAAATTGGATTCATATATTTGAATAAGAGATCGTAGTGTTATAAACCTATGCATGCATGAATATAGCGGTGATACGCGTGGTGTGGTTTTGGACATGTTATACTATAATGTGATAATGCGTGGCATTTGCAACTAACAGCTAAATATTGAACAATCTAAACCATACAATATATCGAACAATCTCATATTTTATTTGAATTTGTGATAATATGTGGCGTTTGCAGCTCACAACTAAATATCGAACAATCTAAACAATACTACTATATATCGACCATCTCACATTTTATTTGAATTTGTGATAATATGTGGCGTTTGCAACTCACAGCTAAATACTTGTAGGCGTAGGGGGCGGGGCACCATACATTATGTGATAAACACATTATACATATGAAACATGGTTTAGATTATGAAGATCTAGCTAGAGCTTGAAATGTACTGTGATTTGAAATCAACATAAAGTGGATTCAAAAAATCGAGTTCGGGTTCATATAGTACACATAGTTCATATCTAACTCGACAGTAATCATGTGGTGTGCTGTGAAGATAATATACAAACGATGGTTTAACTTGACAATAATGATGATTGTAGATCTTATTAAAATAGATAAACTAATTCAAATGGTTTAACATGACAACAATCATGATTGTAGATCTTATTCAAATAGAGAAACGAATTCAAATTTAGTTCATATTGAAGCGTAATATATACGTTTGGAATGCACTAAAATGTTCATTTGAGTAGCAGGTTGCATGCATTATACACGTAGCGAAATATTTTAATTGAACATAACATGGATTCAAAGTTTTGAATGGCATTTGTAGTGCGAATTAATTTGGTACAGTACACGGGACTAGACTCTCTTGTGTGGTGCGAATTGATTTCTTTTTGGTTTTTTTGTCGAGGGAAGTGCGAATTGATTTGATATAGTATACACGTTAGGCTTGTCCGGAAATTTCAACCTGCGCCTTGTTATCCCGAAATTTTAAGATATCTATTTGTCTCGTTGTGCTCCTGAAATTTCCTCCATCTCAACCCGCGCCTTGCTATCACAAAATTACAACACGCGCGAAAACTCCCACCTCCTGCGAAATCCCGAGACGCGAAATTCCCGTGATACCCCTGAACCGAAAGAACCACCTAGTTCAAATCGGTGGGGCTACTTTCGTAACTTACCCCATATTTCGGACAAGCGTGTCCCTAAGCCATGATTTCCCCCTCCCATCCCCTCCGCCCCCACCATTCGTATACCGAGGCCGCGATAACCCGTGAAGCTCCACACCCTCCTCCATCCGCCACCCAGCCGGAGCCTCTTCCCCGACGACATCGTCCACCGCAACAGCTCGACGTCCCTCATCCACTGCACCGGATGTGGATCCGTCGTCGATCTCGTTGTCCCACCGGTTCAGCCACCCCGTCCTCCACCTCCAAGGAGCTACCCTGATGTTCGCCTCATCTATCGCGCCACCTACATCCCCACAACACCGTCTTCACCTGCACCACCGAAAGAGCAGCACCATCACCTATTCTTGGGATGAAGCTCAGGCCTAATCGGCGCCACCATGAGGTTCTACAGTAATCGCTGGATTTTCTTCTTGATTCGATCTCACGGTGCTGCCGGCGCTCGGTCCGGAGCCGCCATGGCGTGGCTCCATCTACGGCGGCGTCGCCGGCCACTTCCTCCATGGCGTCGATCCCTCGGCGGCGACGTCCACATCAGTAGGAGCTGCTGCTGCTCCGGCTCTCGCTGGCCGTGCTGCTGCTGCTGCTGCTGCTTCAGCCCTCGCTCGCGCTGCTGCTCTGCTCTTGCTCTCGGTCCCCTGCCTCGTCTGCTCTTGCTCTAGCTCCCGCTGCTGCTCTTGCTCTTGTTCTTTCTTGCGCTGCTACTCTACTCTTGCTCGCGCTGCTTCTGCATGAGCAGCAGCTCTGGCTCTCACTCGAGTCCCTGCTGCTGCTGCTACACGAGATGTTGCTACACGACCAGTTGCCCCGGCTCTCGCACGCGCTGCTGCTCCGGGCGCTACTGCTGCTGCAGGACTAGCTGCCCCGGCTGCTCTCTGGTAGTACATTCCCTGCTGGAGCGGCTACTGATTTAGATCACTGCTCCTCTGCCCCTAGTGCTCGAGTGGCTAAAACTATTAGTGCACTAATTTTCTGCTCCTAGTGCGTTCAGTTTCGACAGCAAAATTCAGTTTCGACAGTTAAATTCAGTTTCGGCAGTTAAGTTCAGAGATGAGCGTGTGATGTATTTTACATCTAGCACTTTTTGGTGATGTATTTTATTTACATCATCTATTGCAGATGCTATTAAAATACCACTTCAGGTTAACATTGTCTCTCTTGTCCTGCTTCAGCCTCGCCGTCGTATACCTCACCGGAGCTGCTCCAACGACAAAACCCTCCATCACAGCGGAGCAGTACCCTTGACTCCACCTCCAGATGCCTAAGATCTTCTTCCCCTCCTCCGACAGCCACATCAGCCCTAGCATCCTCAGCATCCTCAGCTACCAACCCAATGATGCTGGGATCGACATGGCTTCGCCATAGAGGTTGTACACTTGTTGCATTATTTTTTTTACTTTACAGGTTATATATATTATCCACTTAGCACGCGTATTAATGAGGAATACGATTAGTTTCTCCTATATGACAAGCAGTGGGTACTAGGCAAGTTAGCTATCTGTGATGGACTCTCTCGAAAGCCATCATTATTTATTTCTGCGCGTTGGAGCTGTGCATGTGTAGATGGGCCTGAGAGTTTAGCTAGTAGGGCAGTGGCCTGGGTCCAAAGTATTATTTGTTCCTTTAGTGTCTCTTTCAAAGAAAAACCATAGGAATTTTAATATCCACTTGGTCCTCCTTTTTAAATTCTTATTCATGAAGAATAAGACTAAGTGATAGTAGCATAATAGCATTATAACTGTACATTTTCTTGTGGTTTGACTTAATTTGACCATGCTTCTTTGCATTCCTGTGAACCAAACACCCAGATTGACAGAAATCCTGTATTTGCAAATGCTCTATTTTGCACGTGCATTCCTATCCTATTCCTGTGTATTTCCTATCCCTGTGTTGTTAGAATCCTCCAATTCAAACGAGCCCTTACAGAATTACTTCTGTTACAGATAGGTTTCGAAGAAAACCTTGTGTGGTTTGTTCCACTCCTGCCGCGCCATCGTCCACCCCAGCTCAGCTGCTCCAACGATGGAAGGGTCCAGCACAGCAGGGATCCGCCCTTCAGACTGTCTTTCGCTACCTCAGATCTTCTTCCACGCCGCCGGCAGCCACCACAACTGCATTACCATCATCAACTGAGCAGATGACCTTGAGGACTACACGGGTCCGCAAGAGAGGTCGCACCCTTTCGTGTCTGCTTAAGTTATGCATCGCTTAATATTACCTGCCACTTTATCATCCTCTTCACCTGTTAGACTCCGAGTCAGCTCCAAACTAATGCTCAAACTTAAGTTTTTAAATGGTTGTGGGGTACATATCGGCGCAGCAATGAATATTATCTGTTTACTACCTGGTTAATCTCGGGTGTCTACTATGACTTTCATGTTGGGTGGGAAACAAACAGTAAAGGAGCCATTATCTGAATTTTTTAATGGCAGCTATTATCTGCCTGCTATCACTGGTATTGGGTCTGTCCACAGGTTGCTACCATCACTCTAGATTTCTGCATGCACTCCTTACATAATCTCACTATGTTTTATTCCTATGCATGTTAGTTATTGTACACAATGGTACTGAACATGTAGAGCAAAAGAGACGAGCCTTGCGTGGCAATAAAATTTCATGCAGACGTCGCTCCATGGTGGGTGCAAAGGCAGCCCCCCTCCCCCCATTCCAGATTGTAATCAAGAGGAAGATAATTGTTCAGAGGGGGATTCAGAGGGAACAGACCACTCCTATTTACTCCCTGAGGTCTTTGCTCTAACTTTTCATGCTGATGTTGGTCATATCATGCATATGGCGCCTAGCATTGCTTACTTTATACATTAAAAATGTCATCTGCTTAGTTTAGACATACTTTGTGTGAATGCCATTTGTTTACTTTCTATATCATATATGTGAATTATGCAATGCCATCTTGTTTAGCCCGGCATCATATATGTGAATTTTCCAATGCCATCCTGCTTAGCCAGTCATCTTATATGTAAATTATATCATGCCATCCTTTTTTTTCATTATGTAGTACATTTGTCAACAATGTAAGTACATTCAACTACTCTTCCTGTGTATCAGCCATTTGACACGGTGATGGAAAAATATGGAGTGAAAACAAGGTTTTCAGAGCAGACAATGCTATCTCACAAAGCGCATATCTTGCTGGTTACGGATAGCTCCTCAGAGGAGGATTCAGAGATAGATGACCAGTCCTATTCCCCCCCCCCCCCCGAGGTGTATGCTCTTAACTTGGCATGGTTATCTTGCTCATATCGTACATATGGTGTCTTGCCTTGCTATGTCATTTGCTTAGTTTAGACATTCTTTGTGTGAATGCCACCTGTTTAGTGTCTAATTATCATATATATGTGAATTATGCAATGCCATCTTGGTGCAAGGCATTATATATGTGAATTATGCAATGCTATCTTGTTGCAAGGCATTATGTGTGTGAATTATGCAATGCCGTGCTGTTTAGCCAAGCATCATATATGTGAATTATATCATGCCATCATTTTTTTGTATCACGTATTCCATTTGTCGACAATGTTCTTATATTCAACTACTCTTCCTGTGCATCAGCCATTTGAATTGGTGATGGAAAAATCTAGAGTGAAAACAAGGTCTTTAGAGCAGATAATGCTACATGCTGAAGCAGATATCTTGCGGGTTACAGATAGCTCCTCAGAGGAGGATTTAGATACAAATGACCAGTCCTATTTTCCCCCTGAGGTGTACGCTCAAACTTGGCAGGGTTATATTACTCATATCATGCGTATGTTGTCTTGCATTGCTTAGTTTTTACATCATATACAAAATATTGAATGCCATCTGCTTAGTTTAGACATCATATATGCGTTTACCATCTGCTTAATAGCTTAGTACATAAATCATATACAGTATTTGAATTATATCATGCTATCATGTTTACATAGACAGCATTTATCTGAATTATGCCATGCCATCCCATTTAATAAAGACATCATATTAGTTATATCATCTCATCCTGTTTACATAGTCATCATATTTTGAATTTTGTCATTCTATCCGTGAATTATATCATGCCATCTGGTTTTCATAGACGGCATGTATGTGAATTATAGCATGCCAACCACTTTAATAGACATATCATATAGTTATATCATGTCATCCTGTTTACATAGTCATCATATTTTGAATTATGTCATTCTATCATGTTTAGTTAGCCATCATATATGTGAAATTGTGTCATGCTATCCTGTTTAGTTAGCCATCATATATTTGAAATTGTGTCATGCTATGCTGTTTGATTAGACAACATAAATGTGAATTATTTCATGCCCTCTGTTATTCCCCACTATCCATTGCACCTCTCTATCATACAATGTCTGTACATTCAATTACTTTTCTTGTTTATCATCCATTTGAATTGGAGGGGGTGATGGCAGTATCTAAGGGAGTAAAAACACGGCCTTCAGAAAAGATAATGCTACCCGTCGATGTAGATAGAACTACGGTTGTACTTGCCCAAGAACCAACCCCACCACACATAACCCAGACTCTTGCAGATTGTACCCCTACCCAGTTCGATAGACAACCAGCTACACTTCTTCTAACCCCAACCCCAGCAGATAGTAACCCAGTTCCAGTTGACACAGCACCGTCTCCACCACAAAGCACCCAAACACGAGCAGTTAGTAAGGCAACTGCAGTGCCCAAAGCACGAGGACCACCACTCCGAACCCCAAGTCAACGCTTAAAGCAGAAGAAGAATTATTCTCAGGTCAGGTTCCGTAGCTATGGTTCATACTCCTTTACTCTTGCATTACTGTATTTACTTATACCAACTAATTTCAAATTTGAAGGATGCAATTGAAACTCCAATGACGCAACAGGTATGTTTTAAACCTGTTTCTTTAACTGGTTTGCTGTTGTAACTTGCTCTATGTTGATTTCAGCTTCAATTGAATAAACAGTTATGTTCTCATGTCATGTTGTGTGGTTTCCTGCACTTATATTCTGTCTATGCTGCTTTGTCTTAAACAGATATGATTTGAACTGTCTCTATCTTGATTTGACAACATACACTAGAATGATATAGACCATACAGTGACCATAGTACACAGATATATGTTTGTTTCATGCTGGTATCCTATCCACCTTACTGCTAAACTGGTTTACCAAAATGAGTTTCATATACAACATGGTAAACCTGTGATGTATCTGCTTGTTTCTCTTTTAGAATGCGGACAAAATATTGGAGAAGAGTACCCCGTTATGCAGTGGTAAAGGAAGTAATGCAGATAAGGTTCAAGATAGTGAGACATCCCTGTTGGTCTCCAAGAAAGCTGATAAAAACTATCTTGAAGATAGTGAGACAACCCCAAAGTCCTATCTTGATGTAGTGTTCGAGTTACTGGCCACTACTGCTGGCACAAGCTTTTTGAACTCTCTGCCTAAATCAGTTCGGCTTCTTGAGTCTCAACTTCAAGTTGAAAGACATCGATCAGATGTGCTGCGACAGGAAGCCGAAGGACTGAGGAAGTCCCTGCAGAATTCAGATGCATACTTTCTGGTGCAACAGCAAGCGTTGTAGGATTTAAGCGCCAAACAAGAGAAAGTTAATAAGCTTGCTAAGCATCTTGCCAGCAGGTTGGGTACCCAGGATATTGTTTCTTGAGCTCTTCTGAAGTGGTTTCAGTTCTGGACTTGTTTTGCTGCGACGTTTATTTGCACTGATCGCCAACTTTGACAACCAGTGTATGTGATATGCTGCTTTGTTCCCTATATTTGCACTGGTGGCGAACTTTGATGCGCAGTGGATGTAATATGTGTAATAACCGTAATAGCCTAGCATTAGTTGCTTACTTATTTATTTTCTTATTGTCATGTTTAGTTGTTTGCTTGTAGTCACTGCAGTTCTTTTTCAGCGTTTTTCTAGTGGCCACAATAACCTATTTTTTTATAACTAGGCCACAATAACCATGGGCAACATACGGACCGTTGTAACCATGGTCCTGCTACCTGCTGTAGTGACCATGGGCCTCCTACGGGCCGTAGAATCCATGGGCCTTCGACGGGCCGTATAATCAATGGGCCTTCTACGGGCTGCACGATCAATTGCCCAAACATGGGTCGTACTATAACGATCCGCAAAATGGGTCATAAACGGGCTAGAGTGGAAATCGTGTATTTATGGCCCGACCATAACGGGTCATTAATCGGCCGAAATGTATAAGGGCTTAATTCTATCGACAGGCATCACAGGTCGTTAATGGGCCGTATTTGATGACGCTATGGAAACAGCCCAACGGATTAACGGGCCGACTGTAACCACGGGCTGAATTTGGCCCACAAGCGGAACAGGCCAGTAACGGACCGTACGTAACCGAATGCTGGAAATGAGCCCAAGAATAAATGGGCCCTTAGAAGGTCGAAAGGTAACACGGGCTTGAAACGGCCCAACGGAATAATGGGTCGTTAATGGGTGTAAAGCGATACACTGTTCATTGTAGGCCAGTTTCACCACGGGCCTTTAATGGGCCCAAAGTTACGAAGGGTCTCGTGTGGGCCGAAAGACGTCATGGACCATACATGGGCCGGAAGTTACAACGGGTTGGAATCATATTAGACGGCCCAGATGACGCTACTGGGCCCAATTCGGATAGGTCATAACGGGCCGTGAGTTAGCGGGCTGTAAATGAGCTATATGCGAACAGGCTGTTAACAGGCTTTCCGTGGGCCGGCCCGTCACCTTTTGACCAAGTCAAACGGGCCGGCATTTTCACCTGAATGGGCCTCTGTTGGGCCGAGCCATGTGTTGACTTATCATAGGCACATCCCGTCCATTGGCTGGATGACATCTGTCCCAAGGCTGAGCTGACACGTGGATCCTCCGGCGTATCAGAATTTTACACGTGGAAAATCCCCATTGGTCAGGGCTGTTAACGGGTTATCGGATCCAAACCGAAACCCGATAGCTTAACGGCGACCCGTTACGGTGGATGCCACGTGTCGGGCACCCTTGACGAAAGCACTTTTATGCCGCGCCATTTATCGTCATGGAAGTGGACACTTCCGTGATGATAATTTTGGTATTGTCATGAAACACTTCTACGACAGCACAGGTATGACTATTTTGATTCTGTCATAAAATCGTCATGGATGTACATGCATGACAGAAAACGTGACCTACTGTGACAAACACGTATCATCACGGAAGTGTATTTTTTTTGTAGTGAAAGCATCGAACCAGGCAATCAAAACATCAATCCTTTTGCCAAGCTTCACCTCGAGCGCGTCATGACATTGTTTGACGTAGTTGCACGTGTGGTCAAAACCATCCCAATTATTTTGTGGTATATCATCCGCGTACACTGGACGTACACCTTTCTCAGAATCAACAGCAACCTCGCCATCCTTGTTGACCGAGGTTGACATCTTGATCAACACAATACCGTATACAACCTTAGCTTTGATACCAACTGATGAGGACTCGACTAGATGGTGAGTCGTTCGTCGTCCCGACCTTTCACGGTACTAGCAGCAGCAAGAAATTCCGATCGAGCGAAGATGCAAGACCGTAAGATAAAAAACTAGCGTCGAGTAGATTAGATCAACTTACACGCAGCAGCAACAAAAATCCCCACAGATCAACAACGAAGATATTTGGTGTCCCCCGACATGGGATATGTTATGTAGTTTTATTCAAGTCACGAGTAAACAGAACCTGACCTGATACATCGGCCGTAGCCAGCCATTTATATAGGCGTCACACGATCAAACCGACCCACGAGAAAAGCTAAAATGATACGGACTCTATCTCAACTCTCAAAAAAAAAACTAATGTACGTAGGAAACTCTCACTCCTAACCATACTAAATAATACTTTCCTAATAATAAATAATCCAGCTACGCTGATCACGTACCATCTAACCCAAGTTAACAAGAACTTCTACTGAAAAGAACTTCTACTCAAAATGGAACCCCGGTTAGAATTTCTCCAGCCAGGTTACAACTATGTGGTGGCATTCTGAAGTTTGGCTTGATGTCTTCCTTCAATGATTCAGACGAGGGAATTTGAATACCAACAGAGCCTATATAAAGTATACATGAAGCCTGTATAGTTGTGTGCATCGGCGCCTTCAATTCCTTTGCACTCATACTATTGTGTCCCACCGTATCTTAAATATATGTCACAACGCTCGACATCTCCATGGTGTTTCTCTCTTTTCTAGTAGCGACAACACCAATGACCACATCAATTTCCTCAACCTGGCTCAACTCAGCCTTGTCCTCTTTTCATACAATCTCTAAAAATCGATGCAGGTAACCAAACACACCCTAGGTGATTATGGAGCAAAACAGATGACATCACCTAGGACCGATGCCGTCCGATGGCCAAAAACACTTCGCACATAAGTCTTCACCAGCAAAAGAGCCCGTGCGTTGCAACGGGTAAAAAATACCACACGCCCCTAACACAATAACCATGACTCAAGACCCCAATAGGTTCACGTCCTTTATTTCAACATGGCATCTTATACGACTTGCTATTTATCCTTCTTCCCATCCTTGCCGACGGACATGCATGGTTATAGATAGTTCCTTTCGTCTCCAATTTGTTCTTACTAAGGTGTTCATTTTCAATCCGGACCGGCACCGGTACGAAAGAAAGACGAGTCGTGCACTACTGATTAAGTTTGTATCCTAAACAACATTTAAAAAATCATTAACAGGTGAAACAACATCATATTTTGATTCTAGACATTTTTCTAATCAATTGTCATATATAATATGTTAAAATTGAAGTTAGGGTTTAAAAGATATGAATATTTTTTAAAGCACTTGAATCTGTCCCTAAACAACATTTAGAAAATGTTAACGGATAAAAATAACATCATATTCAGATTCTACATATTTTTCTAATCAATTTTCATAGATAATATGTTAAAATTGGAGTTACGGTTTAAAAGATTTGAATATGTAAAAAAATATATTTTCTAGACGAATGACGGATTTATTAACCGAAACCTCAAGGGGTTTTATGCAAAAAGTGAAACGTTTTGTATTCTTACTTTACATATGACCACGGGTTGATTAACCAAAACCTTAGGAGGTTTTGTGCAAGAGACGAACCGTTTTTATATTCTCACTTAAGACAAGAGTACAGGTTAATTTCAGAAAAGTGTGGGGGTTTCTTGCAAAAAGCGCAACGGACTAATTTTGATCGTCCGTTCATTAGACTCTACTAGTCTCTACTACTATTTTTTTTTTGACGAGAAATAGGGATCTTTATTGCATAATGGAAATTCTATTACAATCAGCCATCAGGCTTGCAGCTATGAAGGAGGGAGAAGACTCCAACCGACAATCAGAAACTGATAAAGCAGTAGCATGTTTAGCACATAAGTCAGCCCTAACATTGGCTTCCCTATTGACTTGCCGAACCAAAAAAGAAGCAAACTCCATGGCTCTTCCCTTGATTTCATCGAAGATAGGCGTCACAATCGACCTGGGATTGTGATGCGAGTTCCAGAGATTCACGACCTCTAGGCAATCAACCTCCATTACCACATGCGAGTAGCCCCTCAACTGAGCAAATATAACACCTTCTCGCATGGCCAAAACTTCAGCGATGAAGGGATCCGTGGCACCGGGCAGAGGTTTACTCCAAGCACCCATGAAGGAGAGATGAGATCGCGCCACCCCCCCTGCACCTCCAGTTCGAGCTTGGATGTCGATCGCCCCGTCCGTGTTGATTTTGGTCCAGCCCAGAGCTGGTGGGATCCACCCTTGGCTATTACATAGTTGGCGATGGTCCTTCGGAAGCTCCAAAAGAGCTAGATCATCTTGGGCCCATTTAATCGCCTGCACTGGGTTGTACCCTTCCTCATCATGTGTCCATTTGTTCCGTGAAGTCCAAATAGAATACATAATCGTAATAATTTTACATCTCTCAGAATCTGAGAACATAGTATCCACCACTAGGTCCCTCGCCCAAGTGTGCGGGTGTAGTCTTGGAAGTTTGATCCCAAGGACTTCTTTTGCTGCTGTCCAGAATGCCTTAGCATGAGAACAATGGACCAAGGCATGCATCAGATCCTCATCCATGGCTTTGCAAAGATCACAAAGCGATGTGCTGCGGATATGACGATAGTGCATGGTAGCATAATCTGGAAGGATGCCCCGAAGCACCCTCCACCAGAAAACCCGAACTCTAGGTATGACCTTGAGTTTCCAAAGAGCAGTCCACAACTGTTTTTCTGACGCTGAAGTCTCCACTACCGTCCCTTCCTCTAAAGCACGCAGCTCGTCTCGAGTCACCAGAGCACGGTAGGCTGATTTCACAGTGTATTCGCCGGATTTTTCAAGAGCCCACGCTAGGACATCTTCTCCACCATTGAGCCGAATCGGAATATTGAGTATTGCCTCGGCATCGGGTGCAAGAAAATTTCGCCTCACTACCTGAACATCCCAAGTACCAGACTGGTGATCAATTAGTTCAGAGACCCGCTCGATATGATCGGTCCCTTGTCGTCCCATAGGCTTGAGATAGGTGGTGGTAGGAATCCAAGTGTCATTCCAAACAGAAATTGACTCGCCATTGCCTACCCTCTTGATTAGACCTGTTTGCAATGATGTGCGCCCCGCTATGATCGCCTTCCATGTAGCTGAGGCAGAAGCTGGAGCATTAGCCTGCATGAAATCTCCATTAGGAAAATATTTTCCTTTGAGAACTCTCGAACAGAGGGTATCCGGATGGGTTAGGAGCCGCCAGCCATGCTTCCCGAGAAGCGCTAGATTGAACTTCTCAAACTCCCGAAAGCCCATCCCGCCCTGTACTTTTGGTGTGGACAGCTTGTCCCAAGATATCCAATGCAGAGAACGCCTGTCAATAGAACTACTCCACCAAAATTTTGCCATGGATGATGTGAGCTGTTTGCAGACCTTCTTTGTCAGCTTGAAACAACTCATACTATGGGTGGGAATGGCCTGTGTAACAGATTTCAGAAGTACCTCCCTCCCGGCACACGCTAGGTAGCGTTCTGCCCATCCATGCATACTGCTGCGGCTTCTTTCTCCGATATGCTCGAAAGAACCACTTGTGATGCGCCCCACCGCTGTCGGTAGGCCCAAATAACGTTTCGTGAAAGCTTCAAGAAAAATGCCCAACTCCTGTTTCAATGCCTCATGAACCGGCACAGCTGTATTCGGACTGAAGTAGATAGAGCTTTTGTCTTTATTCACAGCTTGTCCCGAGCAGTCCGAGTAGATCCGAAGAATATCATTCAATCTACGTGCACTCTGCAACTGAGCACCAAGAAAAATGAGACTATCATCTGCAAACAGCAGGTGGTTCACCCAAGGTGAGTTCACACTCACACGTATACCACGATCAACTGCCGGGCCACCATAGCTGTTCAGAAGGGATGTAAAACCTTCAGCACATATGAGAAATAAAAAGGGAGATACCGGATCCCCCTGTCGAAGTCCTTTAGTTGGCTGAAAGAACGGAAGGAGTGCACCATTCACCTTGACCGAGAACCTAACTGATGAAACACACTTCATAATGAGTCTGACAAACGAATCGCAGAAGCCCAGTCTGGTCATTATGGCCTCAAGGTAATGCCACTCAACTCTGTCATATGCTTTGAGCATATCTAGTTTTACCGCGCATGAAACATTTTTTCCTTTCCTTTTCCTCTTCATTGCATGTATACTTTCATATGCCACAAGAACATTGTCAGTGATCAAACGTCCTGGCACAAAGGCACTTTGCTCCTGCCCTATGATCTCGTCCATCATACTCCGTAGTTGGTTAGTAATAGCTTTAGCAGCAATTTTGTATAGTACGGGACAAAGAGCAATGGGCCGAAACTGTGAAATTCTCTGGGGGTTGCGTACCTTGGGAATAAATGTAATGGCAGTATCATTCAGTCCCAAAGGAAGCTCCCCGCCATTTAAAAAATCCAACACAGCCGCCGTCACATCTTCCCCTAGCAAACCCCGGTGTCTTTGAAAGAAATCGGCCGTGAATCCATCAATTCTGGGTGCTTTGGACGGAGCCATTTGAAATAAAGCTATCTTCACCTCCTCGACAGTAAAATCCTTCTCTAAGGATTCATTCATGGCTGCTGTAACACGAGGAGTGACAAATGCCAGTAGTTCAGACATATCTCTGTAACCTTGTGAAAGGTACATACCTTGGTAGAAACTCTGGATCTCCTCTTTAATTTCATCTTGATCCGTACATAAATTACCATCATTTTTCTATAAAGAGGTGATCCGATTGGTTCGTCTCCTTTGCGATGCACGGGCATGAAAGAATTTTGTGTTTCGGTCCCCGGCACGAACACTTTGGACCCTTGATCGCTGCTTGATCCAGATTTCCTCTTGGCGAAGCGCCAGCTTCAGCTGGGCTGCAACCGAGAGCTCTTCCTATGTCGGACCCCTACCAATGGATGCAGCCCTCAAACCCTTCAGATTTTTCTGTAGCTTCTTGACTTTCTTTGCAAGATTACCGAACTCCCGCTCACCCCAAGAACCGAGCCGGGATTGTACAATATTAAGGGCTTGCACCACCCCTTCAAGTCCTCCTTGACCAGACCCGAACTGCCAAATATCCATCACCAGCTGGTCGTAATCCGCATGGGTCTGCCACACATTTTCATACCGAAAGGATCGCTGCCCCACAAGCCATCTATTCGGTTGCTCACGTCTCAGTTCAGCTAACACATAACAATGATCAGATTCAGCTGAACTAATGTGCTTTACATTGGTGTACTCAAACATTTGCATGAATTCATTATTGGCCAATGCTCGATCTAATCGAGCTTTTACATTAGAGTCACCCTGCTGCCTATTATCCCATGTAAAGGGAACACCTCTCCAACCTAAGTCTTGGAAAGAACAGTAATCCACTACTTCGCGAAAAGCTAGCATTTGCCACTGTGGCCGGGTGTGCACACTAAAGTGTTCCTCGGCGTGCATAATCTCATTAAAATCACCCATGCAAATCCAGCCATCATGTCTAATGCCGTGCAGTCTACGTAAGAACTCCCAACTGTGATGTCTATTCTCTGCTCGGGGTTCTCCGTAGAAACCAGTAAAACGCCAAGGAGGCACCCCACTGTCATGCCCCCTGACGAGTACATCAATGTGCGCCCGGCTATAGTTCTTCAGTTCCACTTGTATATCTCCAGTCCAGAACAAGCCAATGCCACCACTCAAACCATCACAATCCACCGCGAAACAACTCTTGAAACCTAGAACAGATTTCAGATTCTCCACACGCTGTCCCCTAATCTTTGTTTCCAAGACAAAGAGGAGGGAGGGGCCTTCTTGCTTCACAATCTTGCGAAGCTCCCGAACTGTCGATGGGTTCCCAAGCCCCCGACAGTTGCAGCTCATGCAATTCATTGGGACCGGCAGGGCTGCTCCGCAGCTGCTGCCGATGTCCCTGAATTTTCAGGTGTAGGCTTCTTCTTCTTAGACTCCCTCTCTAGGGCTGCATCATCATCATTTGCCTCTGTTGTAGCAGCAGCCGCACCACCACTGACCACAATCTGCATATTGTTCTCACGATCAGCCACCGGGGGAGCTGCAGACGAATTATCAATCCTCCTATAGACTTGCTTAGTGGTGTCTCCCCCCTTGCGTTTGTTCCTGTTGTTTTTTACCGGGGAGTTCACCTCCTTGCCGGCATCTCTAGCGGTGCTTGAGTTCATTGTGTCTTGCGTCGTGCCCTTCGTGTGCTCTTCTCTGTTAGATCCCTGACTAGAGGCCGGTTTCTTCCAATCCTCCTGAGGCCGCAACCCTTTACCAAAGGGCAGATCCCCATTAGCATCTCTGATTCCCGGAGTAGGACAGAACAAATCGCCATGGCCCAGGCGGCCGCACGAGAAACAAAAGTGCGGTATATTCTCATATTGTATGTCGTACATGTCCGTGCTTTTCCGCCTGGCAGATTCTATCAAGATCCATCGCCTCAGGGGCTTGCTCACATCTAGCGTCACCCGGGCTCTCAAGTATCCTCTTGTTTGATCAAACTGCACTTGGGACACCTGCTTATCAATCTGCTTAGCGATCGCTGATCCCCATGAGTCGTTCCGAAGATTGAAAGGTAAATTCACCACTCTGGCCCAGACTTGGAGGCGATCGAACTTTAGTTCAGACGGCCGCATACAGTCCTCAAACTCCGACAAAATCACAGCATGTTTGCTAACATGCCAGGGAGAGCCCTCCCACACGCGATCAAGATCTCGCTGGGTAGCAAACTCGGCAACGAACGTGTTGGTACCCACAGATCGAAACGCGAGTCCTCTAGGGTTTCCCCAAGCAGGACGAAGAGCATTGGAGATGGTCTGTATATGTAGAGTGTTGCGATTCAGGACCTTCCCCGCCAGCATCCATCTCTGTTGCGCGCCTTCTTCCCGATCATCAATCACCAAAGGCGTAGCCTCCTCCTCAGTAATATCAAGCTTTCCGAGGGCCTTCGCCAGCCGTGCCCTTGCCGAGTTGGGTGACAGGGGACCAGCAGCACCATGCCCGCCGGTTGACGAGGATGAAGCCATCCTCTCCCGACGGTGAAGGCTCACCCCGTCGACGAGATCAACGAGCGCCTTCAAGTCCACGCGCGAAACCCTAATCGCCTATCTGGAGGCGCCGGGTTTTCCGCTGGAAACCCTAATCGCCTATCTGGAGGGTATGCTTGCAATATTTAATTTCTAAGTGTACCCAGTCTAACCTACACGTAACAACACGAATCAATAACAGCCTCACGATTACGATCACTTAATTAGATCTAACCGTAAAGATAAAACCAACCCTCAGTCAAAGTTGCATTTAGCAATTTGTTAGTGCGGACGAAAACTCTGGCAGAAGCGAACGAAAGGTTCACAGCACCCACGTCGCCGAAATTAGCGCTAACCTCCATCTAAATCTCCCCCCAAAATTAGCACTAACCTCTCCGGCCGCACAAGTCTCCCACGATGCGGCGGCGCCCGCTCCCCCTCGCGTCTCCAGCCGCACTGATCTCCTCCCTCAGCACGAAGCGGGCGCACGCAGGGCCGCCGTCGGCGAACGAGGCCGCAAGCGATCCCGTGGCGCTGCGGCGCCTGCATCCCTCGCCTCTCTAAGCAGGAAGTGGGTGGATGCAGGTTGGCCGCCGGCGAACGAGCCCGCTGCGCGGCGGCGCGGAGCCCTCTGCTCCCTGCCGGTTTCAGATCCGCACCGGTCTCCTCCCTGCTGGCCGTTCTGCCCACCACCGCCCCTATCTCCTCATCAACGTGCAGAGCTTGCTGTCGCACTCACCAGTCACCACGGGGAAGATCGCCGGGTACTTCGTCTAAATCTGCTGCAAACGAGTCTGAAACGACCACCTCTCTGTGCCAAGAAGTGGAAGAATTTCATCCCTCACACGTGCTTTCTGCCTCACAGTGATGTAAGTATCGCATCCCTCGCATGTGCTTCCTGACTCGCTTTCTTCTACAGCAAAGAGTATATGTGGATCAATTACTTCATGTCTGCTAACAAATTACATATCCTATCTGACAGTGGGTTATTTTTCTCCTTCGAATTGATGAGCTGAGAGATAATGCCACAGAATAACATAAGTATTTCTGTTTTAAGTGTGTATGCTATCCTGATAAAATCCTCAGAACGCAGAAGTGTGTGCATTCTTGGTTCCATGCACCATATTTTTGTTCATGTTTGAGAGATTTTGGTGTTGAGCATGTGAATCAGAGCTTCACATACTTTGCCTGAGAAACTTCAGTTATTGATAAGACGACAAAGGATGAAAATAATTTAGCGACGTCTGAAGCATTTTAGTGTAACTACATTCTTGCACTTTATGTCTCATTGATACTGTTTTGTTGCAAGTATGGATGCAGTGCAGGTTTGTGTTCAGATCTTCTTTCGGAGATTACTTATCCATCTTAGTGTCTTACAACTTCATATCATGATTTCTTTAAGATGTCTTGGTGGCAAACAAGGACCATTTAAATGGAGCACGCAAAGCTGCAGAGGCACCAACTCCAAGGAATCAATACGGTGCCATGTTTTCAGTATTCCGAAAAGAAATGAAGTAATGGTGTGATTAACACTACCATTGATGGATCAGTAGTTGCTATTGAGAAAATCATCATACTCTATTAAGCTGGATTCCTTTTTTAGCAGAAGCTCGCATCGACATCTTATGAATTTTGGATGCCCCGAACAGTAAGGTACGGGTAGTTCCTGGTTGCTCTCCACATTATATTCATTTGAACACCAAGGATGTGAGTAGATTCCTATGATTTTTATTACAGGAATGAGTGTTTAATGTATCCCCTACCCCTTTTTTCTGTACTTAAATTCTCAAGCTTTGAAATCAACATTACTTTCCTTATCTACAGATTAGTGAGACTATAATATGAGAGATTCAAATAGAGACTTAGTGATCGGAGAATTAAGTGACTGTCTGCAATGTTTCTATACAGAGTATTCTCTGCAATGGGATTTATATGTATTCTTAGTTCTGTTATTTGATTCTTCTGTTGTGATAAAAAGAACACGTTTTTTTTTTAATTTCTGTTGATCTTTATTATTTCTATTTCCTGTACTCCTTCAGTAACTACAACTCTAATGTTGCATTTGCATTTACTGTTTCACCTCAAAGTGAGGATTTTTGTAAGTCATTCTTTGCCTTTCTCAAGTTGTTTGTAAACCTTGTGCTAGAAAATAGCAATCAT
This sequence comes from Thinopyrum elongatum, assembly GCA_011799875.1. Taxonomy (NCBI): domain Eukaryota; kingdom Viridiplantae; phylum Streptophyta; class Magnoliopsida; order Poales; family Poaceae; genus Thinopyrum; species Thinopyrum elongatum. The sequence goes on along the minus strand of CM022301.1, from coordinate 25,392,782 downwards.
AGATTGCTAGAGATTTGCCATTTTGCCATGCTAACCGAAAATTCATCTACACATGACATTTTTCAAGAGATGAAGAACTACTATAGGGAAAATATATACATCTACATGTCAGTGAAACTTACGAGAGAAGAATGGCATTGCCGAATGGGCAAGGCAAACATCCACACCTGGAAGAAAAGGTATTTCAAACTCGTCTGAAAATATAGAATTGTGGTACTGCGAACTGTAAGCATGATCTCTGTTTTTAATTGAATAATAATGCCATGATTTCTGCTCAAAGATCTCTGTCCAAGAGCATAGGTTTCAGCCACTGAGATGAGATCCCCAACAAAAAAACAGCGGAATTCAGCTGGCGCACATGGATTTATCATCTGATGAGTAAATTTAACTGGAACTGATACACCCACTTTTTCTGAAAACAGGACATAACAGAATTTATACTACGAATGGAATGGAACCTTAACACTTAACCATCCCCTGGTTAGTACAATTAACCATGGCAGATTCAGTACATTTGTTAACCCATTTGTAAGAAGAGATGGAGCTGCCCACGGTAGTGTGACTGTGTGAGAGAGACAAGGCCTTCCGGTTCTAATTTTCTAAAGAAGATTTAGGTATGACTTCACGCCGCCGCCGCTGCTGCGCCAATAATGCAAGCGCCGCTGCCGCAACAACCTCAGGCCACGAAGAGGACACAAAAAAAGGCTGGTGCAACTGTCTCCAGCGTACTTTCAGGTTTTGACATAGGTTGAGACGAGGATTTGCTTTCAAATGCACCAAGTAAAACACATGTGTTGGGCCAGTGATTTTATTCATGATGATTTGTGTTGAATAATGTCTGAATGCCAAATGAAACTATGTGTCTTTGTGCATTCCAAGAGAACGGTTTGTCTCCTTGGGACACAGAAGATACTCTTCTGATGTAACTTTATGCAATGGTTGACCATCTCGATGACATGGAGAAGCTTGCATCATCTTCGTTCAAACATATCCATCTTTTGAAGCATCATGAATGTTACAGAGCGTATGTTCCTTAAATCGATATTTGAAGTATATTAAATGCAGTGGCTTGGAGATTCTTATTATGTACTCCAGTTTCTTCATGTCTTACATATGTCCCTTTAACTCTTATGTTAATTTTGCTTGAATGTCCAGTTGCAATATCCACTTTTGGGATTATGGGTTTTACAATTGGAAATAACTGGCAGACTGCTTCTTGTGATCATTCCTTGCATGTCCTTTTCTTCTTTTGTATTTGATCATGGACTGTTATTCAAACTTCAGCAGTCTCCGAAAGATTTCAAAGTGGAGAGGGTTCATGTAAATCTGCACACATCTGTAGAATTTAGTTTTTCCTTTTCATGCATGGTGTAATAATAGTTGTATTCTAAAGCAAACACTGAGCAAAATGCAATGTAAGTTGACATGTTAACCCTGGTACATGATTGATGTTTTAGTTTATTGTAATATATTTTTACAAGAACTTGAGTAGAGGACCTTCTCTGGCCTACAATGTGTATGGTGGTGTACAAACTTAATATCTGCCTCGAAAGAGGCGTGCAGACCTTATAATATAGGCGGATGCTACGAATAAATCGGCTGATGGTAGCCAAAAATAAGCCGCCTCGCAGGTCGTACGATCCCTTAAAGTCGGACCGCTAGGATTGATTCGCGGAGGTGGTTGTGCCCCTTGTGCACCGTTTCACACATCACATCACGTGGATTTTAGGCCCCACAAAAGCTTGTTCAATTGGCGTACCTATTAACCTCCATGGATCAAGCTAGCTACCTTATCAGCCTGTTTGGCAAACTAACGGAAGGGGAATGGGAGTTTAACTCTAATTCCCTTCCCCCATCTCAATTACCAGCCCTCCCCCAGGTAATAGATATGTGGGACTTTTACACGTGAATTCCCCCTCCATTTCCTTGTTGAATTCCCATTCCACCTAAACAAACAATGGAGTAAAATTCTCTAAGCCTCAAACTCCCATTCCCTCTCTCCAATTCCACCGAACCAAACACGCTGTATAGGTTTGCAACTCTTTGTACGACCAAGCTAGCTAGTTCTAGTTCTACTGGCGTGTGGCTGTCATAGCCAATAACCCTGTCTTTCGCTTGCACCAGCTCCGATCAGATCGCTGGCCGGCTCGCAGCAAGCCATCGCTCCACCCCCTGGTCGCAACAATCGTAGCTGACTACCCATCACCCTCGTCTCCTGATAGCACGATGTCACTCAGCTTGCAGTAGACGACGACCATCCCTAGCCCCATCGCATTTGCCACATGTGGGGTCTTGCGCCACCACTTGTCGCAACATCCCACCACCGCCGTTGCAACACTCCATCACCGCCATCATACTAGTAGCCGTCATTCAAATAGGAGTCGTCGTTGTCGCAACATGCGTTGACCGTCGTCGCAACACCTCATGATCTTCATTGCAACACCAGTCGTCGCCGTTACAACATGTATTGACCGCCATCGCAGCATCACATGACTGCCGTTGCAGCATGGTGGCCGTTGTTGCAACACCAGTCATTGTCGTCGCAGCATGCGTTGACCATCATCGCAACATGTGATGGTCGTTGCAGCACTGCTAGTCGTTGTTGCAGCACCAATCATCACAGCATGCGTTGACCATCATTGCAGCATGTGATGGTCATTCTTGCAGCAGTGCGTATCCAACTTGCAACATCGTCTAAGCATCGCCGCCCATTGTTGTAGGAAAAATATTCTTGTTACTACATCGCACGTCGAGATTGCAGCAGCATCGCCCAGCTTTGCAGTATCCAATCTCGGCTTCCAATGGTGGCGCCCAACCTTGTAGCGTCTCATCCCAGCTTGAAGTGGTGACACCTAGACTTGCTACATTTCCATAGAGGTCGGCGGTAGCACATCCAACGTGTCACAACGACGTATGTCCCCATATGCAACGATGGCGCCTGACCTTGCATGTTTCGTCCCAGCTTTACAGCAACGCCGGCGAAACTTTATAGCAACGTGACTCCTCGCTTGCAACGGCGGCGGTGCCCGGCCCCACCATCCCATCCTAGATTGCAACAATGGCGGCGGTGCCCAGCCACAGCATCTCATTCTAGATTGCAGCAACGGCGGCGATGCCTGACCACACCGTCCCATCCTAGATTGCAGCAACGACGACCATGCTTTGTAGCCGGGCAGATCGAATTGGATCGTCCCATTGACCCGTGGACCGGATCAATCACATCCACATCCATTGGATCCCGCGTCACAATCATGTTGCGCTAGTTAGGTTTGCAGCATTACCCATGTCGACCGCGACATGTCGTTTACAACATGAACCATCTTGTGCTCGATAGGATTGCAACATGATCCATGTTGCGCCCGTGTTGCGAACACTCAGTTGGTTTGCAACATGGTCCATGTTACGCCCTATACGTTTGCAAGATGACTCATGTTGCAAACGTTCCGTAGGTTTGTAACAGTACCCTTGTCGCGTTCGGTATGTTTGGAACATGATCCATGTTGGGCAATGCTGCCGACACTATCACGTTGTCCTCGCCTCGAGTACCTACATCGTGGTCGCTCCTCGGTCCAGTCATAGCCGCTTTCCCTCGATCTGTTGGGTCCACAACACAGCATGTGTTGTGCTCGGCTGTCTTGCAACATGTCCCACATTGGAAAGCGCGTGTGTGTGTTGGGGAGTTGCTCCATGCCACACGATCAAAGACTAATCGAACGGCCGATACGCGCAAACGTTCAGTTGGTCAAAGAGAAGTCTTTCCCAAGAAAAAAAAATACGTTGCGTCGATCAGGTAATTTAAAAAAAAAGGTAAGATACTTTTTTCGTATTAAAGGATGAAAATGTTGATTTTCATCATTTCCTATCCAAAATAACTGCTACAGCTCACCTAAAAGCCCGCTACTAAAACATGATTCACAGAGCAATAGGCAGCGTTGTCCAGGGTACACATAAGAACGCACAGTTTGCTTCCCACGTGGGTGGAGCCCACCAGATTCAACGGCAACCAACGGCGCGTGCCATAGAAATTGGTCCGCTGGATCAGACGCGATCTAACGGCGCGGCACGCGGCGGAAGAGCGAGGGAAATCAGCCGGTTGATTTCAATGCTTTTCCTATAATATATAGCTTTCTCTGTCTGCCGGCAATACTAAGAAACATGAAACGCAAAATACATGACAAGTTTTGGATGTTCTAACTTATAATATATAGCTTTCTCTGAAGGGCAAGTGTTGCTTGCTTAAATATCAGTTACTCATACTTGTCTAGGTTTTCTATTTGATGTGCGCATACAATGTCTATAAATTTACACCGAGAATTGTGTCAAGTAATACTAAGTTATGAGACTATTTGCCACTTGGACTTTGTTGCATGGTGCGGACAAGATGATTGCTAACTAGAACAAATAGAGCCTAAAATTACACACATTTACTAGTAACTAGTAAGAAGTGATATATCTGTTCAAACATTTGACTCGCATGTGGTGCATTGTACACTGCTGCAAGCATACATGAGGTGTCACAATTTGGATTCTAGAACCATTATATTGCATGCTGCCAAACGCGGCCGAAGAAAACGTCGAGCCAGCTAGCTTGGAGTGGCATCAACCAAACTTTATAGCAACAGGCAGCATGGCGGCTATAAATACCTCCACCGCGAGAGCAGCATGCCACAATTCACCACCGCTGCACGCACACTAGCTACTGTCACAACTCGTCCGAGAACAACAAGAGCGGCATCATCCATGGCGCCCTCTCGCGTGGTCTGCCTCCTGGCCGGTTTCCTTAAACTAGTAGCTTCACCTCGCTGTCTGACACGACTTTCGTGTTGTAAGTTTTCTATTTCACAAACCATCGATGAGTAGATCTACGTGTGACCAATGTACTGTAATATGCATGTCACCCTCCTAATATCTTTCACCTCTAATCCAGTTCACTAGTCTCTTCTAATATACACAACCGTTCTTCGATTCAAGATAAGTTGTACAGGAAGAAGATGCAAGGCGACATTGTGGTTCCATTTAGACAATTGGTTTGTGGTTTCATTGACTGTAGATGTTCAATTTCGTCTTTATGCTTGAAGCTAAATTTCGGTAAATTCATCACGCACAGTTCACCATTTGAGTTTTCCTTTGACAAGTAGCTTCACCTCTCCGTTACTTTTCGACTTTTGTGTTGTATGTATTCTATTTCAACGGTCTTAGACAAATATCTATACATCTCACTAGTTCCTTCTAATCTCCCTAGTGTACTGTATAACAGTGCTTCGAACTTATGAGAGTGTTGTCACGTTGTGTGTTGTTCATTGCGAGCGTGTGTGTGTGTTGTTCTTTGAGAACGTGTGGGTGTGCTTGCACGTATGCGTGTTTTGTTCATGTAAATGTGTGTGTGCTGTCACGGGTGCGTTCTAGTGTAACCTCTCAGTTCAACTGTAGTTGTTAACTCCTAATCATCATGCATGTATGCAACCAAACATCAGGTGAAAATTGCTTTCACAATGCAGAGACCACATATGCCGGCAACCAAACAACATGCAAACACCATATTTTGCCCTGTATTTCCTCAACCTGGCTCAACTCAGCATTGTCCTTTTTTCATACAATCTCTGAAAATCGATGCAGGTAACCAAACACGCCCTAGGTGATTATAGAGCATAACAGATGACATCACCTGGGACCGATGCCGTCCAACGGCCAAAAACACTTCGCACATAAGTCTTCACTAGCAAAAGAGCCCGTGCGTTGCAACGGGGAAGAAATACTACACACCCCTAACACAATAACCATGGCTCAAGACCCCAATAGGTTCACGTCCTTTATTTCAACATGGCATCTTATCAGGCTTGCTGTTTACCCTTCTTCCCATCATCGCCAATGGACATGCATGGTTATAGATAGTTTCTTTCGTCTCCAATTTGTTTTTACTGAGGTGTTCATTTTCAATCTGGATCGGCACCGGTACGAAAGAAAGACGAGTCGTGCATTACTGATTAAGGTTGTATCCTAAACAACATTGAAAAAATTATTAACATGTGAAACAACATCATATTTTGATTCTAGACATTTTTCTAATCAATTGTCATATATAATATGTTAAAATTAAAGTTAGGGTTTAAAAGATATCAATATTTTTTAAAGTATTTGAATCTATCCCTAAACAACATTTAGAAAAGGTTATCGGATAAAATAACATCATATTCATATTCTACACATTTTTCTAGTCAATTTTCATATATAATATGTTAAAACAGTTTAAAAGATATGAATATTAGAAAAACATTTGAATATGTAAAAAAGACCTTTATTTTCTAGACAGACGATGGATTTATTAACTGAAACCTTAAGGGGTTTTATGCAAAAAGCGAAACATTTTTTATTCTCACTTAAAATAGGACCGCAGGTTGATTAACCGAAACCTCATGAGGTCTTCTGCAAAACGCGAACCGTTTTTATATTCTCATCTAAGACTGGACTGCGTGTTGATTTCAGAAAATGGTGACGGTTTTCTGCAAGAAGCGCAACGGGCGGATTTCGATCGTCCGTTCATTAGACCTTTAGAAGTAAGAAATGATATATCTGTTCAAACATTTGACTCACATGTGGTGCATTGTACACTGCTGCAACTGCAAGCATACATGAGGTGTCACAATTTGGATTCTAGAACCATTATATTGCATGCTGCCAAACGCGGCCGAAGAAAACGTCGAGCCAGCTAGCTTGGAGTGGCATCAACCAAACTTTATAGCAACAGGCAGCATGGCGGCTATAAATACCTCCACCGCGAGAGCAGCATGCCACAATTCACCACCGCTGCACGCACACTAGCTACTGTCACAACTCGTCCGAGAACAACAAGAGCGGCATCATCCATGGCGTCCCCTCGCGTCCTCCACCTCATCGCCCTCGTCCTCGCCGTCGCCACCGCCGCAGATGCGGCCACCATCACGGTCGTCAACCGGTGCTCCTACACGGTGTGGCCGGGCGCGCTCCCAGGCGGCGGAGCCCGTCTCGACCCGGGCAAGTCCTGGGCGCTGAACATGCCCGCCGGCACCGCGGGCGCCAGGGTGTGGCCGCGCACCGGGTGCACCTTCGACGGCAGCGGCCGCGGCCGGTGCATCACGGGCGACTGCGGCGGCGCGCTGGCCTGCAGCGTGTCCGGCCAGCAGCCCACCACGCTGGCCGAGTACACCCTCGGCCAGGGCGGGAACAAGGACTTCTTCGACCTGTCCGTCATCGACGGGTTCAACGTGCCCATGAGCTTCGAGCCCGTCGGCGCGTCGTGCCGCGCCGCGCGCTGCGCCACGGACATCACCAAGGAGTGTCTCAAGGAGCTGCAGGTGCCCGGAGGGTGCGCGAGCGCGTGCGGCAAGTTCGGCGGCGACACCTACTGCTGCCGGGGCCAGTTCGAGCACAACTGCCCGCCGACCAACTACTCGAAGTTCTTCAAGGGCAAGTGCCCCGACGCCTACAGCTACGCCAAGGACGACCAGACCAGCACCTTCACCTGCCCAGCTGGAACCAACTACCAGATCGTCCTCTGCCCTTAGATCAATAAGGATCAAACGTATAATTAGTTGGGTCAATAAGGAATAAGGACTACTCTTAGTCTACTTATGAACATCGTTTGTAGTATGTGCCATGTCACATATGCATGCATGACTAGTGCCTGTATGTCGACCAATAATAAATAAATGGTTAAATAATATAAGTATGTCACGTGCTGTTTTTTGTGGGTTCTGAAAAACAGTTTTTTTTTCAGTGCACCACTACCCTCCATCTTCACCTCCGAGCTGTGAGTTAACCGGTGACGTTCTATTGAGGCAGCTAGGGTTCGATGAACCTCTTGTCGTCACCTCTTCCTAATACAAACTTACTACTATAACAATCGTCTTCTCAACCTTTTTTGAGCGGATTTTAAATTTTCCATTATGAGAAGCAGCGAACATTGGTGACCATGCAGAATGGTAACGAGATTTGGAGGGTGGGATCGAGGATCGTCTTGTGAGAAACCAGGGATATGAAGGTCTCATGGTGGCACTCAAGGGATTAGAGGATTTAAACCTTCATTTTGTTCGGCTTTAGAGTTGGCTGGATTTGACAAGTTTGTAAAAAATAAGTGTTTGAAAATTCAATATGCATACAATTAATTGTTGCTTGAAGTTGGGATTTCTCCTATCCCATTGCCGACCCGTGAAACATTTTGACTAGTCTCATGCAAAAAAAAAACATATTTTCCAGCCTGTCCAATAGTATTAAGTATAAGAGAGAATTATTAACATCCAAATCATCAAATTGATATTACTAGATTTTATGAAATATATTTAGTAGTAGTAGTAGTTGGGTTGTTAGATAAAAATAGTACATAGTTCGACTTGGAATAATAAAAATGATAGTAGTAGTAGCAGCAGCAGCAGCAGCAACAACAACAACAACACTAAAATAAAAAAGGATAGAAGAAAAATTCAAAAAAGTTCTGATTTTTTTTGTCATTCAAGATGCTGAAATGGGTGATGCCCCTGCAAAATTTCGGGTTGACAAGTTGTATTATTGGGTTTTACATAATATTATGGGAATCAGGTTAGAGACAATTAATGTGCACCACATGGCATATGTGGGGAACAAAACAACCAAACTTTCATAAGAACAATGAAGACGATTAATGTGCATATCTGAAATATCTTCTAGCTAGCTGTGGAAAAAGGGGCCATATTCCGTGTTCGTGGTGTATCTATCCATGCGTACGTACACGTTCGCTTGCTTGTGCTAGTTTTCTTCTAGCCTTTGACGGGTGCTCTTTCTTTCTTAGACAAGACTTCCACATGCATGCATGATCATCACGTGACAGGCGCAACAGACAGCCTGCTTGCTACACGATCGAGGCGTCACGTCACACACACACAACGTACGGTGTACGCCGAACTTTTCCTTGATCGGTCTTGACTATACGTCGACGTAATGCACTAGCATTGAGGAAGAAGACGAAATAAAATAGTCTCATGTGCAAGTTCTTGGAAGAAGATTATTGTACAGACGCGTGGATGGATGGGGACGAAGGACAGACCTCTGGCGGTGCATTGATTTGTAGTGAAGAAACCGGCAAGTGGGAGGCGACGAAAGAAACCGAAGTGGACGACGCTAGCTAGCTCATCCCATTGCATGCTAGATGATCGGTACCTCCGTTTTATGCGGCGTCCATCACGCATCACACTCGGTTGTGTACGTGCACGCGTCCGCTCTTTTGGAACACCTCAATATCGTTCGGACGCACGCGTTCTCAAATATTTTTTTTTTGACAACTTCTTCTATAATTTGGGGGCAACTATTTGTGAGTTTCCTTCAATTTTTATTTTGCCGTCAATCAAATTTCATCTTCTACCTCCAGATTCTTGGTCCTTCTACCGCACTCCAAGGCCAGCCAAATCACTGGCCTGCGCACCGACGGTTGGTGACACTACCGCATGTGCCTCGTTGCACCGCCCTCCCTAAGCTGCCACCTCTGTAAGAGCATCTCTAACCGACCTTTTATAATTTAAAGGAGCAAACGGCTTTAATCTTTTAACTCTATATTTGGTCCGCTATATAAAATCGGTTTCTAGCCTATCCCCTAAACTTAACTCGCTAAAAACAAATTTCACAAAAAATTGAACACCGATTGCTCAATTTGATTCAAACTACATTGCAAACACGGATATAACTATATATAAATAACATACTTAAGTTCAACTTACATTGTATAATACAAATTTAAACTAGTTGATTTGAACAAAAAAAAGAACAAACTTATTACTCGCCTTCCTCCGCCTCTATTTCGGCATCAATTTTCTACCAATTGATGCCACCTAGCTTCGATTTTCTATTGTCACCACCAATACAAAAAAACTCGCTCGTAAGATAGTTAATCGTAAACTGGACATAAGCTCAAACATATCAACAATAATTTCAAATTCACAACTTTGTGAGGTTCATGAGAAATACACATAAGAGTATCATCCGCATACTGGAGCACATCCACTCGTTTTCAATTAAATTAGGTGCTAAGCCAGTCATGAGTTTATTTTATGGGCTTTCAAGAATGGTACTCATCATAATAAAGTAACTTGACGGTCGAACGGCAGAAGCGGTGTTGCCACATGCCAAGTACTATGCTCGACATAACTACCAGGTATGCCGAGTACTATACACGGCATACTCCTGGGCTACGAGCTACCATATCATGCCGTCTGGCATGTATGCCGAGCACTACTCGACATACTCCTAGGCTATGAGCTACCATCTCCATGAGTTCTCTGCTAGAAACTATTCTAATACCACAACCTAATTGTTCAATCTCATACACTCTAGACTTAAGAGTTATGGTTGAGGGGGCATTTGGTGCTTTGAAGAATAGATTTAAGATCCTTGGTCATAAGGCATTTCACTCTTTCCCCACCTAAATTAAACTTGTTCTTGCACGTTGCACTCTTCATAACCGGATCTTCTTAGAATGGGGTCTTTATGAGTATGTGTCGGAGGAGTATGATGTGTCGGCTGATGATGTTGGATATGACCATGGTTTTGAGGCACATTACAGTGAATCTTGGAAGGGCAAAATGTGGAGTGGGCTGACACAATTTGGGCTAACAGAGGTAGCACAAGGATCTGAAAATGAAGAAGAAGAGGAAGAATAAGAAGAAGACAGTGATGGTGAACTTCCCACTTGATCATATTGATGAACTTTCCTCCTTTAAGCCATATGAATATTAATTTGTAATGCCATTTGTTAGTAGACAGAACGAGCTGCCATTTGTTTAGTAGTTAGGACTAAAAAAATGTTAATTTCGTACTACCTTTATAGTTTACTTTGTGGTAATGTCACCACAAAGGAGAAGGGGTGACTGCAAGATTAGGCCTCGAGCAACCAAATGGTACGTAATTGCATCTTCATAGTCATAACCCTCAACTGTTGCCAACCAGGCGCCATGTATCAAATGATATCCTGATGCAATGTGAGCAGGCAAACGAAGTGCAGGACATGGTTTAGAGGCTCTATTTTCGCAACCAAACTCTCCGGGCAAAATATGCAAGGGGGCAAAAATCCATGCAGAGAACCAATCATGCCCCACACGATGTCGTGGATGGGCCCATGCCTATTGGTATGTTTTGTCATGAACATGTCCCATGTGAGTGTGATGTTTTCTGTTTTAGACTTTTACATCCAGTTTGTTTTTTCTCCTATTTTCGTGCCAGTATTTTCATTTGCTACTATTTGTTTCCTAGAATATCGCCTTTATTTTTCTTGTTATTCTATTTCTTTCACTTCCTAGGACTGCGTGTTGATTTCAGAAAATGGTGACGGTTTTCTGCAAGAAGCGCAACGGGCGGATTTCGATCGTCCGTTCATTAGACCTTTAGAAGTAAGAAATGATATATCTGTTCAAACATTTGACTCACATGTGGTGCATTGTACACTGCTGCAACTGCAAGCATACATGAGGTGTCACAATTTGGATTCTAGAACCATTATATTGCATGCTGCCAAACGCGGCCGAAGAAAACGTCGAGCCAGCTAGCTTGGAGTGGCATCAACCAAACTTTATAGCAACAGGCAGCATGGCGGCTATAAATACCTCCACCGCGAGAGCAGCATGCCACAATTCACCACCGCTGCACGCACACTAGCTACTGTCACAACTCGTCCGAGAACAACAAGAGCGGCATCATCCATGGCGTCCCCTCGCGTCCTCCACCTCATCGCCCTCGTCCTCGCCGTCGCCACCGCCGCAGATGCGGCCACCATCACGGTCGTCAACCGGTGCTCCTACACGGTGTGGCCGGGCGCGCTCCCAGGCGGCGGAGCCCGTCTCGACCCGGGCAAGTCCTGGGCGCTGAACATGCCCGCCGGCACCGCGGGCGCCAGGGTGTGGCCGCGCACCGGGTGCACCTTCGACGGCAGCGGCCGCGGCCGGTGCATCACGGGCGACTGCGGCGGCGCGCTGGCCTGCAGCGTGTCCGGCCAGCAGCCCACCACGCTGGCCGAGTACACCCTCGGCCAGGGCGGGAACAAGGACTTCTTCGACCTGTCCGTCATCGACGGGTTCAACGTGCCCATGAGCTTCGAGCCCGTCGGCGCGTCGTGCCGCGCCGCGCGCTGCGCCACGGACATCACCAAGGAGTGTCTCAAGGAGCTGCAGGTGCCCGGAGGGTGCGCGAGCGCGTGCGGCAAGTTCGGCGGCGACACCTACTGCTGCCGGGGCCAGTTCGAGCACAACTGCCCGCCGACCAACTACTCGAAGTTCTTCAAGGGCAAGTGCCCCGACGCCTACAGCTACGCCAAGGACGACCAGACCAGCACCTTCACCTGCCCAGCTGGAACCAACTACCAGATCGTCCTCTGCCCTTAGATCAATAAGGATCAAACGTATAATTAGTTGGGTCAATAAGGAATAAGGACTACTCTTAGTCTACTTATGAACATCGTTTGTAGTATGTGCCATGTCACATATGCATGCATGACTAGTGCCTGTATGTCGACCAATAATAAATAAATGGTTAAATAATATAAGTATGTCACGTGCTGTTTTTTGTGGGTTCTGAAAAACAGTTTTTTTTTCAGTGCACCACTACCCTCCATCTTCACCTCCGAGCTGTGAGTTAACCGGTGACGTTCTATTGAGGCAGCTAGGGTTCGATGAACCTCTTGTCGTCACCTCTTCCTAATACAAACTTACTACTATAACAATCGTCTTCTCAACCTTTTTTGAGCGGATTTTAAATTTTCCATTATGAGAAGCAGCGAACATTGGTGACCATGCAGAATGGTAACGAGATTTGGAGGGTGGGATCGAGGATCGTCTTGTGAGAAACCAGGGATATGAAGGTCTCATGGTGGCACTCAAGGGATTAGAGGATTTAAACCTTCATTTTGTTCGGCTTTAGAGTTGGCTGGATTTGACAAGTTTGTAAAAAATAAGTGTTTGAAAATTCAATATGCATACAATTAATTGTTGCTTGAAGTTGGGATTTCTCCTATCCCATTGCCGACCCGTGAAACATTTTGACTAGTCTCATGCAAAAAAAAAACATATTTTCCAGCCTGTCCAATAGTATTAAGTATAAGAGAGAATTATTAACATCCAAATCATCAAATTGATATTACTAGATTTTATGAAATATATTTAGTAGTAGTAGTAGTTGGGTTGTTAGATAAAAATAGTACATAGTTCGACTTGGAATAATAAAAATGATAGTAGTAGTAGCAGCAGCAGCAGCAGCAACAACAACAACAACACTAAAATAAAAAAGGATAGAAGAAAAATTCAAAAAAGTTCTGATTTTTTTTGTCATTCAAGATGCTGAAATGGGTGATGCCCCTGCAAAATTTCGGGTTGACAAGTTGTATTATTGGGTTTTACATAATATTATGGGAATCAGGTTAGAGACAATTAATGTGCACCACATGGCATATGTGGGGAACAAAACAACCAAACTTTCATAAGAACAATGAAGACGATTAATGTGCATATCTGAAATATCTTCTAGCTAGCTGTGGAAAAAGGGGCCATATTCCGTGTTCGTGGTGTATCTATCCATGCGTACGTACACGTTCGCTTGCTTGTGCTAGTTTTCTTCTAGCCTTTGACGGGTGCTCTTTCTTTCTTAGACAAGACTTCCACATGCATGCATGATCATCACGTGACAGGCGCAACAGACAGCCTGCTTGCTACACGATCGAGGCGTCACGTCACACACACACAACGTACGGTGTACGCCGAACTTTTCCTTGATCGGTCTTGACTATACGTCGACGTAATGCACTAGCATTGAGGAAGAAGACGAAATAAAATAGTCTCATGTGCAAGTTCTTGGAAGAAGATTATTGTACAGACGCGTGGATGGATGGGGACGAAGGACAGACCTCTGGCGGTGCATTGATTTGTAGTGAAGAAACCGGCAAGTGGGAGGCGACGAAAGAAACCGAAGTGGACGACGCTAGCTAGCTCATCCCATTGCATGCTAGATGATCGGTACCTCCGTTTTATGCGGCGTCCATCACGCATCACACTCGGTTGTGTACGTGCACGCGTCCGCTCTTTTGGAACACCTCAATATCGTTCGGACGCACGCGTTCTCAAATATTTTTTTTTTGACAACTTCTTCTATAATTTGGGGGCAACTATTTGTGAGTTTCCTTCAATTTTTATTTTGCCGTCAATCAAATTTCATCTTCTACCTCCAGATTCTTGGTCCTTCTACCGCACTCCAAGGCCAGCCAAATCACTGGCCTGCGCACCGACGGTTGGTGACACTACCGCATGTGCCTCGTTGCACCGCCCTCCCTAAGCTGCCACCTCTGTAAGAGCATCTCTAACCGACCTTTTATAATTTAAAGGAGCAAACGGCTTTAATCTTTTAACTCTATATTTGGTCCGCTATATAAAATCGGTTTCTAGCCTATCCCCTAAACTTAACTCGCTAAAAACAAATTTCACAAAAAATTGAACACCGATTGCTCAATTTGATTCAAACTACATTGCAAACACGGATATAACTATATATAAATAACATACTTAAGTTCAACTTACATTGTATAATACAAATTTAAACTAGTTGATTTGAACAAAAAAAAGAACAAACTTATTACTCGCCTTCCTCCGCCTCTATTTCGGCATCAATTTTCTACCAATTGATGCCACCTAGCTTCGATTTTCTATTGTCACCACCAATACAAAAAAACTCGCTCGTAAGATAGTTAATCGTAAACTGGACATAAGCTCAAACATATCAACAATAATTTCAAATTCACAACTTTGTGAGGTTCATGAGAAATACACATAAGAGTATCATCCGCATACTGGAGCACATCCACTCGTTTTCAATTAAATTAGGTGCTAAGCCAGTCATGAGTTTATTTTATGGGCTTTCAAGAATGGTACTCATCATAATAAAGTAACTTGACGGTCGAACGGCAGAAGCGGTGTTGCCACATGCCAAGTACTATGCTCGACATAACTACCAGGTATGCCGAGTACTATACACGGCATACTCCTGGGCTACGAGCTACCATATCATGCCGTCTGGCATGTATGCCGAGCACTACTCGACATACTCCTAGGCTATGAGCTACCATCTCCATGAGTTCTCTGCTAGAAACTATTCTAATACCACAACCTAATTGTTCAATCTCATACACTCTAGACTTAAGAGTTATGGTTGAGGGGGCATTTGGTGCTTTGAAGAATAGATTTAAGATCCTTGGTCATAAGGCATTTCACTCTTTCCCCACCTAAATTAAACTTGTTCTTGCACGTTGCACTCTTCATAACCGGATCTTCTTAGAATGGGGTCTTTATGAGTATGTGTCGGAGGAGTATGATGTGTCGGCTGATGATGTTGGATATGACCATGGTTTTGAGGCACATTACAGTGAATCTTGGAAGGGCAAAATGTGGAGTGGGCTGACACAATTTGGGCTAACAGAGGTAGCACAAGGATCTGAAAATGAAGAAGAAGAGGAAGAATAAGAAGAAGACAGTGATGGTGAACTTCCCACTTGATCATATTGATGAACTTTCCTCCTTTAAGCCATATGAATATTAATTTGTAATGCCATTTGTTAGTAGACAGAACGAGCTGCCATTTGTTTAGTAGTTAGGACTAAAAAAATGTTAATTTCGTACTACCTTTATAGTTTACTTTGTGGTAATGTCACCACAAAGGAGAAGGGGTGACTGCAAGATTAGGCCTCGAGCAACCAAATGGTACGTAATTGCATCTTCATAGTCATAACCCTCAACTGTTGCCAACCAGGCGCCATGTATCAAATGATATCCTGATGCAATGTGAGCAGGCAAACGAAGTGCAGGACATGGTTTAGAGGCTCTATTTTCGCAACCAAACTCTCCGGGCAAAATATGCAAGGGGGCAAAAATCCATGCAGAGAACCAATCATGCCCCACACGATGTCGTGGATGGGCCCATGCCTATTGGTATGTTTTGTCATGAACATGTCCCATGTGAGTGTGATGTTTTCTGTTTTAGACTTTTACATCCAGTTTGTTTTTTCTCCTATTTTCGTGCCAGTATTTTCATTTGCTACTATTTGTTTCCTAGAATATCGCCTTTATTTTTCTTATTATTCTATTTCTTTCACTTCCTATTTTGTTTTACTATCTATGGCAATATTTTCATTTTTCATTTTTTAATTTTCATTTTTTTGTTTTAATTTCAAAATAAATTTTTGATAAATCCACTGTACATTTATCTATCCGTTTAATTTATTTTTTCTCCCTTTTTTGTTTTATTTAATAAAGATAATTTTATTATAAATGGTCATCTTTGAAATACATAATAAACACTATCTAAATACATGCTTGATTAATATTTATGAAATACATTTTGAAATTGGTTTATTTTTTAAATTATCAATATTTTCCAATATATGATGTTTTCTAATATACACTTTTTAATCCTTTGAAATTTAATAAAATATATACACACTTTTTCAAATTACATAAACATTCTTTCAAAGCATGAGTTTTTTTCCAGCACATGCATTAATTTTTCATGGACAACCAATGTTTAAATGCCATGTTCATGAATTCGTCCAATTAACCAGGTAACTTGCCAATTAATCCTTACTTGTAGGGTCACCGAGTGTGATGTTTTCTGTTTTACACTCTTACATCTTGTTTTTTTTTTCTCTCCTATTTTTGTGCCAAATTTTCATTCGCCACTATTCATGTTCTAGAATGTCACCTTCTTTTCTTCTTATTATTCCATTTATTTCACTTCCCTATTTCGTTTTACTTTCTTCATTAATGTTTTTCCATTTTTAATTTTACTTTTTGAGGTTTAATTTGAGAAATCAAGTTTTTATTTATTTATCCATTTAATTTCTTTTTTCACCCTTTTATTTTATTTTATTTATTACATATAATTTATTATAAATGATCATCTTTGAAATATATAATAAACACTATCTAAATATATGATCAATATTTTTGAAATACATGGTTAGTATTTATGAAATGCATTTTAAAATTGGTTGCTTTTTTAAATCATCAATATTTTCTAATATATGATTTTTTAACATACACTTTTTTAATCCATTGAACATTTTAATAAAATATATAAACACTTTTTACAATTACCTAAACATTCTTTCAAAGCATGAGTTTTTTTTTTCAACACATGCATTTGTGTTTCATGTACAACCAATGTTTAAAAAATTAAAAGACATCAACATTATGTGAACATACACAAATTGTGAAGCATGATGAAGAAACAAGGAGTTCATACTAGGGTAAAAAATGTGTCAGCCAGATCTCATATAGTGCATGAGAGAGTGAGATATTTGGTACCTTACTGTGACGACCCGGGCTTAATCGTGCACTAACCATACACGCAAATGCGCACGATCAAGCCTAAGGACTCACTTGAAGATATCACAACACAACTCTAAAACATAAATAAAGTCATACAAGCTTAATATTACAAGCCAGGGCCTCGAGGGCTCGAATACATAGCTCGATGGCATACAAGCGTCAGCGGAAGCATTACATATCTGGGTACAGATATATTACAGAAAGAGAGAAGTAGGCCTTCACAGAGGTGGGGTAAAATAAAAGCTACGATCGAAAGGCGCAGGCCTCCTGCCCTGGACCCTCCGATCCTACTCCTGGTCGTCAGTCGGCTCCTCGTAGTAGTAGTACTCTCCGGGCTGGTAGTAGTACTGGCCGTCGACGGGGGCATCTGGCTCAGGGGCTCCGACGTCTGGTGGCATCAAAAGAATATGGGGAAAAAGAAACTAAAGCAAACATGAGTACTCATCCGAAGTACTCAGCAAGCAAGGATCTACACTACATATGCAATATTTTCAAAAGGGGGTTGTATATGTGGACTGGGCTGCAGAAATGCCAGAATAGAGGGAGAAAGCCTAGTCCTATCGAAGACTAGCATCTTCAACAATCTTCAGCAGTCTTGCAGCATTAGAAGAGAGCAGATCAACATAATGTAAGTAGTAGTAGTAGTATCATCAACCTCGACCTGAGATCCTTTCTCGACTCCCTGCGAGAAAGCAATCCTAGAGCCGTACTATCCAGTTCTCATCAAATGTTCTAGTTGTACCGATCGGGATACAACTCCGAGTGTCCGTTACCGTAGGACAGGCTATCGATAGACCCTGCAGGGGTGCACCAAGTTACCCACCACGCTCGCTTAACTCCGGCCGGACACACATTACTGGGACATGCCCGCCCTCGGCCAAACGATACGCCGCAACCCGACCGAATACCTAACAGAGAGGTCAGCACGCCGGACTAAACCTATGCCCCCAGGGGTCTTGGGCCATCGCCCCGGGAACTCCTGCATGTTACGGGGCCACCGAGAGCAGACCTAGCAACCCCTTATACAAGTGCGGTTGCGTTCCCAGTCCAACTCGATGTGCGCCGCTCAGTTGCTGACGTCTATTAAGCTCCGGCTGAAGTACACGACGCAGAACGCCCATACTATGCCCACGTGATGGTTAGTGTTGTCGGGCCAGAGGCCCCTCGGATCAAATATCCAAACCGTTTAGTGGTTTAGGATCGCGCGGAAACGAGCAGAGACTCACGATCGATGTGTCCCCGTCGCCCCGTCTCGAGGACTTGCGGCAAGGGCTATGAATGCCCGACCACGCCTCATGTTATCTCGCGGGCACCATCCAGGTCAACCCAACTTCACATCACTTCGTATTAAGCTCGCGCAGGTACCCCTCAGGGCCGACCCGTCTTTAGTAACATGGTTTAGTGCAAGTCAAATTAACAGTAGTATCCGTGTGTCTGACACCAAGGGAATCCTGAGGAATCACCCTCGATGGAATCCCACCTGATGTTATAGTCAAGGTGAACGAAGGAGGAATCACCCTCGGGGTCCACGCTTGAAGTGTTGCGCGACGATGTCGTTATCAGGGGTGGTGTAGGAGGAATCACCCTCGCTTACCACGACCGATTAACTAACCTACAAGGTTATCATCAGAAGTGCTAACGAGGTATCACCCTCGGCACTCGACGGTAACCCAGCAGTGTCGGCAACTAAGGGGGAAGTGATGTGCGGTGCCAGGGTCTGGTCTTCAATCCCGATGATCGGGTCTTCTGATATCCAGCGGAGCAATCGGGATCAAGTGGGGGTCTCTGTCGGGTCTCTACCCAGCCTATTCTAAACAGTCTAGGATAACCAGCAAGGTAGCAAGACAGGTTACAATAATCAGGCTATGCATCAGATATAGGAAAACAGTAGCAGTAGCAGTTCTAATGCAAGCATAAGAGAGAAGAGAATAGGCGATATAGGCATGTTCAAAATGGGGGTGCTTGCCTGTGTGCTCTGGGGCAAGGGCAAGGTCGTCGGTGGTGTCGTCGGGGACGTAGCCGTACTTCGGAGCTGCGTCTGCCTCGGGAGCTACGTCAACGTCGGGGTCTACCGAGAGAAAGAGGGGGAGGAAATAGGTAAATATAATGCAAACAGATGCAACACGGTGCGTGCTATGCTATGATGCAGTGCAGGGTTGCCTGAAGTATGTCTAAGCCACTTTAGTTATTTATAGGATTATTCTGGGATTTAATAACCGGTGTGTGTGTGCACTATTCATCTGCCGGATTCGAGCCCGGAGTTACGAGTCCTTCTACGTAGGGGGTTCTGATAAAGAAACGGACGGCACGATCAGACTCGTCTCGTCGTTCTGAGCAAGTTTCATGTTTTAACTTTTTCGATCTGAGTTACGGTTTAAAAGTTATGAATTTTTAAAGTTTATTTGAATTTTCTGGAATTTATTTATTTACAGAAAATGAATTATGACGTCAGCATGATGACATGCTAACATCAGCAAGTCAACAGCGACTGTACAGGTCAAACCTGACATATCAGTCTCTGTTAATTAACAGTGTATTTAAATTAACTATCTGAGTTAATTAGTGGGTGGGCCCCACCTGTCAGTGAGACATTAGTATAACTAATTTGATTTTATTTAATTAAACGTTTTAATTAGGTTAATTAACCGCGGGGCCCACATGTCAGTGGCTGGGCCACGCCCAGTCAGCACGTTGACCACGGTCAGCGTGGTCAACTGGGGCCAGGGTGCCCACGGTCAGCGACCCAGGGCTGGACCCCACCTGCGCCACGTCAGCTGGGTCGCCGGAGTTGCTCCGGCGACCAATCTAGCGGCGATCTCTCGCCGGAGATCGTCGGAAAGCGCCCACAGGGCTCGGTTCGAGCCGTAGCTAGGTGCGTTCGATAGCTAGGGGACTCGTCCGTCGAGTGGGAGAGGTCTCGTCGCCGGAATCGACCGGAGTCGTCGACGGCGAGCTTGCAGGCGGCGACGGAGTTCGGGCCTCGTCGAGTTCTAAGCTACACAGCACGGGGAGGGGTGTTAGGGGTCTTTGTAGGGTATTGCAGCAGAAAACAAAAAATTTCCGACCTACGCACCAGCCCAGGACCACTATGGAGACTGCATACAAGGTTTGATCAGTTTCGTTACCGACTCGTAGCGCAACGGAAGTATAGTCGATGACGATCGGTGGTGCAGATCCCCGCAGCTAAGATTTACAACCTCCCAACCGCGAGGATGTATACCCTCGTCTTCCCTTCGGACAGCCCTCCGGGAGGCGGTCGAACAGTCCCCCGGACGGTGTCGCGGACAGCCCTTCGGGAGGACCTTCAAAACTCGAACGGTCACTCGGACAGCCCTTCGGGAGGACTCACAGAACTCGGACCGTGACTTGGATAGCCCTTCGGGAGGCACTCTCGAACAGCCCCTCGGGCACTAAGATCGAAACTACGACCTCTCTACAGAGTTGCACACATACGGTGTCATCTATCCGTCAGGGCTTCGCCGTCCAGAACTAGTTCCCACCGGAACCCAGACAGCCTTTCGGCTCTACGAAACTCTTTTCGTGGGAGGGAGAGAAGCCAGATCATTGCAATGGCATGTATGTGAGAAGGGATGAGTGTGGAGGGGGTGCCCTCCACCTCTATTTATAGGAAGCCCATGGGAAGAAACCCAAAAAACCCATCACATGGATCCTTTAAAGGTAAAATGGGAAGGCAAGTGGAGCTCATGGAGCTCCACATGTGGGGCCGGCCACCCTCATGGGCCCCCCAAGGGGTTCCTTAGTCCCTAAGTCTTTCTAGAAGCCTTTTGGGAAAATCCAAAAGGTGCTTTCCATAAAAAACCCAAAAAGCACTTTCACTATTCCATGACGACAATTTTCAGCGTCCGTTCGAACTGAAATATTTATGTGGGCTTAGAACATTTCCAGTACCCACTAAAATTATTTTCAATGTGTTCTGGAACAATTCCAGTTTAGTGATTTCATCTGCGAAAAGCATCTGAAGCGGTTTCGGCAGCTCCGGAACATTTCCGGTTTTCATCTCCGAAATTCCAGAAAGTTTCCAGAATGATTCTGGCACCCTCCAGAATTATCGGCATGTCCCGAAACCAATTTGACTTTATGGTATCCTCTGAAACGACTTTTCAGTATCACCGGAACTCATCCGGTGATCTCTGTGCGGAACTTTTCCGCTGTCGAACTTTTCGGTGTCCGAAACTTTTCGGTGATTTTCTCTCAGACTCCTGTCTAGTATTCAACAGATAGATGACCCTTAAGTGTGTGACCCTATAGGTTCGGTGAAGTATAGACATGACACGGAACCCCTTCGATCAATGATCAACATCGGAGCCGTGGACACCCATATTGACCCCTATACCCACACGAATGAATATTCGAGTGAACCTCCAGTTGCCGTGTGCTATTCCTGTTGCTTCGCGATATGTTACAAATGTAGGAGATATGCCCTAGAGGCAATAATAAATGTTATTAATTATCTCCCTGTTCATAATTAAGTTTATATTCCATGCTATAACTGCTATGGTTCCCGAGCCCGTATATCCATAAAGGCTCGGGGAAAACCATGTGCACGTGTGGTATAATAAACGGTAAAATGTATTCCTAGTCGTGCCTCTAAGACAGCTCAAGTGTTGCATGATGATTAGTGTTTCCCAATCATGGGCATGTCTATGCCAGCAACTTTGAGGGCACAATGTCAGGAAGGACATTTGTGTTGAATCGACCCGAATTTGATGTTTGCTAGAGATACATTCGTCATGAGTTAATGGTTAATAACACAGAGATAGTTAATGGTTGCATGATTCCTCAGACCATGAGAGTATCGAGTTTCTTCATGCTGATTCGAAACTTTGGGGTTTGTTAAACGTCATCCGTAATGGGTGGCTATTACGGCGGCTTACGGGTTCATGAAAAGTATGTCAAGTAACTTGATAGCTCAAGATTGGGATTTGCTCCTCGGCGATGGAGAGATATCTCTGGGCCCTCTCGGTGTTACGGTATCCATCATCGTCTGGCCAGACACTTTGTGATTTGATCACGGATGGGATAAAAGATGATGATATTCACAGAGCAGACGGAACAACTGGAGAGAGATCGATAAAGGTACTGGCATGTGGCAAGTGTGATCCACGGGGATGCCAACATGTCTAACCTCGGTATTGTAACATATCGTGAAGCAACAGGAATAGCAGGCAACTGGAGGTTCACTCGAATATTCATTCGTGTGGGTATGGGGTCAATATGGGTGTCCACGGCTCCGATGTTGATCAGATGGAAGGGTTCTGTGTCATGTCTATACTTCAACCGAACCTATGTGTCACACGCTTAAGGGTCATTATCTGTGAAACTACGGGAGTCTGATGAGAAAATCACGAAAAGTTCGGAGACAACGGAAGAGTTCCGGAGAGAGAACACTGAAAAAGTTTCGGTAAAACCGAAAAGTTGTTTCGGATAAAACCATTGATCCAAAAAGGTTTCGGCAAGCACCGGGAATGTTTTGGAGGTTGCCAGATGGTCTGGTAATTTCTGGAATTTTTCTGGAGAAAAAACCGAAAAAAAAGTTTCGGAGCTGAGTTGTTTACCGGGTAAACAAAGATGGTTTTAAATTAAACCACCTACTGGAAATGTTCCAGAGCGCGTCAGATAATTTTGAGGGGTGCCGGAAATGTTCTGGGACCTTCTGGAATTTTTCAGAAATAATAGTCGCGGAAAACAATCTTGTCCCAGCGTGAGGGACAAGATCCCACGGATCGTGGGGGCTGTTTTTGGCGTTTTTGGGGGGGCCTGGGGCAGGCGTGGGGTGGCAACATGTTGGGGCCGGGCGCATGGGGGGGGGAGCAAAATGGTGGAGAGTGTTGGGAGGAAGGTGGGGCCCATGGGGGAACACATGGACAAGGGAACATGTTTTCTCCATGTTTGGTGGGAACAGTTTTCCTTGTTTGGTGGGTGCATGTTAGTGGGCTGATTTTCAGCCCCCCCTCACCCCTTCCACCACTATATAAGGAGGAGGAGAGGTGCTCTCAACTCCACTCCAACTCTCTCACACAAGCCATGCATGATCTGGCATTTCCTCTCCCTCCCACGAAATAGTTTCGTAGTGCCGAAAGGTTGTCTGGGTTCCGGTGGGAACTAGTTCTGGACGGCGAAGCCCTGCCGGATAGATGGCACCGTATGTGTGCAACTCTGTAGAGAGGTCGTAGTTTCGATCTTAGTGCCCGAGGGCTGTTCGAGAGTGCCTCCGAAGGGCTGTCCAAGTGATGGTCCGAGTTCTGTGAGTCCTCCGAAGGGCTGTCCGATGACCGTCCGAGTTTCGAAGGTCCTCCCGAAGGGCTGTCGCGACACCGTCGGGGGACTGTCCGACGCCTCGGAGGGCTGTCCGAGTGGCGGATGAGGGTTAACATCCTCGCGGTTGGGAGGTTGTAAATCCTAGCTGCGGGGATCTGCCGCCGATGTCATCGACTCTACTTCCGTGCGCATCCAGTCGGTAACGAAAATGATCAAACTTGTAGCAGTCTCCATAGTGGTCGGGCTGGTGCGTAGGTCGGAAAATTTTTGTTTTTGTTGCGTTACCCCATCAGTGGCATCATGAGCCGTGCTATGCGTAGATGCAGGTTGCGATCTAGAATACATAGAGATGTATGGGTGTTGCACAATATAATTAGGTAGTAGATGAGTTCTATTACTGAAAATTATTGTGCGTGTAGCAGATGAAATTGTTACCCGATGTCTTGTTGGTTTCCTTGAATTTGCGTAGTCCTGATCTTGACAGCATTGTGGAATCTCACAAAGTTCTGGCAATCCGCGATCCTTTCATGCTGCTCCTGGTATGCTGATTGACAGATCAACGAAGTGCAACAGTTCTTTGGGTTCCACTTTAGTTAAAGAAAGATGGTGTTTCGCAGACGAAAGGGCAATGCAGATATGATCTGCACGGGGGTCATGCGTATGACGAAGTTCAGTATGGGGCTCGAGATTTTTTATCTCGTGTTTCATACACCCCGCATTGTTAATCTAGCGACTTGGATTATCATACTTGATGATGGACGTTGGTAGCTTCGGTTTGTTTCGAAACCTTAGAAGCCACGTAAAACCAGTTTTTGCATGAACCGATTAGAGGCATCTAACTTGGTTTGAGGAGGGTTTGCATGTGCATGTGATGTGGTATAGCAGTGCTCAATTAATTTGATTATGTATGAGATGTCTATATGATGTAAATTGATTAACATGACCTGCGTGGTCATGATTTGGCATGATGGCTGGAGCCATATGATTGCACTTTAAATGACCTGCGTGTCAACCTTGTGTAATGCATTATTTTATTAGCTTATGAGTAGCAATATTATCTGGTGCATCGACAAGGTGGTGGCAATCTTCGCGAAGGTGAACACCGACGCGAAGCCGAAGACGAAGAAATACAGACTTCTCGTCAGAAAGGGCATACCATATCATGCTATTATGAATGCCTGAGATGTTATCCTTATGATGCACCCTTCTTGATTGCGGGTTAGTCGCTTTTTATTAGGGTGATCTCTAAAAAAATATCATAGTTGATAGTGTTCTCAAGTGTAGCACCGTCACGGCACCTAACTTTTCGGGGTGCGCCATGACTAACATGGGTACGAACGATTAGGGATGTGTGAGGCGGGTGAGTTCAGACCTCGCAGCGAGGTCACTTGGTTGTCTTTGACGTTCAGGCATGACAGTCATGAGCTCGGAACACGCCATCGAAAGATGAACAAGAGTCGCATAGAGATGTGATTGGCAGGTGGGCCTACCGGTTGAGATTTTCGTCATCGTGGTGACTAAATCAATGACGAATAATCAAAACACGGGTCTTGAATCACTCACAATCAATTATGAGAGATATTGATTTGAGTGGGAGCGCGCTGTAGAATAATTCTTTAATCTCAGTGCAATTAATTTGAACATGTCTAAGTGTGATTTGCAATAGTTTAGAATAATGGCTCGCGTTTCCACACTTCCCTGTTCAAATTGAATAGCTGTTAAATATCTGGTTAACACTTTACGGTTGGTAACGTAATGTGAGGATTGTCCTCAAGAGTGCCGAGAAGGACTTTGTCTATCGCATACTTTCGGTATTCCTCTCTTATTCTATGGATCATGGACTACTCGTCCTTCGATCGAAAGCTAGAATTCCGTTTCAGTCAAGGCAATATGTTTGCTTCCAGAGACCCGAACTTCGATAGTTGGATAGTTATGTGATATTCTATGAATCTGAAAATCAGTTTCAGAGACAGACAACGGTAAAAGATATGAGATATCCAAAGCAAAGTTTGTTTGCAAACTATTAGTAAAGGAGTTTATATGCATTAGACTGATAAGAGAGGGATCCAGAAGAAACGCCTGTCATATGATGAATGGTGAATAAAACAACAACTTAAAGAGAAAGAAAGTGTCCGAAGGGTGTTAGTAAGACTTTCAACGCCTAGGAAGACCGGGGCTAACGCCACTCTTAAGTTGGGTGCTTCTTCTGAGAGTAGGAAGAATACTAAAAGTTAAACTGTTAGAAGTATTAAAGGCAGAAAAAAGACGACTGGAATATCCAGCTCATGTATGAATGTCATACAAGTTTTTGATTATAGAAGGCTGGTAAAGATATGGTTCTTGGGAATTTGGTTAAACATGTTAATCACTAATTCTTGGGTATTGTGAGTTAATCACAAAGATACCCACTCGATTGCATTCTGATGCAACTCGATGTAAGAACACTAAGGCCTGAAAGCTAGAGGAATGAGGTTGAGATACACACATGGAACATAGTAAATGTTACTATACCTTCCATCGGTGTATTACCTATGTATTTACTTTGTCTTTAACTTTCATAATCGATTTTTAAGGTTCATTCAACACTCTGGCCTTTGCATAGGTATCTT
>CM022301.1:24888184-25233321 GCA_011799875.1 Thinopyrum elongatum | reverse complement strand
TTTTTTATTCTCACTTAAAATAGGACCGCAGGTTGATTAACCGAAACCTCATGAGGTCTTCTGCAAAACGCGAACCGTTTTTATATTCTCATCTAAGACTGGACTGCGTGTTGATTTCAGAAAATGGTGACGGTTTTCTGCAAGAAGCGCAACGGGCGGATTTCGATCGTCCGTTCATTAGACCTTTAGAAGTAAGAAATGATATATCTGTTCAAACATTTGACTCACATGTGGTGCATTGTACACTGCTGCAACTGCAAGCATACATGAGGTGTCACAATTTGGATTCTAGAACCATTATATTGCATGCTGCCAAACGCGGCCGAAGAAAACGTCGAGCCAGCTAGCTTGGAGTGGCATCAACCAAACTTTATAGCAACAGGCAGCATGGCGGCTATAAATACCTCCACCGCGAGAGCAGCATGCCACAATTCACCACCGCTGCACGCACACTAGCTACTGTCACAACTCGTCCGAGAACAACAAGAGCGGCATCATCCATGGCGCCCTCTCGCGTGGTCTGCCTCCTGGCCGGTCTCCTCCTCGTCGCCCTCGCCGCCACCACAGACGCGGCCACCATCACCGTCGTCAACCGCTGCTCCTACACGGTGTGGCCGGGCGCGCTCCCAGGCGGCGGCGCGCGTCTCGACCCGGGCAAGTCGTGGCAGCTCAACATGCCCGCCGGCACCGCGGGCGCCAGGGTGTGGCCGCGCACCGGGTGCACCTTCGACGGCAGCGGCCGCGGCCGGTGCATCACGGGCGACTGCGGCGGCGCGCTGGCCTGCAGCGTGTCCGGCCAGCAGCCCACCACGCTGGCCGAGTACACCCTCGGCCAGGGCGGGAACAAGGACTTCTTCGACCTGTCCGTCATCGACGGGTTCAACGTGCCCATGAGCTTCGAGCCCGTCGGCGGGTCGTGCCGCGCTGCGCGCTGCGCCACGGACATCACCAAGGAGTGCCTCAAGGAGCTGCAGGTGCCAGGCGGGTGCGCGAGCGCGTGCGGCAAGTTCGGCGGTGACACCTACTGCTGCCGGGGCCAGTTCGAGCACAACTGCCCGCCGACAAACTACTCGAAGTTCTTCAAGGGGAAGTGCCCGGATGCGTACAGCTACGCCAAGGACGATCAGACCAGCACATTCACCTGCCCATCTGGAACTAACTACCAGATCGTCCTCTGCCCTTAGATCAATAAGGATCAAACGTATAATTACTTGGATCAATAAGGAATAAGGACTACTCTCAGTAGTCTACTTATGAGCATCATGTGTATGTGCCATGTCACCTATGGCATGACTAGTGCCTGTATGTCGACCAATAATAAATAAATGGTTAAATACTATAAGTATGTCTCGTGTTGTTTTTTTGTCGGTGCTGAAAACCAGTTCAAATTTCTTGCAGTGCACCACTACCCTCCATCTTCATCTCCGAGTTGGGAGTTATCCGGTGACGTTCTATTGAGGCAGCTAGGGTTCGATGCACCTTGTCGCCACCTCTTCCTAATGCCAACTTACTACTATAACAATCGTCTTCTCGACCTTTGTTGACCGGATTCAAATTTTCCATCATGAGATGCGGCGAACATGGGTGACCATGCACTATGGTAACGAGATTGGGAGGGTGGGATCGAGGAACGTCTTGTGAGAAACCCTGGAGATGGAGGTCTCATGGTGTCACTCGAGGGATTGGAGGATTTAACGTCCATGTGTTTGGCTTTTGACTTGGCAGGATTTGACAAGTTTGTAAAAATAACTGTTTGAAAATTCAATATGCATACAATTAATTGTTGCTTGAAGTTGGGAATTCTCCTACCCCATTGCCGATGCGCCAAACATTTTGACTAGTGTCATGCAAAAAATATTTTTTCTTCAACCTGTCCAATATTATTAAGTATAAGAGAGAGTTAGTAACATCCAATTCATCTAACTGATATTACTAGATTTCGTGAAATATATGTATAAAGAATAGCTATATCTTTTTGTGAAACCAACATTTTATAATACAAAATCAATGTGCAAAACCTTCTTGAAGAATATAAAAATACTGTAAATTGAATGTCTGCATTTTAAACAAGAGAAAGCATATAGTTCATAGTTCGACTTTAGTAGTAGTAGTACCAGGAGTAATAATAATAATAATAATAGGGTTGTTAGATAAAAATAGTATTATTGGATTTTACATAAAAATTATCGAAATCAGGTTAGAGACAATTAATGTGCACCACATGGCATATGTGGGGAACAACCAAACTTTCATAGTAAGAACAGTGGAAGACAACTAATGTGCATATCTGAAATATCTTCTAGCTAGTTGTGGAAAAAGGGGCCATATTCCACGTTCAAGGTGTATATCTATCCATGCGTACGTACACGTTCGGTTGCTTGTGCTAGTTTTCTTCTAGCCTTGACGGGTGCTCGCTCTTTCTTAGACAAGACTTCCACATGCATGATCATCACGTGACACGCGCAACAGACAGCCAGCTAGCTACACGATCGAGCCGTCACGTTACACACACACACACACACACAACGTACGATGTACGCCGAACTTTTCCTTGATCGGTCTTGACTATACGTACGTCGACGTAATGCACTAGCCATCATATTTCGGGATCGGCTATTGAAGAGGAAGACGAAATTAAGGTTGTCTCATGTGCAAGTAATTGGAAGAAGATTATTGTACTACGTGTACAGACGTGTGGATGCATGGATGGAGACGAAGGACAGACCGCTGGCGGTGCATTGATTTGTAGCGAAGAAACTGGCAAGAAATTCTTGGCTGGCCTTGTAGAAAATGTGGGAGGCGACGAAACAAACCGAAGTGGAGGACGCTAGCTAGCTCATCCCATTGCATGCTGGATGATCGGTCGTACCTCCGTTTTATGCGGCGTCCATCACGCATCACACTCGGCTGTGTACGTGCACGGGTCCGCTCTTTTGACAACTTCTCTTAAAATTTTGGGCCGATTATTTGTATGTTTCCTTCAGAATTTTTGCCGTCAATCAAATATCGTCTTCTACCTTCAAATCCTTCTTCCTCCTACCGCCCTACAACGCCAGCTAAACCGTTCACCTCAATATCGTTTCCCACTTACGTGTTCTCTACTTTTTGACAACTTCTCTTAAAATTTTGGGCCGACTATTTGTATGTTTCCTTCAGAATTTTTGCCGTCAATCAAATATCGTCTTCTACCTTCAAATCCTTCTTCCTCCTACCGCCCTACAACGCCAGCTAAACCGTTCACCTCAATATCGTTTCCCACTTACGTGTTCTCTACTTTTTGACAACTTCTCTTAAAATTTTGGGCCGACTATTTGTATGTTTCCTTCAGAATTTTTGCCGTCAATCAAATATCGTCTTCTACCTTCAAATCCTTCTTCCTCCTACCGCCCTACAACGCCAGCTAAACCGTTCACCTCCACACCCATGGCTCATGACCCTACAGCATGCGCCTCGACGCTCTGCCTGCCTAACCTGCTACCTCTGTAACAATCACACTCCACCGCTCAATGAGATTTTTTTGCAATACATGTTTTTGTTTTTCATGAACATCTAATGTTTAAAATGTATCAAAAGTTATCTGAAATATAGAAATTGTGAAGCATGATGAAGAAACAAGGACTTCATGGCAGGATAAAATTTTCCAAATGTTAAGTGCCACACGTGTGGCATGAAGTACTCCGGCCCTTGATGTTTTTTAAAACTAAAGTTGCCATTCAAAAGAAAAAACAAACCTAAAAAAAATTAAAACTTGTCATTCAAAAAAAAATTTGCGATGCTTGACAACTAAAGTTGCCATCCTCGCGTCACTAACTTGCCATAAAAAATGTTCAGACTTGCCATGTGTTCGTACCACATGTGTGGCACTTATCAGGGTCCCAACTAAAATTGCCACCGAAAAAAAAGGAAACCCAGAAAAAACTGGAACTTGCCATCCAAACAGAAAGTTGCCATGCCTCACAACTAAAGTTGCCATCCCCGGATAACTAAAGGTGCCATCAGAAAACGTCGGGGCGGAATTGCTTTGTGCCACACGTGTGGCAGTTATCATGTTTTTAGTAAGGTGAGGTCGGTACCCTGCATAAGAAGACTGGCGGATATTGGGTGACCCTTTCTTTCGTCTCTTTTAGTTCCCTCCAAGGAAAGGTGATGTCCTATTCGTCGCTCTTTGGGACGTTCTGTCGAGAAATCACATAGGGAGAGCCCATGGACTGGCGGCTCAGTTCGAGTTTTGTAGCTCTTTGGTTTTCTTGACTTTTTTCTTCCGAATTACCACCCGGATTTCCCACAAAATCCCGACAACTGGATTTTTTATAAAGATTATAAAAATATTTAAATAGTAAAAATTAAAAATGTTCACAAAAAAAGATTTTCTTGAACGTTGGAAAAATGTTCATGTATTATAAGAAACGTTCACCAATAGATTCTTTTATGTATTTCAATAAAGGGTCTTGGATCTTAAGAACATTCAAAACAAAAAAAAACATTCCTGAACTTTAGAAAGGTAGAAAGAAAAAAAAACAATAAAGAGGAAAAAACGTGTAAAATCAAATGAAGGAAACCGAAGGAAACAAGTAAAAACGGAACAAAACCAAAAGAAAAACCACCTAAAAACCAAAAAAGGAACAGAGCAAAAAATACAGAAAACCAAGTGCACGATGTGTCGTAGATAAGGAGACAAAGCCGGTGTAAGGGACCGGCCCCGCTTGTATCCCGACATGTTTGGGCGCCGATTTGATGCAATGCGTGCTAAGTAGGGAATTTCAGGAATATGGCGTAATCTTTTAGAACTTGTTGAAATTATTGGGCCTAGCCTATTTCTTCCTTTTCCATAATTCATAGAATAAAATCCTATAGGCCCCCTTGGCCCATTCATGCACGATAAGGGGGGTGTGGAAGTTTTGTCCCAACCCGCTTGTGGAGGGTGGCTTAGACCAACGTATAAGGTTTATGTCTTCCACACACACAACTAGGAGCTTGCAAAGTGGACACATACACAAGCTTCCCCTCCTCGCACTTCTAGATTCATGTTGCAAATGACTACTTCTCCAATGACGACGACTTCTTCCTCCAATCATGTTTGGATTAATAGTGTTAGCAATCGTATTGGGAGATGTCACTTTTATCTTATATTCCCGATTGCATGGCTAGTGTTTTTACTATTTATTTTGGTCTAATTATAATGTCTATTGCAAGTATTAATTTTTATGTACTATTATTCCAGATTAAATCATTTGGAGAATTGCTCGAGTACTTAACAAAACTCCTCCCTTTCCTGCTCACAAGCTCAAAGATAAGATGGAACAGGAAAATAGAACATCGCGCCCCTGCGATCTAACCGCTTCTCTCTCGTCCCTTGGGCGACAAAGACACGGCAGTTCCTACCCCTTTGAATGTCGGCGAGGTGGTGGTCTCCTCCCCCCTCTGTCTGCCGCTCCAGCTGTTCGAGGAGGAGGAGGGTGGGCTCCCTTCTCTCTTCCAGTTGGTCCATAGGTCTAGGGCCTTCTCTTTGTTGAGTAGCACCAGTTTTGTAGGGTTGGTGCTGCATTGAATAAGGTGTCTTTGGTCTCACCCTCACCACGACAACGTTCTCTTCGATAACTCCGCTGAGGTGTTGGCCTCATCTGCTCACCGCTGGTTCCGAGCGGTGGGATTTATATTTTTCCTATGCCTGGTTGTTGCCGCCTCTCCTTGCGACGCCGGTAAGTGGGACATGGTCTTGTGGGTACAAGGTTGGTAGCCAGATGGTGGCAGATTTGGTGTTCTTCCTTGGTAACGACGATAGGATACACCAGATCGGGATCCAGGCCGGTGTGCGGAATGTGCCTGGCCGACAGGCCACATCGTCAATTGCCTATTATGCGGGTCAGGTCTTCAGCTCAAAATGCCCTCAAGGGTATGGCGCTGAATTGGATTTCGGTTTACTGGTGTTCTGCCTGCTCCGGTGTGTGTCTTGGAGGCGTTGGCGGTCGACGGCGGTTTCAAATATGATTTCTGGTTATTTCATGGAGCCCGAGGGACTTATTTATATTCTTCTTCTATTTGTGGTTCTTTCTACAAAGTTTTCTGAACACTTGTCGTGTTCCGGTCTTGCTGGTAGTTTCCACATGTGTGTGCATTTGTACTCTATTTATTGATTACTATAATGTGTGCCGTAAAAAAAAGCTCACATAGAAATCACATTAATTGTCATTTTGATTTATCTGGACAAATTCTGAGTCACATATTTTTAAAATCGTGTGCAACTTCAGATTTGAGACTTTGCACCTGGGGAATGCACTGTACACGCAATTTTTTTGTGCAACTTCGAGATTAAGGATCTGAGTCGTATGAAAAAGAATGGACGCGCGTAGCTACACATCCGAGTGTGACGCGTGATGGATGCCGCATAAAACGGAGAGATTGATGCATCAAACGTGCATGCAGCTGGGTGGCTAGCTAGCGTCTACCACTTTGGTGTCTTTCGTCGTCTCCCACTATTTTCTACAAGGCCAGCCAAAAAAATCTCCCCAAGTTTCTTCAATGCAAATCAATGCAGTGCAATCCATCCACATGTGAAGTACAATCTGCTTTTCTCCAAGGAAGAACTTGTACATGAGACAACATCAATTTCCTCGTTTATTCTGGCAGATCTATCAAGTCCTTATCATACAATGCAATTTTCTTCTGCAATACCAGTACATCCCAAAATACGATGGCAAGTACGTCGACCTATAGTCAAGACCGATCAAGGAATAATTCAGCGTACACCGCACATGGTGTGTGTGTGTGACGTGACGCCTCGACCGCGTAATAGTAGCAAAGTTGATCTATTGCGCCTGTCACGTCATGCATGCATGTGGAAGTCTTGTCTGAGAACGAGCGCCCGTCAAGCCTAGAAGGAAACTTGGAGAAGCAAGGACAGTCGAACGCATGGATAGACGATATACACCTTGAACGTGAAATATAACTGTTCGCACATGAACACGTCATCGTGTACCCTCGACGCCAGGGGTGATGCACCACAGCTCACATCGAAGGAGACCCGTCTGGAAGCGCGGTACGCAAGCAGTCCAGCGGACGCTTGAATGACGAAGAATGAGGAAGAAGATAATAAGGGAGAAGATAAAAGTAAAGGTAAAAGTTGTAGATTGATTTGTTCGATTGTGTGTTGTTCAATCGGCCGTCACCTCTCATCTATTTATGAGGCGGTTGGACTTCCCGTACAAGAAAAGGACTTCAAATCACGTCCAGACCTTTCAAAATTAACCGAACTCGGATTTAGGTAAGTCTGAGACAGCAGTTCGGTTTCTAGATCCCACATGCCACAAACAACCTCATATGAAGATGAGCCCAAAAGTAAATTTGACCGTTTCGACGAGACGAACAACTTTCATGTTGAATGTTTTTCGATTTGAGGTCATCTTGAGGGCGTAATTTCCCTTGTACCGATCAGATTCGTAAAAAACTGCACTTTCGATCCGGACCGGACTGTTTACCGGACTGACCGTTACAAACAGAAATTTTCGACGATTTTTACGATCTGGACCGGACAGTCTGGTCCAATTTCCGGACAGTCCGGTCGTCTCCATAGTTTCTGCAGCGTTGTACTGTTTTGGCTGTATCTTTTGCATACGACCTCGGATTAAAACGGTTTTTATATGAAAATCGTCCGTTTCGACGAGACGAAGAACTTTCATGTTGAAACCTTTTCCATCCAAGGTGATCTTAATTACGTTATATGCCATTTCATAATCTGATGTCAACACGGGCATCTCTGAAATTGTCATACTTCTTGTATCAGAGCTCAGTTTTGAATTATCTTTGTATCCATATTGATCTTCTCGAAGAGAGCTATCCAATGGTGACTTCCAATCAGAACTTTGACTTGAACTTGCTACAACTTCAAGCCACTCTTTACGATCATGCCATTTTCGAGCATCAACACATGCCCTCCTGTTTTTCGGCAAAACTTGTGTGCCGAAAAATAACTTGCACGGAATTTGTTCTAAGCACGATGTCAACACTCCATCGGCCATTTTGCTTATTCTTAGGACGATAAGTATATATCATCCATATATACTCTTAGGGCGATAATTGTGTATCGGCCATTAGCAACAAAAGCGTAGCTAATCGAAGGTATGATGATGCGGTAAAACCCTTTCATGATGTAAGAAATTATATGGCATCCATGGACCGGAATAAGCCCATGGGAGGTAACCAATCATACCCGAGGATGAATTCCATAGCATCGGCTTCAATGGCATAGCTGAAGAATATGGATAATGTCTAGACCGAAGATGTTGATACCTTCGACTTGGTCGGTCATAGTTTTCACTCTTTTCCTTCTTCACCTTTGTTGCACTTCTTGCAATGGAAGCTTGCACATCATTCTTATTTTGAGTACTTCCTTTGGGAACCCATGCCATGTTCCTCTTTTCAAGTTCTTATGCACTAAGTTTATTTAATTTCTTCTTTTGCCAATACGATAAGCCGAGTGGGCACCCCGACTATGATTTTGTTTGAAGCAATGACAATTCTTGTTTTACCTTGTGCACTTTCAACTTATTCTCTTCAGATTTGGCACTTGATTGACTTGTCTCACTGCCTTTAGTAGCCAATGTTAACACTTTAATTGGCTCTTTTTTATTTAAGATCAAATCTGAAGTAGCACACTTACGACCATCTTTTTTAACGCGATAGACTTGCTCAACCACCTCCATATTCTTCCTTGTGCTCTGGACCGATTCTTTCTGAGTGAAACGATCTTTAACGAATGATTGCTTATTGAATGCGGGCCTTTTTGGAGCTGCATGATCTCTGTGAGATGGTCTAAAATAAGATGGAGAATGTGCATTTGAATCATACCTGTCCCTTGATGAATATGGATATAAATTAGCACAGGGAGGTATCCATGGCATTGGCATTGGCGGCCCAAAATACGGATATGGATATGATGCATTGAAATTTCCCCTTTGCCAATACCGGTCCTCAGATTTGCGCCTAAGGGGTGATCTTGATGCTTCTGAATTACTTGGCCGACAAGCACTCTTCTGCTCACTTATCTTCTGATATTTTTTCAATAGCTGCGTGAAAGTGACTTTCGGCTTTTTACCTTTGTGCTTACCTCGGCCTTTGCTTTCGTTGGTTGTGCTTGCATCGATTTTTGGATTTTCGTGTTGCCCCCAGTACTTGGCGACTTCATTGCAACTTTGATGGATTTTTTGCCTTCAAGAATATTTTCATTGTGCTCTTGAACAACTTCCTTACTTGAAAGCTTAATCCTATTATCTGTAGTTTTTACCTTCTCATCTTTAAATGGATCAGCTTGAAGCAGCCGATGCAAAAACCATTTGTCATCGGGACCAATCGAAATAGACTGGTCATCCCTTGGTGTTTCAATAAATTTTAATCGTCCTTTATCAATGGTCGATTTAACTATTTGACGAAACATGTTGCAATCCTTAAAATTATGTTTGAACGAATTACGCAACCTACAATACATTTGTCCTTGGATTGATGGCTTGACATGGTGATCAAGAATTCTAATGTAGTTATTTTTCAGCAACAAATAAAATATTTGATCACATATGCTTGAATTGAAGGTAAACCTTTTATTTTTGAGCCGATCTTGCTGTGAGAACGGCTTTGGAGTTAAGCAAATGAATGTTTAAATTCGACATCTCCCTATTCGGCTATGCATTGTGTTTTGCACTCTATTTTTGATGTCATTGAAAAAGAAATTATACTATGATCGGTTTTCTCAATAGAATATAACCTTGGCTTTCTGGAATCAAAATAGTTAGAGCATACATGTCTCAATTGAGACCATGTGTAAGCCAAGTATGAAAAAAGCAAAGCTACCCACTTAGATATAAGTTTTAAGTAAAGCAACGGGGAAAGCTTTGGCTGCAATAACAAGTCACTATCGGTCTCTATAAATGGCGCAATGTGTTGACCGATATGCTTTGCAACGATTTTATTGCTAACAAATAAATTACCCTTCTTCATTGGTCTTTCAAAATTTCTTATGAGAATTTTTCTAATAGATGCATCAACAATAAAGTTGCGACCAAATCGTAAAATAGGTAAATTACTCGCTAGACATACCTCTTCAAATATGTTGGGAGAGCGTGATGGTTGTGTGATATGAACAATAGCTTGCTCCACTTTTGGATAACTCTACAACACCTTGTCGTCCTGTTTTGCTTGAATTGACTCGCCACATGTACTATTTGATTTGGCCTTTTCAATAACCGAACTACATTTACTATCTGAATCATTATTCTTTTTATTGTTTCCTATAATTGGCAAGACTTCTTTTGTAGTTTACTCGGTACATGTAATGTTTGATTCGGCCTTTTCAATAACCGAATTAACGTTGTTATCCGAATCGCCACTCTTTTCGATAATTCTATCCACTCGCAATGCTTTCTCTTTTTGACATAATTTAGCTTGTATTGCAGCAGAATTACCAGGCTTTCCCTGTTTTATTAGGTCATGTATAACAACATTGCATTCGTCCCAAAAAGACGTAAGATTTTCCTTAATAATCCAATCTGGATAGAATTGCCCCCTGACACATTTAGACTCTTTCGGTAACGAGATGTCACCGAAATTCTATAATTGTGTAGGGACAACATTGTATGCTACGGTACTAGGTGAAGACACATGTGCTTCAGTAGATTTTTCACCTTTTCGGCCATGGGCATGAAGGTGCAAAGCCGAATTATGAATACCTAACATTGCATATGGTGCCGAAAAATTAATAGCATGAGGCGTAGCATATGATGGTTGAGGGTAATTGGTGGAATAACTAGTAGTACTATGGCCCAATTCCCCTATCTACCGGCATGCTTGGATTAACATGTTGCAAGTCAGTTGCCGATGAGTAAAAAGATCAAACACTTTGTTGCATACTATTGGAAGTTCCTACGTGTGGTGTTTCAACTTGATTGGCCAAACTCATCATGTTGTTCATCAGCGTAATGATTTGTGGGGTTGCCAATGAATGAGATGAATACATATGGTGCATGTTACTAGTATCATAAGAAGTTGAAGCATTTAAATTACTTTGAATCGGCCTTTGCACGTAATTAGATGCATGATTGAAAAAACTAGGGCTGGCGGATAAAGTATACTCACTGAACGATCTAGTAACACCATATGAATTATTTGCATCAACATAAGGGGATTGGGTATTCATATTACCTTCGTAGATTGCAAACTCTAGATGACGATCTCTTCGTAGCAAGAATGGGCCGGAGACCTTCAAAGCTTCGTCCCCAGCGGAGTCGTCAAAAAGTGTGTTCGCACACGAACACGTCACCGTGTACCCTCGACGCCGGGGGTGATGCACCGCAGCTCACGTCGAATGAGACCCGTCTGGAAGCGCGGTACACAAGCAGTACAGCGGGCGCTTTTGTAGACCCGAAACCCCACACGCCCGGGACGGACCCCGTCAGGGCGCGCGGCGGCTCTGAGCTTCCCTAGGTCGATTTGCTCGCCCCTAGGACCTCGAGGTTCGCTGCCCTCCAATCTTGAAGAACAACGAAGAACGAGGAAGAAGATAACGAGGGAGAAGATAAAAGTAAATGTAAAAGTGGTAGATTGATTTGTTCGATTGCGTGTTGTTCAATCGGCCGTCACCTCTCATCTATTTATGAGGTGGCTAGACTTCCCGTACAAGAAAAGAACTCCAAATCACATCCAAATCTTTCAAAATTAACTGAATTCGGATTTAGGTAAGTCTCAGACAGCAGTTCGATTTCTAGATCCCACAGGCCACAAACAACCTCGTATGAAGATGAGCCAAAAAAAAAATTTGACCATTTCGACGAGACGGACAACTTTCATGTTGAACGGTTTTCGATTCGACGTCATCTTGAGGGCGTAATTGCCCTTGTACCGATCAGATTCGTAAAAAACTGCACTTTCGATCCGGACTAGACTGTTTACCGGACTGGAACGGACAGTCCAGAAGCTTTCGACGATTTTCACGATCTGAAACGGACAGTCTGGTTCAATTTCCGGACAGTCCGGTCATCTCCATAGTTTCTGCAGCGTTGTACTGTTTTGGTTGTATCTTTTGCATACGACCTCGGATTAAGACGATTTTTATATGAAAATCGTCCGTTTCGACAAGATGAAGAACTTTCATGTTGAAATCTTTTCCATCTGAGGTGACCTTAATTACGTTCCATGCCATTTCATAATCTGATGTCAATACGGGCATCTTTGAAATTGTCATACTTCTTGTATCCGAGCTCCGTTTTGAACTATCTTTGTATCCATCTTGATCTTCTTGAAGAGAGCCATCCAATGGTGACTTCCAATCAGAAATTTGACTTCATCTTGCTACAGCTTCAAGCCACTCTTTGCGATCATGCCATTTTCGAGCGTCAACAATAACCATTTTTCATAACGAGCTAGAAGATACTTTATATGAGAGTGGTTTTTCAACTCCTGGGTGTCCATACACCCTCTATGATATAGAAAAACAAAAAAATGGTCAAAAAAATCTGAAGTTTGCAACATCAAATATGCTCGAACTTTGTAGGTGCTTGCCAAATTTCAAGCAGAAAAAGCATTCAGGGAGCTCTATACAAGAAAAATATTTCAATATTAAAAGTTTTGAGCACTTTTAGCACTGATTTTTGTTTCTCGTGTATACACTTTTTCTACATGATATTTCACGACGAAAATTTGCAAGCACCTAAAACGTTTGAGCATATTTATGTCACAAAGTTTCATATTTTTATTTCTTCCTATTTTTTGAATTTACTATTCCTGAGGGTGTAGGGTTACCCGGGAACTACCACACATTTCTCTATTCCAGATATGCACATTAATTGTCTTTGTTGTTCTTATCAAAGTTTGAGTTTTGCTCCTAACATATGCCATGTGGTGATGTCTCTAACTTGATTCCAAAATATGTGTAAATAACAAGTAGCCATAGAATTTATGACATTATAGATTTTTTTCATGTAAATTTAATGATACAAGCTCCTGGGTTTAAAAAAAGTTAGCTCTGTCGAGGCAGAGGCCTAGAGGAGGCATCGAGCTATGCTCACGACGAGCCGATAGTGGATGCAGGAGGAAGAAGACTTCGGGACCCCAAAGATTTATATGTAATATGGGTGCATTTCTAAGGACACATGATTCTTAATATATGACCTTATGTCCTTTCGCAAAAAATACGAGCGATAATTAATATGGATCAAAGGGAGTATTATTTTTAGAACATTACAAGTACTATACTTCCTCTGATTTAAAATGTGGACCTTTAATCTTTGATATTAGCATTGTCTTCAAGACTGTATTTTATACATTATTTTTGTGCAAATATGTTGGCCCATACGAAGGGTACTATAGTTAATACAAGGACATTTCCAAGATAAAACAGGTAATATCAATTTGATCATTTGGATATTGCTAATTCTTTCTTATGCTTACGCCACATTTCATCATGGTGGATTATCGTAATCCCGTCCGCGCAATCCTATTTTGCCTATTTTACAATTTGTTTGACCTGCTTTTGACTAGTTGTGCACTAATTTTTTGCAACACATTATACATAATAGTAAGCACGATACAACATTGTTTAGCTTAGAAAAACAGTTCAGCAAATTAAGAGCATCTACAACCAGGAATACCTAACCGAGCCCCTATACGTCTGCAGACGCGTCCGGATGTGTCCGTGGACAGCGCCGGGCAGGTCCCCATTCGACCCTCTCCACAACCACAATCCTCAAATCTTGATACTCGAATGGCCAAATCCATGCACGACGATCATACAACACAAATTCAACGATACAAAGCTAGTGTGGGCCAAAATAAAATCAGTTTTCACAGTCATTGATCAATATAAAAATCCCTTTCATTGTAGTCGGGCTATCAGCATATATGAACAAGATGAACTTGACACTCGATGAACAATCATCAGTTGATGAAATGCAATCTAGTGTCAATCTTCCTCGTTCACATAGCGAGAATTGATGGACCTAATGCAACAAGAGAGAAGTTTACCGCCGTCCGCCGACGCGGCTATTTAAGCCGGTTGGCGCGTGCCTCGCCCGGCAAGGTGGGACTAAAATATTAGTATTTTCGGATGATTTGGGTGGGTCCGGCTTGAAAGAGCCTACGTGACGGACATATTTGGTTGGGGGTTTAGTACCACCTCGCCGCGTGAGGAGCGACGTGATCAGCTTAAATAGCCAACTCCTCCCAGAGCTGTAAGCTTCGGTCATCAACATATCCTTTCTGAAGGTTATGGACTATCACTATGAATCTTCTCTGCTTATAACAGAGATAAACAGAAAAGATTCATCGTGACGGTCCACATCCCTTACAAAGCGAGCTTTGATGGCCTTGCTTTTTTTAAAGGTTAATTATTTTCGACATGTTCGTCTGAATCTGAAAGGGTACATCGATGACCATATAACTTTTTTAAGTCCGGTGGCGTCGTCCGGTGGTGCTGACCTTCGGCAGCAAGGACATGGGGAACGAACAAGGGCGAATTGGCGCTGGCCCTCCCGATCTGTCCGGCGTGGTGGGTGTGCCCGGGCGCGTTCGGACGTCCCCATATCCGCCCCAGATTTGGGCTGGATATGGGGAGTGCCGGTCAGTCCGGGCGTTTGGGCTAGCTATGGGGCGTCCGGTTGGGTGGAGTCTTTGCGTCCGGACACTGATCGAACAGCCTATCCGGGCGATTGGGGGCGGGTATGGGGTCCTGTTATAGATGCTCTAAAAGCCGTAATTCGGGTAGATGAAGATGGAGGGTGGTGGTGCATGGCGAGAAATTTAACTGATTTGCAATACCTACAAAAAACAACTGATGATACCACATACCAATAAGATTTAGCCATTTATTATATATTTGTCGAGATACATGCACTAGCCATGGACGCATATGTGCCATGGCACATACAAATGGTAATCATAAGTAGACTAAGAGTAGCCACTATTCCTTATTGTTC
The DNA here is from genome assembly GCA_011799875.1 of Thinopyrum elongatum. Taxonomy (NCBI): domain Eukaryota; kingdom Viridiplantae; phylum Streptophyta; class Magnoliopsida; order Poales; family Poaceae; genus Thinopyrum; species Thinopyrum elongatum. The sequence goes on along the minus strand of CM022301.1, from coordinate 25,218,367 downwards.
CAAGTAATTATAAGTTTGATCCTTGTATTGATCTAAGGGCAGAGGACGATCTGGTAGTTGGTTCCAGGTGGGCAGGTGAAAGTGCTGGTCTGGTCGTCCTTGGCGTAGCTGTAGGCGTCGGGGCACTTGCCCTTGAAGAACTTCGAGTAGTTGGTCGGCGGGCAGTTGTGCTCGAACTGGCCCCGGCAGCAGTAGGTGTCGCCGCCGAACTTGCCGCACGCGCTCGCGCACCCTCCCGGCACCTGCAGCTCCTTGAGGCACTCCTTGGTGATGTCCGTGGCGCAGCGGGCAGCGCGGCACGACGAGCCGACGGGCTCGAAGCTCATGGGCACGTTGAATCCATCGATGACGGACAGGTCGAAGAAGTCCTTGTTCGCGCCCTGGCCCAGAGTGTACTCCGCCAGCGTTGTGGGCTGCTCGCCGGACACGCGGCAGGCCAGCGCGCCGCCGCAGTCGCCCGTGATGCACCGGCCGCGGCCGCTGCCGTCGAAGGTGCACCCGGTGCGAGGCCACACCCTGGCGCCCGCGGTGCCGGCGGGCATGTTGAGCGCCCAGGACTGGCCCGGGTCGAGACGCACTCCGCCGCCTGGGAGCGCGCCCGGCCACACCGTGTAGGAGCAGCGGTTGACGACGGTAATGGTGGCCGCATCTGCGGCGGTGGCGAGGGCGAGGACGAGGGCGATGAGGTGGAGTACGCGAGAGGACGCCATAGCTGCTGCCGTGTTATTGTTCTGGGACGACTTGTGATGGTAGTGTCCAGCTAGCGGTGGTGAATGGTGGCCTGCTGCTAGCTCTCGCAATGGAGGTATTTATAGCCGCGATGATACCTGTTTCTATAAAGTTTGGTTGCGTGCGTGTCGCCTCCAGTCCAAGCTAGTTAGCATAGACGTTTTCCAGGGTCGTCTTTGGCAGCATGCAACAAGGATAGTTCTAGAATCCAAGTTGTGCCACCACATTCCTGCTTGCAGCAGTGTCTATGCACCACATGAGAGTCAAATTTTTTTTTTTTTAAATGGATGCGAGTCAAAATGTTGAACCGGTATATTAGGATGCGTTTGGTAGCCTGCATCACCTCAAACAGGCTCAGTGGGTGCGAGAAAAACCCTGTTTGATAGCGTACACGGAGGCCTGACTCACATGCGCATGAACTTTAAAGCAGCCCAGAGCCTGGCTCATTAGGAACGCTCTAATCAGTTGTTTCCAACGAGTCGGGGTGAGTCGGGCGCAAAAGTGAGACACGACGTACGCCGCGGTGCAGGTGAAAGTGGGGCGGAGATGGCGGGAGAAGCAAATCGACCGGCGCAGGATGGTGCGAAATGTAGCACACTCGTCCCCCGTTCCATTTAATCGCTCGACTTTATGGTCCAATGTTTATCCAAGATAGGTAGAGTTCGGCGAATCTGAACTACATCTATAACTGTGACGATGTAGAGTCTGTGAACATGCTTCGAATGCAAAGAACACCTTTTGCTAGGCTTGTGGAGACGTTTAGAAACCGCGGGGGGGGGGGGGGGGGGGGGGGGGGGTGTTTTTGTTTTTTTTTATTGTTTTATTTTGTTTTCTTCTGTTTGTTTTTTTTTTTTTTTTTTTTTTTTTTTTTTTTTTTTTTTTTATTTTTTTTTTTTCTGATACAAGAGAAGCATCCACACCTCTATGGAAGTGCAAGTTACTTTGTTCCTTCATGTTGTAGGTCATAATCAAAGGCTCAGGGTTATTCAACATGTTTAGAAGATCAAGGGAGACCATTTCCAGGTATTGGAAGCAAGTCTTGTATGCTGTTGTGGAGCATAGAGGAGAGATGATCAAGGCATCAACCGAGCAAACTCCTAGCAAGATTCGCACGAACCCAGGATGGTATCTGTATTTCAAGGTGATCAGTACTTCTAATTCATGCCTTCACATGCTCGTCTTGTTCTGGTACAACCATAACACAATATTTTCATGCCATCATAGGATTGCATTGGCGCAATATATGGTAGTCATGTGACTACTAGAGTGTCGAGGTCACATGTTGTACCATTTAGGGGAAGAACGCACTACACAAGGCAGAATATGCTTGCTGCTGTTGACTTCGATGTGAAGTTCACATGTGTTAGCCGGCTGGGAAAGATCAGCCCATGATGCTTACATTCTTGATAATAGCATGGCCCGACCTGATGGCATCAATATCCCGATGACAAAGTTCTACCTAGGAGATGCTGGCTATGCATGTGGGCCTGGTATTCTCCCCCCATTCAGGAAAACCAGGTACCATCTGAACGAGTTCTTTTCCAGGAACTATCCTAGGATATCACATGAATTGTTCAATCTCAGACACTCAAAGGGCATTTGGAGCTCTGGAGAGTAGATTTAAGAGACTGGGTCAGAAGCAATTCCACCCTTCCCTATCCAGATTAAGCTTGTTCTTGCATGTTGCATCCGCCATAACTGGATCCTACAATGAAGTTGTGATGATTTGTGCCCGGGGAGAAAGATGTGATGGCTGATGATGTTGAAACCTTTGGCCATAGTGTGGAGGCATTTGACAAAGAAACTTGGAAAAACAAATGGATGGAGTGGGCTGAGACAATGTGGGCAAACAGAGGTAACACAAGGATCTAAAGAAGAAGAAGTAGTAGTAGCAGCAGCAAAGAACAAGCAGCAGGAGCAGGCGAGGATGAACTTCCAGCTAGTTCGGCATCGATGAACTTTCCAATTGATCATATGACTTCGAATTTGTACTGCTATTTGTTAGTAGCTAGGATGAACAACCATTTGTTTACTAGTTAGGACTGAAACGATGTTTCGATCGTGTGTGATAAGGTCACCACTAGCGAGAAGGGATGATCACCACTTCTGTCGTGGACAACCAAACACCGCGTAGTGCATCAAACCAGCCCAATGCAGGCCACCAAACACCGCGTAACGCCCCTGCAATCTAAACACTTCGCTCTCGTCCCTAGGGCTACAAAGATGTGGCAGTTCCTACCCCTTTGGATGCTGGCGAGGCGGTGGTATCCTCCCCCTCCATACACAGCTCCAGTCGTTGGAGGAGGGAGGGGGTGATCTTCCTTTTCTCTTGCAGTTGGTCCATTCGTCTAGGGGTCTTGTCTTTGTTGAGTAGCACCAATTTTGTGAGGTTGATGATGCGTTGAATAATGTGGCTTTGGTCTCACCCTCACCAAGACGACGTTCTCTTTGCCAACTCCGCTAAGATGATGGCCTCATCTACTCACTGCTCGTTTGGAGCTGTGGGATTTATAATTTCCTGTGTCTGGCTATTGCCGCCTCTCCTGGCGAGGCCGATATGTGGGACATGGTGCCGTGGGTACATGATTGGTGGCCCGATGGTAGAAGATTTGGTGTTCTTCCTCGGCAATGACGGCGGGATGCGTCAGATCTAGATCCAGGCCAATGTGGGGAACATCCCCGGCCGACATGCCACATCGTCAATTGCCTGTTCTATAGGTCAGGTCTTTAGCTCACATTGCCTTCAAGGCTATCGCGCTAGCTTGGATTCAGGTTTACTGGTGTTCTGCCTCCTCCGGTGTGTGTCTTGGCGGATATTCTTCTATTTGTGGTTCTTTCTAAAAAGGTTTCTGGACACTTGTCATATCCCAATCTTTCTGGTGGAAAAAGTCTTAAACCCTGAACTCGTAGAGGTTGGACGGAATGAACCCTCAAGTCAAAATCCCGGTCGATTGCACCCTGAACTATGCAATCCCGGTCTAAATCGAACCTTGGCATCGTTTGAGGCATAAAAATGCTGATGTGGCAAATGTCAACCGGGATTCGACTAGCTGGGTGGGCCTTGACCACGGCGCGCACTCGTCCTCCGCGTTTGGCCAGCCCATTTGCCTTTTTTTGTTTGCTAAAAAAAGTTGTGTTTTTTTTTTTCTGTTACACTGCTAAAAAAAAGTTGCGCACAAGGTGATTCAAACTCGCAAACCTCCTCTTTCGGTGCAAACTGCACAATCCAACCAGGCCGCCTCAACTCTTGTGGAAGCTCCTTATACAGTTTTTTCTTTTTTTTTCTTTTTTATCTAATGCGTGAAACTTTTTTCAATTCATTTTTTTCAAATTCGTGAACCTTTTACAAGACTCGTGGAATTTTTCAAATCCGTGAACTTTTTTCAATTCCACGAACCGTTTACGACGAGCCGCCATGCATCACGGGACACACGCCGCACATGTGCGCGTGCCAGGAATGCACATGCCGCACATGCGCCATGCATCCACGAACTTTTTTTCAAATCCACGAACTCTTTTGAAAATCCGTGAACTTCTTTTCAAAATCATTGAACGTTTTCCAAATGCATGAACTTATTTTTCCAAAATTCGTGAACTTTTTTCCTTCTGAAAATCTGGTTCACAAGGTTCTTTTTTTGTTTGCTATTTCCTACTAATGTGACCACCGGTTTTTATATAGTTTAAAAATAATTCGGCCATTCAAATAAATCACGGATTTGGAAAAAAATATATGCAAATTTGGAAAAGTTCACAAATTTAAGAAAAGAAAAAGGAAAAGGAAAACAAAGAAAGAGAAAAAGAAGAAAAAGGGAGCAAGTTAACACAGCGGATGCGGAGTCCCTGATGGTTACTTCCGGCAATCGACAACAAAATCTCTCGGGCTTGAGTCTTCGAGCCACCCCGCACGGTTTTATTTTTTAACGAAAGAAAACTAAGGCGGGCCGGCCCAGCAGGGAGCAGTGTCTGTGTCGTTTGCGCTTATTTTTTGCGTTTTAACGGAAAAAAAGCTAAGGTGGGCCGGCCCAGCAGAGAGCAGTCTGTGCGCCGTTTGCCAAAATGTCACCAATCCCGACCATCTCGACAATCCCCGTTTGGATAATGAACTCAGGGTTCGATTTAGACCAGGATTGCATAGTTCAGGGTGCAATCGACCGGCATTTCGACTTGAGGGTTCGTTTCGCCCAAGCTCTACCAGTTCAGAGTTTAAAATGGACCTTTTCCCTTTCTGGTAGTTTCCACATGTGTGTGCATTTGTACTCTTTTTATTGATTACTATAATGTGTGCGGTTAAAAAAAAGCTCACAGAGAAATCACATTATTTGCCATTTTGATTTTTCTGAAAAGTGATTGATTATCTAACGACAAATTCTGAGTCACGTATTTTGAAATCGTGTGCAACTTCAGATTTGGTACTTTGCATCTGGGGAATGCACTGTACTACACGCAATTTTTTTTTTTGCAACTTTGAGATTAAGGATCTGACTCGTATCAAAAAGAATGGACGCGTGTACCTACACATCTGGGAATGCACTGTACTACGCGTGTACCTACACATCTGGGGAATGCACTGACGGGTGATGAATGCCGCATAAAACGGAGAGATTGCATGGCTGGATGCAATGGGATGAGCTAGCTAGCGTCTTCCACTTCGGTTTCTTTCGTCGCCTCCCACATTTTCTACAAGGCCGGCCAAGAATATCTCCCCACTTTGCTCTCTGCAAATCAACGCAGTGCAATCGATCCACATGTGAAGTACAATCTGCATTTTTCTAAGGAAGAACTTGTACATGAGACAATATCAGTTTCCTCGTTTATGCTGGCAGATCTATCAAGTCCTTATCATACAAACGTAATTTTCTTCTGCCAAAATACGATGGCCAATATAGTCAAGACAGATCAAGGAATGATTCGGCGTACAGCGTACGTAGTGTCGTGACGTGATGCCTCGATCGCGTAATAGTAGCAAGGTTGATCTATAGCGCCTGTCACGTCATGCATGCATGTGGAAGTCTTGTCTGAGAACGAGCGCCCGTCAAGCCTAGAAGAAAACTTGCATAAGCAAGGACACGTGCACGCATGGATAGATATACACCTCCGACGTGAAATATAACCCTGTTTTCCACACCTAAAAGATATTTCAGATATGCAAAATTAATGTCTCTAACTTGATCCCATAGGAGTGGGTTATCACGGTCTTACATTAGAGTGGGTTATCTATGAAGTTATGACACTATATAATGTTTTTATGTCAAATCTAATGGTGCAATTTTCATCTATTATTATTATTATTATTACTACTACTACTACTATTATTATTATTATTATTAACGTTTTTATGTCAAACTAAGAACTACACCTTTTTTTTTTGGAAAGGAGGATAACCCCCGATCTCTGCATCGAGCGATACACACATTCATCTTTATTATATTATTGAATAGAGTCTGACAAAATAAATACATGGATCAACCCAAAGCCACCTCCCTGACGATTAATGTCGCTACACGTACTCGTTTGATGATGTGTGTTGACCTCACACCACACACACCATCTAATACGGTGGCCTCACTAAGCCGCCCCATAGCGAGCCGAGAGCACCAACCGGTCTATCAGACCCTCAACGCGTACCGCTTGCACACGACCTATAATATGCCGCTGCCATCTTTTGTTATCCCATCTTTAGGGTAGATCAACGCATTGATCTTGCCAGGCTTTTCTGCTGTCGACGCCATCACGATGCCAGACAACGCCACCCGCCTGCACGCGCCGATTAACACGCGTCCATCGTCGAGACCCTACTACGCCATGCCGTTGAGAACTGCCGTTGTGGATGTTGTAGATGCAATGCCACTCCACCTCTTGTCCCTTTCAGCTAGCACCCGCTCCAGAATGATGTCCCCAGGCGGGAGAACCGCACCAAAGGAATCGTCATCATCCGATCCGGAAGACCTAGATCTAGGGTTTCCCCCGGAAAAACCCGAGCGAGGTGGCAAACTACAACGGCGATGCCTCGACAAGGAAATGACGTCAAAGACGCCGCCATCGTCTGCCCTGACCAAAATCAGCACGATTTTCACCGGCAGTAGCGCCCCGATCTCGCAGCTGTCCAAATCCGCCAAGAGCAATGCCACGAAGACGTACGGCGCCGTTAGACCCCGGCAGAGGTCCTCCAGCCGCCCCTCGCCGGCCCCTCCATGCGTCGCCGGCCGGCAAAAGGCCATCCCGCGACGGACGAGACACCATATCCGCGGCCACCACCGCCACCCATCACTAGGTAGGGCAACTCACCGGATCACCCCGCCGGCCAAGGAGTCACCAATGACCGCCGCACACCAGGGCCGCCGCCCGTCCGCGCCGGCTAAAGGACGATGGCCGCAACCGCGATTCAGATCTGGGAATCAGGGCCTGAATCACTCGTGCGCCACCCCTCGGTCAACCACGCACGAACTCCATGTCTCGCTGATAGGAAGGCCAGTGACAGATCCGCCGGTCTGGCTTCCGCCGCCGTGTCGTGAGACTTTGATAATGATGAATAACTTAGACTAGTAACATGCACATAGCCCGGGTAGCGCATATTCTCACACTGGAGAAAGCCCAGGCAGGCCGTGGCCTCGTTGGCTTGCCCTCCAAATAGGAGGACGACAATGCCGGTGTCGCATCTGACACCTACAACCCCAGCGGCGAGCATATCCTTCTCGACGGGTATTGCATCTTCGACCGCTAAGTCAACAATGAGGACAAGGGAAAGGAAAAGGGTGGCCATAGATGAACTTCCTCCATAGCCATTGATAGTAGAACATGCCAAATTTTGTAGTCCGATGGCATATACGATTTCCCTATGCTATGCCATTTGATCTACGTGTGTTGTTCTATATGAATTTTGTGTGTTGTTTTTTTATGTTGCAGGAGATTGTATGGATTTGATAGTTAGCATATGAGGTGGACAGCTATGGAGGCGGACAAATGAGGGCTGACCGAGCGCTATCCACGGACATGTCCATGGTGGTTCAGGTGTTAAATTAGACTAGTCGGGTTGTTGATACTCTTAGTTCTCACGATAGGTCTAGTAGGGAAGAAACGTTCAAAATGAATACACAGGTATCATGTGGTGTCTTTCTGGCCGTCGGATCGGCATCGGCCCCCAAATGATGTCATCTGTTTGGCCAGTGGGGTCCTTCACGGCCCCATCAGCTGGGAAAAGGTTCCTTCGATTAAGAAGAAGTATATTACGGTGTTTTTCAATTAGAAAATCAACTAGTTTATATAGTAGATAACAAAAATACTGGTTACAATGATAATAGGGCAGCTCAAATCAAAAACTTAGAAAGACCCTAAACAAAAACCCAAGAAGAAATTACAAGTTTATAACCAAGACTATAAGGCTCAATTAATTTCTCGTGAATCCACCGCTGTACTTGTCATCATTTCTCCACCATAACTCTTGCTGGAGATGTACAAGATGCCTACATGCATGTTCAAACCTTTGGATCAAGATTTGACAATCATCGTTTCTAAGTCTTTTTCCAGTGGCGTTTCTAAGTCACTTTGTATGCTTAATGAGAGAAACTTGATGGTAACACTTTATTTAGGCATATAGAGTATAATTTAGAAAGTAGAAATTGGCATGCAATTTTAAGTAATTTAAGAGTAAAAAAACCAGACAGATGAAATTTTTGGGAAAAGCGGCAGGTTAATGCAAATGTCATGTTTTCTCAAGTTGGCATGGAATTATTTCGTCGACTCAACCGCTCAACTTTCTTTGTGTAGGTGCTTACGTTGCGGTTTCATGAGGCTGGGTTCGCGCCTCGCAACGGCCCTAGTAGTCATAAAACACTAGATCGTTGATGGCGCGCGTTGCCACGCCCGTCCATTCTGATAATATAATGATAGTTAGTTTTGCAAATATACATATTACTTGATCGCTTAATGCAAAGGTAATGTTACTTTAATCGCTGCGACAATTTATTTGCATCAGTGCTGAATAACACAGAGACAAAAAAAAGGGCATGAGTTCACACATAGCACATGTTGACATGAACACGATGCAAAAAGAGATGCTCACATAAGTGGCCTATAGTACAAAGCCACGAACAAGAAAAAAAAAGTATATGTGAGAGATAATTACACCAAGCTTGTGCAACAAAAAAGAAAGCAAATGACATTACACCAGATGCTCATGTTCTTGCATTTTCACATGATTCGCAATTTTTTGACACATTGATAAGGCAACACAAGGAAATGTTAATGTAGCCAACATCTACCTGTTCGCGAGCATAAAGATTAGACATATAGAGCAAGCAGATTAAACATCTTTCATCGACATCACATCCACATACATGAATTTTGCAACCACCATTATCAATAATTCCATGACTTGTGCTTGTGCCTTCGAAACATTCCTTCCAAGCTTTGATCTTTTTGTTCCTTCAATGAGTAGTTGGTTCTATTCATGAAAGTATGTATCCATTCTACATTAAGATAGTAAAATTATATACCATCAAGCAATCTCATCTGGACAGACATGCATATTTACTAATGACTATTAAATTAGATCTTTGAAAAACAAACAAAGATGATCGTAGCTCATATGAGCTTATTGAAATAAAAAAGAACTATTGTGCCCTTACCCTTACCGGTAATCCTACACATGGCTGAAATAGTTTCTACGCATAAGAGAGGCAGGCCAAAGAGAGTTGTTTCATTTGACAATTACTTAACCAGTAAAGTGAAGAGCAACAAGTAGTTCACTTGTAAATTAATGTGCTCTCGGTATTTCTCACAAAGGCTTAATATTTTTTTATGAGTGGGCTCATGATGTGTTAGTGGAACAAAATCTTAGTCATGAACTTGGGCTCACCCATGAAACAATCTGAAGACATGTGCATGACTCAATTCATCGATGGACAATACAGAGTGATAAAACCAGAACATTTCATGTAAAAATGGCTTGCATATGGCTTTAACTGTTGTTTGGTTTTTGCGGGGACACTTAAAGTAACTATGTAAGATATGTATCAATGGTTAGTTCTGTTTACACAAAATTTCCATGATGCAAAAACCGATTCACAAAAAATGTGATATAAGAAGATTGAGAATGATAAGACACATCACACAAATGATTCGTCAAAAGGGAAAATAACCATGAGAGCAATTAGAAAAGTGAGAGGCAGATATCTTGCCATCTTGGAAAAATCGTAAATTAACAAAGCATGCAGATTGTAATGATAGATGAATGTAGATTCAGGGGATCATTCTGTGAGGTTTTAAAGTTGAATCAACCTTAAGATGTATAAACAAACCTTGTTAGTTAAGCAATTAAGCCCTCCTGCATTGCAGCTTATAAGTGGCATCATTTATGCCAAAGCTTCATCCATGCTTGAACATGAATATATAATTTTCAAAAACCACATGAGCAACCAGTTTCGACATCGCAAAAAGGGAGAGCATGGCACAGTTACCTCTGTGAAATTTTAAGTGTTACCACCTTACAAATTTCTTCATCGCCTTCACTTTTGCAAGGTGAGCAAACATCCCATCGACCCGTGGAAGGCATCCAAGAACTATGTGAGCCAAACATAATGCTACATAACAAACTTGACTCTTTCTAAAAGCACAAAATTAATATTTAGTTTCTGACTAACATCATTCCAAAGAGGATATTCCAGTTTTACCCAAGTTATAGCCAAGACAAGAATGAATGTGACCGTGGATGACATAAAGAGGCACATAATCAACCTCGTTGTGCATGCCAACTTCACAAATGATTTGTGCACAACAAACCAAAAAGATATTTGTTTCTATAATAATTTCAAGAGATGAAGAGTGACTGAATACATAGAATAAAACGAGAAAAGCATAGGAGGATAGCTAACCTGGTCAGACAAATGATTCTTGGTTTTTTTTTTCTGGATGTGATTTCCCCTCGGAATAAAATGCAAGACACTTAGGCATCCATTCCTGTGATATAAATGAAACGTGTTTCAGTCTTTCTCTACTAAGCTAAACCAAAAGCTCTGTTCTTTCCTTTCTGCTCCATTTTGAAAAGACCTTCACATACATACAAATACAATTTACAGAATTGCATATGCTATGAATCTCACACGATTCAACATTTTTTTCAGAGTGTATCTGCAGTCAACGTCGGCGCCTTGTATCACGTTTTGTTAATCTAAAGCCATGACCACCATCTCCAGCCTAGTCATATTGCATAAGGGAGAGAAGCGAGCTGTACCTATAGGGAAAGCACGACCGGCGTGGAGGTAGTGTTAAGGGGCAGCGGCGATGTTGGACGGTAGCACACATGGAGGCCATGATTCTTGCAGCGTCCCTGCTGGCCGTGATGGATAATCGTGGTGGTCACCACAACTTTCCTTGACTTCAAGAGATTATCACACTCCACTACGCAACTCTGGCATCGTTTCTCCCCATGCACTTCCTACAACATACTAATCTGCTAGTCGAAATCAACAACAGCATGTATTAGTACAAACATACTACTACTTTCTACCACCAAGTAGTCAAACATAAATTGCTGTTTAAAACAGGAAGTCCCACATCCAGGATAAAACATATTTATCAAGCCTGCACAAAAGCGGTTTTCCTTGCACAAGATCATGGCCATTATTTCTTCTCCGGCTGCAAATCTAACATCGCGAACTATGGAATAAGATTCGGCAACTGATGCTCCCCAATAGTCCTCATCCCCAAATCTTTCTACCACCAAGTAGTCAAACATAAAATTGCTGTTTAAAACAGGAAGTCCCACATCCAGGATAAAACATATTTATCAAGCCTGCACAAAAGCGGTTTTCCTTGCACAAGATCATGGCCATTATATATTTCTTCTTCGGCTGCAAATCTAACATCGCGAACTATAGAATAAGATTCGGCAACTGATGCTCCCCAACAGTCCTCATCCCCAAATCCTATCCCGATCTCCTGGATATAAATTTTCCTAACCAGAACCGATCAAGACCTGGGCCTAACACCCACATACGCGCCGCTGCGTCATCGGGACGCGCCCGATCGCCCCCGAAAATAGTAGCCCAAACCAGCCGCCTCCACAGGAACAAACGCCCAAATTTGCGCAACGGAAAGGGGAGATCGGCGGACGCCGCATTGGGGGGGGGAGGGTATCTTGAGGTGGCCGGCGTATTGGTGGCATAGGGAATCCGAATCGCGATGGGGACGCAGGATCTCGCCGGCTTCAGCGCCGCGACGGCGGTGGTACACCACCAGTTCGCCCGTCGGTAGAGAAAACGAGAGGTCGGGGAGGAGGTCTCCTGAGGGAGGGGAGCGCCTAGGTCATCTACGCCTCATGCCCGTCGGGATTAACCAGATGAGCAATGGACCTGGCAGCGGTGGAACTTTGGCGGCGCCCGATCGCACACATGGTGGGAGTGGTGGGAGAGAGATGAGATGTCGGGGAGAGGGGGCGGCTTTCTTCTCCTCTGGATCGGTCTATACCTAAATGGGCTTGCATAGCAGCCCATACAAGCCCAATTAGCCACAGGCCTTCAAAAAAAGTCTCCAGAATAGCGGCCTATTAGGACAGCCAGCCCAGTTCGCGGTAAACTACTGTGTAGACCAAGATCTGATGGCCAGAAACTAATCTAACGCGAATCCGATGGCCAAAAACGTTGAGCTCGCTTTAGACTCAATTTTACTGTCCTTAATTAGATCATTGATGACGCGCGTTGCCGCACCCGTCTATTTTGACAAAAGAATGGTAGGAATATTATAAAAATGTACGCACCACAAATCTCTAGTTTTATTTTCTTTCAAAAACTCACATTATGGATATTGAATAGAGACATGCAAGGAATATTACCAAACAAGCTCAATTGAAGTTCAAAAAAAATCATTGACATCAAATGGCTTGTTTTCCCATCTAGAAATTAATTAGCCAATTATTGAGAAAAAAGATGACCACATAAACATGTTTACAGAATACTGGATATACACCAATTCCTCCTTTAAAACCCACAACAGCCTAAAAATGTGCAAACTTTGAATACCCTTTAAATTCATGTGACAATTTTTGAAACCAACAAACTTCTTGTGGACCGTGGCTGCACCTGGATGATCAGCAGCTGATACCTGCCCATCCGCCTGAATTTGAGCTCCAGTGCTCGCATTCTTGGTTGGTTGCGTACACACCTCTCTTCTTAATGAAATGTTGTGGGGCTGTCTAACCCATAATCTGGTTTCCATGTTGATCCCGGCTTTGCTCCGTTTTTTGGCATTACCGCCATGGTCGCCTTCTCCGTATCGCCCTTCTTGTACCTATTGGAATGCCACTCTCTTCGCTCCTCAGCCTCAGAGTCATAATTGATGCAATCTTGTTATCAATGGCATGCAACAAGAGATCATCCCGATTAGTGAACAAATTGAAGCTCACCTGTCATTAGTGTGTGTGGTGCTAGAATATTCAATTGATCCTACCAAACCTGAGTGCTGGAACAACTAAACGAAGGTGTAAAGTGTCAGCTTGAATGAAAATCACTACAAATAGATTTTTTTTTGCAGGGACACAGATAAAGCATTTCGATGGCGCAAGGAAGTAGCTACTAGTAGCAGTCGCGCACCAAGACAAAAACATGTACATCTGATCATGAAGTAATGTCTATCTGTCACACATGATATACTCAAGTTGCTTATGAATTTTGATATCCTCTTCTATCTTGTTTGATAGGAAGATTTGTGGTGGTAGCAGCTTCATTATGTTCTATCAGTACTACTGATCTAGGGAATTATGTATAGATTAGCCTTTTCTTATAATTATTACCATAAACTACTTATATAAATGTCGAATTATTCTGCAGGACGTGGCAAATAGTAAAATACTTCTTCACTAATGTCCACAATGTGGCTCCATGTCATAAGCAATCATGAATTAACACTAAACCTTGTTCGGACAAGGTTGCATTCAGGAAAAAGGATTGTATCATGTTAACTTCTAGTAACTCTTAACAATGAAGATGGATAAAGTAAAGAGAAAATCAGATATACTATAATCAGTAGCAAACCATTTCCCATGTGAACCATTTCAGCTAACTGTAAAGAGGTAACTCAAAGAAGACTTCCTCCTCCCATCCACCACCAGCCTCACCAACAAAATGGAATCCAAATGACACATCTGTCTTGAGCTCTAGGTGCACTGGACGGACACCTTGCCTTGCAAATGCAGGTGCCTGTCAGAAATGTAGAAATGCAGAGGACAACTCAATTTAGGAGTAAAAATCATTAGTCAAATAGTAGCAGGAAAATAAGTAAATACCGAGCTTCCTTGACAATCACGGCACCAACCACAAAACCCTTATAGCATCGGTGTGATTGTTTATTTCCTTCAGGTTTCAACCCAACCAGGGTACTTTTATTTGAATGCAAAAATATAGTCAACCAGTGGCAAAAATATGCTAGACAATCTATCATTTAAATCATAATGTTGAGACATGAGCATTGACGTACATTTCTATTGGCATGAGACACTTCATTTTAAGAAGCTCACAGCCATAAACATGCTACTAAGAATGAAATCATAGCAATTGTCTAGCAGGACGCAGCTGCTTCGACTTATGAATTGAAGTAAAAATAAATCACATACATTGCAGATTGGACCGAGAAACAAGCTAAAATCTAGAAAGATGACCATGTGGTAGCCAGTTATCACTCCCTGAAAGTGTTATTGGATAAGAAATAGAAAAGAAGTATTGTCTTCTTTGCCCACATACAATCAAATTGCTTAAAGTGTTTCCTTGATATTATTTAGTATTACTACCAGTCTTACACCGACATTACACAGGATTATTTCTTACGGAGCCATAGATCCATTAAACAATGCATCACTGATCAAAAAAATAAGTGGCAGTCGAGGAAGACAACGTCTTACCTTAATTGTTCGCAAAGAGCTGACTGACGAGGCAAAGACACATGACCACAACAGTTGTCCATATAGTCATCACCTAAGTACGAAATTCTGTAGCTACAATCTTCCCCTTTACAGCGATAAAAATGTTTCAGTGTCCTCATTTATTTTATTCTGCTATGCGAACTAATGGCATGTACACTCTTGTTGTCGCTAAATCGTTGTGCTATGCTGTATTGATCAGTAGAAGATTAGATCGAATCCTCAACCTGGGAGCCCTGGGCACTATGAAGCATAGTTTATCAGCTAGTCGAGACTCTGCACGAAAAGATTGAATAAAAGAACGAATGTTGGTCGTCATGGCAACACAAAAATTAGTTACATAAGTTTTTGTACACTATCAAGAGCACAGTTCAGTTCATGGTGCCAAGAACAAGATTGTCAGGGAGGGTTCAAACCATTAAACATTTAGGAAGGGGAGGGGGGAGCGGGCGGCCGCAGCGGCCACCTAGCAGAATAAATCGGCCGCGTGGGCTGCGGATCCCCTCGGGCGGCCTTGGCTTGATCCATGTAGATCGCCCGCATCCTCTGGATCCCACGTTGCATGAATCCTCTGTAACGGCGGCGTGGGTAGGGTTCCTCCGTGTTTGTATCCACCGATCCGTTCCTTCTTCATGTGTCGAGCCAAAAGTTTGCCACAGAGAGAATGGGCTGACAGCTGCGGACGGCCCAACGCACCAGAGGCCTTCGTTTCGGCCTCTGGAGCAGCAGCCCACAGGACAGCTGAGCCAGATTACACAGATTGCGGGACAGTTTGCTTTAGACATGAAATCTAACTGCCACAAACTCCCAGATCGCGAAAACGAACGGCCAAAAACGCAAATTTGGTAGAATCAAGCAGGGACAAGTCCTACTCGGTTTAGGTTTTGGAGTTTTCCCCCCTATATATACGAGTCCTGCGTGCCTTAATAAATGTCACATCTAGATGTGAGATATCTAAGTATGATGTCAGCGCCATTTATTTTTTTATTGTTTCTCCTGTTTGTTTGATTTTAATTTGTCAAAGCCCAAAACTAAAACCAGCTCGCCTGTGTCCGCCTGGGTGGCCGTCTTATAAATCTGGTCGCTACTGGTTGCTAGCTACTCACACACAAAAAAAAAACACTAATCGCTACTCACTAGTGCTAACATCGATTATCTAGCGCGTTTGATCACTATACATTTACAAGTGCGTCTCTCATCGCTAGCGTCTAGACTACCAATGATTTTTTTTTGCCTTTTGATTTTTTCGCTTTTCACTCTTATATTTATATTTAATTTTCAGTAAGGAACAAAGTTTGACCAAAACATATTTCAAAAACATGTACACGAATTTACATAAAAAAATTCAAATTATAAAAAAATGTTAACAAATACCAAAAATATTCTAATATACAGTGAACAAATCTTTTAATATTTGATGATCATTTTCTGAATACAAACTAAATCTTTTGCTATATACATTGAACATGTTTTTAATATATAGTGAACTTTTTTATATACGATGAATTAAAAAGCGGACTTTTCATATACATTGAAATAAAAGCGAACAGGGAAAAACAAAAAAAATAAGAAAACCAAATAGAGAAAATAGATAAATAAGAAGAGAACAAAAAAAGAATACATTTTAAATTTATTTTTAAATGGTAAACACATACACTTCTAGTAAAATGAACAAATTTACGAATTTTGGAATATTTATTAAAATTTGTGAATTTACGAAAAGAGAAAAAGAAAAAGAAAAAGCGGATAAAAATGAGATCAACTTCTAAAAAATAGAAAAATTAAAAGGAGAGGAAAACCAATGAAGAAAAAAATAACAAAATAAAAAACATAAAAACATGAAGAAAACAAAACAAAACAAAAATGTATCCTAGCTACCTGGGGCGGCTCATCTGCGGTTTGTTTGCTGACGAGGATGACCCCAGTGGCGAGTCGAGGATGGACTCGCAATTGGGACTAAAAAGGTCGGGTCCCGGTTGCGAGTCGAGTTTGAATTTGCAACTGGGACAAAAAAGGTTGGGCCCCAGTTGCGAATCGAGAGTAGACATGCAACTGGACAAGGAAAGGTCGAGGCTCAGTTGCGAGTCGACAGTGGACTTGCAACTGAGACAAAAAATAGGTTGGGCCCCAGTTGCGAATTGAGGGTGGACATGCAATTGGGACTAAAAAAACTCAGATCCAGTTGCGAGTCGAGGGTGGACTTGCAACTCAGACAAAAATGGTTGGGCCCTAGTTGCGAGTTGATGGTGGACTTGCAACTCAGACAAAAAATGTTTGAGCCCCAGTTGCGAGTCGAGGGTGGACTTGCAACTCGGACAACAAAGGTTGGGCCCCAGTTGCGAGTCGAGGGTGGACTTGCAACTCGGACAAAAAAAGGTTGGGCCCTAGTTGCAAGTTGATGGTGGACTTGCAATTCGGACAAAAAAGGTTTGAGCCCCAGTTGCGAGTCGAGGGTGGACTTGCAACTCGGACAACAAAGGTTGGGCCCTAGTTGTGAGTCAAGGGTGGACTTGCAACATGGACAAAAAGAGTCTGGCTCCATATGTGAGTCAAGAGTGGACTTGCAACTAGGACAAAAAAGGTTGGGCCCCAGCTAGGAATCAAGGATTGACTTTCAACTAGGACAAAAAAAGGTCGGACTCCAGTTGCGACTCGATGGTGGACTTGCAATTAGGACAAAAAATGCCGGGGCTCAGTTGCGAGTCGAGAGTGTAATTGCAACCGGGAAAAAAAGTCTGGGCCCAAGTTGCGACTCGAGAATGGACTTGCAACTAGGACAAAAAAAAAGGTCGGACCCCGAGTGACGAGTTGAGTATGGACTTGCAACTGGGACAAAAAATTCAGATTCCGGTTACGAGTCAAAGGGGGAATTGCAACTTGGACAAAAAAAGGTCGGGCTTCAATTACGAGTCGAGGGTGGACTTACAACAAAAAAATGGGTCGGGCCCAAGTTGCGAGTAGATGATGGACTTGTAATTGGGACAAAAAAAAGGTCAAGACTCAGTTGTGAGTCAAGGACGGACTTACAACTGGGACAAAAAAGGTAAAAAGACAAACAAAGAAAAATGCACAAAACCATCAAAAAGATAAAAAGACAAAAGAAGAAAAATCACCCAGGATGGAAAATAGTAAAAAAAAACAAACAAACTCTTGCATTTCAACCCTGCACCCCAGGATGGGAAAACAACATTTTCTTTAGACAAGGAAAACAACACTTATTTAATCCGCCTCCCTATTAACGCTCGTATAAGGACACACCTACAATAACAGACCATAAAGCCCTGTGCGGGCACAACAGGCCAATAAAAGGGAAAAAGAAGCCCGGCCGCACGCACATGCATCGACGCGAATTCAAGATCGTGAAAAAACAACAATGGCCCGCCCCTTACTCGCATGGCCGTGGACGCTGGCCTTTGCGCCCGACAACGAACACGGACAAGTGCGTGTGGCGAGACATCAACTTGCGCGAAAATTCTTAAAGACAAATAAGATCAATGGTTCTGGACTTAGATTTGAGATAGTATATTGTATTTAGATGTGAAATAGCAAACCCGAAAAGCAAAGGGACCGACTATGTCACATCTAGATGTGAGATAATATCTCACATCTAACAATGTCACATATTAAATATGATGTCATCGTCACCTCACTTAATCATTGTTTTTTTTAACTTATTTGTTTGTTTGATTATATTTATCAAAGAAAAAAACAAACAAATCAGCTTGCCTGCATGTCCGCTGGGTGGGTTGGCCTATACGTCAAGCCACTACTTTAGTTTACTCGTATGGCACATCTGATCACTAGTATTTTGTATAAAAAATCTGATCACTAGCTTTTTTTTTTTGCGGGTGATCTGATCACTAGATTTGAACAGTGCTACCATGGATTTATTCGTTGTTGTGTTGATCACTATCTTCTTACCAGTACGTCTCTCATCGCTAGCTTCCAGTATGCTATGAAGGAAATTTTTTTCTTGTGCCTTTTGGTTTTTACATTTTTCACCCTTACATTTTGTACATTAATTTTCAATAAATACAAAGTTTGATCAACACATATTCATGGATTTAAATAAATATTTTCAAACTACAAAAATATTAATGAACGTGTTCTAATATATGGTGAACAATTTGTTTTAAAAGGTTCACAAATTTGAAAAAAAATGTTCTTGAAATTTAAAACTATTCACAGGCATGACAAAAATGTTCACATATTTAAAAAAATCAAAAATTCTCATGAATTTAAAATTTCCAAATATTGGAAACATCTTTTAAAATTCAACTAAATTTTCTAAAATACGTTATGTGAACTTTAAAACATGATGTTCCTAAAAATATGTGGTGCAAGTTGTGAGTCGATAGTTGTCTTGCAGCTAGGATAAAAAAGATGGGCCCAGTTACGAGTCGATTGGGACAACAACAACATATGATCCCAGTTGCGAGTCAAGCATGGACTTGCAATTAAGACAACTACGAAATAAATAAGCTCAATTACGAGTCAAGGATGGACTTGCAACTGGGACAACAAAAAACTATGGGTCTAATTGCTAATCGAGGGGTGGGCTTGCAACTGGAACAACAACAAACTATGGGCCCAGTTGCGAGTCGAGCATGGACTTGCAATTTAAAAAAAGAAAACTATGAAACAAATGAGCACACTTGCAAGTCGATCAAGGACGAAACAAACTACAGTCCCAGTTGCGAGTCAAGGGTGGACTTGCAACTAGGATGAAAAAGAAAATACATGCCTAGTTGCGAGTCGAGGGGTTGGCTTGCAACAGGGAGAACTATGAGCCCAGTTGCGAGTCGAATGTGGACTTGCAACTGGGACAACTATGAAACTACGTGCCCAGTTGCGACTCAAGGATCGACTTGCAACTGGGACAACAACAAAACTATGAGCCCAGTTGCGAGTCGAGGGTGGACTTGCAACTGGATTGAAAAACAAAACACATGCCCATTTTGCGACTCAAAGGTGGACTTGCAGCTGGGACACTACGAAACTACGAGCTAGCTAGTTACGAGTCGAGGGTGGACTTGCAACTGGGATGAAAGACAAAATACATCCCGATTGCGAGTCGAGGGTGGACTTGCAACTGGGATAACAGCAAAACTATGGGCGCAATTGCGAGTCGAAGATGGACTTGCAACTAGGATGAAAAACAAAACACATACCTAGTTACGAGTCGGAAGTGGACTTGCAACTGGGACACTACGAAAACTATGAGCTCAGTTGCGAGTCAAGGGTCAACTTGTAATTGGGACAAGAATGGGGTTCAACTAAGGCAAAAAGACGGGCCCAGTTGCATGTCTGTGATGGAGTTGCATCTGGGGAAAAAAATGTCAGTCCCCAGTTGTGTATTAAGGGTGGACTTGCAACTAGGGAAAAATGGGTCGGGGCCAGTTGCGTATCGAAGGTAGACTTGCAACTAGAAAAGAATAGATCCGACTCTAGTTGCGTGTCAAGAGTGGACTTGCAACTGGGACAAGAAAATAGACTTGACCCTCGATTGCATGTCAGTGATGCAGTTGCAGCTGAGATAAAAAAATCGACCCCCAGTTGTGTGTCGAGAGTAGACTTGTAACTGAGATAAAAAATGGTCATGCCCTAGTTACGTCCCGAGGGTAGACTCGCAACTAGGACAAGAAAATAGACTTGACCCTCGATTGCATGTCAGGGGTGCAATTGCAGCTAGGATAAAAAAAGAGTTGGACCCCACCCCAGTTGCGTGTCGAGGGTGGACCTGCAACTGGAAAAAAAATGGGTCCGACCCCAGTTGCATCTCAAGGATGGACTTACAATTGATACAATAAAAGATGGGCCACCCCAATTGCATGTCGAGGGTGGAGTTGCAACTGGGGCAAAAATGCCCCCTCTCCAGTTGCATGTCTAGGATGAACTTGCAACCGTGAAAAAATGATAGGGGCTGCATATCTAGGGTGGACTTGCAATTAGGACAAGAAAAAAAAGTGGCCCCAAAGTTCTATCTCGGGCGTGGAGTTGCAACTGAGACAAAAAGTTCGAACTCCTAATTACGTGTCAAGAGGGTGCATTTATAACTGGGACAAAAAATGATCAAGCTGTTACGTAGTAAGGATGGACTTACAACTAGAACAACAAAAGGTTCATGAGTTTATCATCAAATAAATAGAAAAGAGAATGGAGAAAAAAAAGGAGACAAAAAATAAAATTAAAATAAAACAATCATCTAAGTCTACAACACGGATTTAAAATAAATAAATGAACAAAAAAAATAGAAAGAAGAAGAAATACAACAAACAAAATCAAAACTGAACCGCGGCTCAATGGATAAAGAGAGCAGCGAGTCAAGAAATGTCGAGGCCTTACGGACACCGAAGCTTAACACACACAAAAACTGACCGACCCCCACAATACGGAATTAAAAATGTTTGTAACTCGCACAATGTCAAAATCGAGACAACTCGACGATGGACGCGAGCCATGAAACAACCCAAGCGCACGGCAACATAACCATACAACAACAAACGCAAGCTGCGAAACAGGCCGACAATGCGGCACATATTAAAGTGTTGCATGAAAATTTCAACAACAAAAGATCATGCGTTAAAAACTTAGATGAGATTGTACAGATCGTGACATGTACAATTGTGTGTCAAAATGGCGAACATACAATGACCGATCATATTATTCGACAAAAAATCCCCCAAAAAATTATTTTCTATGGGTCTCGACTTGAAAGGTTATGCCTATATGACAAAAAATAAAACACACAAAATAAAAAAGAATCTTCAAAAAAATGGAACAAAAACAAAGGCCATAAACTAGCACTCAGATTGTCTCTTCTATTCATATAACGGGCGCTCGACCCTTCAATTCAACACCTCCCTTCCCAAGAAGACAAACAAAAATGTCCCTGAAAATGGCCCAAACAAACAATTGTATGGGCGCGAAATGCGTGACAATCAGACAAGCGACGCACCAGAGGGTCCGCGCGTGACAAAAACAATCAGCTATCAAAAGTTCGCAGGAGATTTACAACAACAGATCGAACGGATAGGAACTAGGATGAGACATGGCTAAATCTCATCTAGGTGAGATTTAGCAAACAAAGGACCAAAATAAAATATTGCCAAAAAGAAAATGTGTTCACAAATTTAACAAATAGTCATGAAATAAGAAAATGTTCGTAAATTTGAAAAGATGTTCACAAAATTTGTGCACCAATTAGAAAAAATAAAAAAGATGTGTGCACGGCAGGTGGACATACAAGTGAGTCAGGATCGGCTAAATTACGTGTCTAGAATGGACATGCAGCAAGATCGGGATCGGACAAGTTGCATAATAAAGATGCACATGCAACTAGGTTGAAACATAGTATGTTGTATGCCAAAATTAGACATACAAATGAATTTCAAGCAAGTTATGTGCGTTAAAAATAGACATGGAACATATAATTCCTAAGTGCTCGCCCTCGCTCTGCCGACTCTTCATAATCGACGAAAAGAAGAACGAGAGTGAGAAGAAAGAGTGAGGAACAAGATGAAAAGACATGAAGAAAATGCATACCCGTGTCTTCTTATTCTGTCCATGACCCGCATACAAACACCAGAAAAATGCCAATGCCCAAAAAAAAAACAATAGCTAGAAAACAGCTATGCCGATGTTGCTAGCCCGTATAAACCAACATCCCAACAAAACGAGAGAGCCGTGCGAGAACAAGCCTAGAAGGCCGACACAGCCAGGCGAAAACATTGGCAACGAGCGACACGGAGCAGATCAACGGTTTGCACGAATATTTCAGCTTTTGATCATGTGGTGGACAACTTAGATGTGAGATAACTATTTCACATCTAGATGTGAAATAGCAAAACTGTTAATAAATATCAAGGCCACGGCCCGTTGAGAAAATCCAATCGACAATCAATCGTTCTAGGCTCGTTTCGATTTCATCATAGCCTCCGCCTGGCCCTAGGGTTTGCGGACCACAGCGGCGGCGGGCAACTCGAAGAAGACGAAGGGGGGGATGTTGTGGGAGCAGATCGACGGCGGCTACACCGCGACAGGGCCGGAGGTCAGGCAAATCGTGTCAAGGCTCATAAGCAAGGGCTATCCGTTTTTTAGCCTTGACTCGTCCCAAAAGCTGAGACGAATTGAGCACATCCTTGGCCAGGAAGCGCTTTATAATACTAGGAATCAGCTACAGCCGCTATTGGATTGTCTCACACCTCTTATCTACAAAGCTGAAGCAAGGTTGGATTGTATTCGGCATCTCTGCCTCCGGAGATCGCTCCTTTCTCTTACGGTTCACAAGAGGCTCCTGTACGCTCTCAACCTCGCCGGCCTAAAAAGCCAGATCTGTTCTTGTCTTCATTTGTTCTTTTATTTTGTTTAATAATTAATCTCTAAACACAATCAATCAATCAATGTGTTACTTACAAAACCTCTTTCGTTGACAGCCAGCCTCACCTATTTGTTTTTGCAGACTTGGCCCCCTCCTATGTCAAAAAGGGAGTTGAAGTGCCTAAAGTTTATGGAGAAGATTATAAATGAGGCTTACAGAGCTTTTACACGGCTTAACTTGCCGACTAGCCTCTGTAACGACAAGACGACGCTAATTATTTCACCTGCCAATTCGCGTACTACCGCAACTCCTCCACTAAAAGTAATTGGTCGGAATGAGGACTGTGAGAAGAATATGAACTTGCTCCATAAGTCAGAAGCTATCTGTTAGTCATGGAGTTGGACATTTTGAGCCATGGAATTAATGATTCCATGTTAGTAGTTCTCTGTGACGTTTATTGTTATATTTTGTGATTTTTGGTGGTTACATCACCTACTTGTCGAGAATCTTGAACTGTTCTAAATCATTAGTTATGTTAATTTTCTAGTGCATCTAGCTTCATATTTGAATTTTATGAGATTTGGTTCAGCGGGCTTGCATTTGTCAATCAAAATTTTTATACATTAAATGTTTCGCCTCGGCTAAGTCGAACTCCTGGATCCGCCACTGATGGTAAGAGTGGGAACCCAGCTACGCGAACATTGTACTCTTGCCTTCTAATATACAAAGACAAACGCTTTGGCGTGTGTTTGAGTTCGTGTGGTCGACCTTATTGTAACTTCTGAGTGAACTTGTGCCTTTTATGTGGCTTTGATTGGAGGATCTTTCTCGCTGATCTAACATGCATGTTATTTTGTTTCTAGAATCGTGCATGATGGACCAGTTTGGTTTGAGTATTGAAGGCAACGTGTTTACATGTCTTGTTTTCACCTAATGTTTCTAGAATAATGCATGATGGACCAGTTCTTCATAGCTAGCTGCTCTGGCCCACTCGGCAGTGAGATGTCAAAGGTATCCGACAAGCTATCAAGGTCGGCTGATTCGACAGGCCAGAGCGTTAGACATGAAGGCATCGTTCCCCTGAAGATGTCAAGGTACCCGACATGATATTCTGAATGTGCTTGGTCAGAACTTTGATCTAATAAGCATGCAGCAAACAAACAAACGACCTTTTCAAGAAAAAAACAAACAAACGAGAATGCACGTACGAGGCATCGCTCCCGTGAAGATTGCCTTGTTTATTGTACAGTTGCTAGTATCTCCTTCGTGATGGGATGAATTGGATACGTCAGTCGGTGTGCATGAACTGAACTGGGACGGGGAAGGGCAAGGGCGATGGGCTAAAATGAGCAGCGATGTGGTTGCTTCACGTTTTCTTTTTTGGACTGACGCCGGAGAGTGGTTTGAATTCAGAACTTATTCAGAACTGGGCTCTGTCCTATCATGTTGTTTGAATTTAGAGAAACGGAATTGCTAACTCACATCTAGATGATATTTAAGGATGTCACATCTATAAGCCCCTGGCCATTGGATCTGTTTGCTGTAATTCTCTTGCGAAATTTTGTTCTCGTATCTTTTTTGTTGTCCCTGTCGCTCGTGGCAATGCCCGTTGTTCTTTTTTGGCCCGTTTTTGTTTCTGATATGTTGGCCTGTTATGGTCGTCATGTCAGAGGGACGGGCCGCTTTTTTTGTTTCGTTGTTTTTGAACTGCACGGTGTGCTTGAGACTTTCATCCAACTAGATGACCAGTTGTGCCCATGGCGCAAAGGCCGAGAGCAAGTCAAATATTGAAAGAGTGTGCATCAAAATATGTAGACACAGAAGGAAACATATGGAAATAAGTACGGATTGATGATAGTCATACGGACAGGATTATCATTTTTTTTTTTACATAAGATCCAAAATGATGCCACATATAAAAGTCTCGATAGGTACCTATAGTAATATCAAGTTACGTAGCAAAGGACTATTGTGACCTGCTTAGATTGGATAGACAATCATGCAGAGGCCCTTGGACGTGCACTTGAAGGCGAAAGCATATGCACACCCTTTCTTCATGTTTGCCTTATGGAAGAAGCTGCTCCAGTTATGTTTGCCTTATGGAAGAAGCTGCTCCAGTTCTTTGTGAGTGTAGCCCTGTTGTCGATGCCCTTGATAAAGAGGGCCATGACACTGGTGGTCCCGTCTCCTGTACTGATTGGTAGCTCATCATGATCAGCATCCATGTGCGGGAAGAGGCTTCTCTTAGAAAAGTATGTGCTAAAGAACTGCAAATGAGGATAAAGGTTATTCAGTACATGGTTTGCCGGCATGTTCTTGTAGGAAACACAATAATGCATTTGTTTAAGATTACCATTCTTTTGCCGTCAGCAGCAAATGTTTCTGTCATGTGGCATACGTAGTAATGGTCATGTGTTTTCTTGTCTTTGATGATATTTTGCAGATTGCGAACATTTTTGTTATACAGCTTAACTGTATTTCCCACACACAGTGGGCATCGAACTCATCTAAGTAGTGCTCACCAGGCTTGCCTGCCAATTTACACAGAACTATAGTATTTAGTATTTGTCGGAGGAGTTGTTGCAAACAGGAAAGTAATAAGAGTTTTTACCGCGAGTAATGTATTTTCCAGCTTTCAAATGGATTTTTTCCCTTTGAACTTTGGGACTGACCCGGCCTTGCGATGAATTTGTATAGCCTGATGCCAGTATGTGCCATTCCATGGCTATGCATATGATTTACCTGCATAAAGTAAGATCAACAGAATAATAAATACATTAAAATCTTTAACTTTTGAAGCTTAGACCATTCAGGAGGCCCCTCATCAATATCCTGACTAAAGTGTGTCAGGCAGATGAAGGCGGACTAACGGATCTTGGTTCTAAATTTGTGGAGGCTACCCTATTGCGTCATATTTTCTCTCTTCAGCTAAAACTCATTAAAAGCATCCATGTCCTACTTGATAAAATAATCTGGTGTTATGTTACCTCTCTGTTCTCTCAAGGATATTTCTCTCAAGAAAATGCATGCAGCAAAAGTGCATATGGGAAACAACAAGTTGAAAGAATTAAACTTACTGGCCATAAAGGTACAGGCAAAATAAAAGCAACACATAAAAACCTGGCTATAAAATGCAGTTCAAACAAACCAAACAACAGGAAGCAATAAGAAATAAAACAAAACCATAATATGGCAATATGTTGGAATAGGTAGGGTTACATTTGCAAAGTTTATTGTTGTCTGTCTTATCAATAAAGTTTCAATGACAGAGAGAATCAATCTGACAAATCAAATAATAGTCCTGATGGGATGTACCTTGGATTAACTAAACAGGGACCATCTAGCACCATGCAATGGACGAGGAGACATGTAGAATTGACGAGAGAATAAAAAATAGGTCTATGAGGCAGTGAAGATCCATGTGAGATGTCGCAGCTAATCGGTCAGAGAAACAGGCCCAAGCACCTTCTAGAGCAACGAGCGAGTTCGTCGGCGAAGCTGGAGTTGCAACCTGGTGTTCCTGTAGAAAAATAGAATGGCGGTGTTATTTCTGTTTGCATATTTTAGATGAAATTGCTCTAGAAGAACCTAATTTCAGTGAAGGAAAGCTGTAGCCATAGATCTGGAGATGAATTTTGTGTTGAATGCACTGTAAATTGATTTTCTATTTATGGAATATGAATTTAAAAATGAGAACTGCAGCTATGTTGGCACTATTTCCCGAGGGTTCTGAGAATGATATGACTTTAGAAATGAAAAGAGAAATGAGGTCTCTGGAGGTCAAACAAGCGATGGAAACACACATATGGATAATAATATTACTCTTTAGCAACTGCTAAACTAACAACAAGTCAAGCCACCAAATATATATGTAGTAAACCCAAACCTTTTGATTGGTACAAAATTAAGCAGGTAATATTGAGTAAACAAAAAATCTTGAAAAGGAGCACTCACAGAAGCATGTTATTGCATAACCAGTGGGCATCGGGGTTGCAGTATGTCGTAGTCGAGATAGTCAGTGGAGTTGACGAAGTTGAAGTGGAGCCATCGGTCGCATTGGTGGCACGGGAGATCAATACGGCCACCAAGAGTAACACTCTCTGTTAATAAATGTCCCCCTCGTGGATATATAAGAATCTGAAATGAGAAAGATCTAGTAATGTGCCAATCTTGCGGAGATACTAACAGATAGAAGAAAATCAAACCACTTCAAATAAAAAAATACTCTTCTGAAATTGTGCTCCTCTTAGAACATACACACTGTGCATATGGTTGCAGGTTGTATCCATGCCAAGATAGCACCTTGTATGCATAAGATGGACCATATGTTGAATATACGAACAATGACTACTGTACCCTGCACCTGTGCATTGTCAAACTGTACCCTGCACCTGTGCATGATAGATGGTTGGCCATTGTCAAACTGTACCAGAACTAATGAATGGAACTGAAAATCTTAGCTAAAGCAAAGCTTCTAGGCGTGTGATAAAAATAAAATAGAATGAAATATATCATAACGAAACTTCAGTGGTGAAGATGGCAGTGTCACTCTGCTCGTGTTCATCCTCCCTCACTACCTGCAAAACTATAAAATGAGGACATATCATGACAACAGTTTGAGGTCATCTCTCCCCACTGAACATAACTTAAATGACACTGAACACTACTCAGAACCAAGATGATATGTACCAACAATCACTTAAAAATGGTTGAATAATAAAATTATGTAGGTCCTAGTTTACAATTGTGAGCTTACCGAAAACACCAAAGTGCTTTGAACTGTAGGTTTTAGTTTGTCACACCAAAACAGCCGCACGCGCACATACGCGAAAAGAGGCAGAAAGATAGGGAGGTTACACATGAAAGCGGAGAAGCTGCTCTCCTGGCCATCTATGGATGATCCAAAAATCTGAAGAAAACATACTCTTTGTCAAACTAAAAATAACTAAAAGGTTCGAAATATTGAGAAAGAGGAGTAACTATAACACAGACTGACCAATTAAACAAGGATTTTAGACTGAAAAACAAAATGATACAAGACTCAAACAGGAATACTAAAACTGCTGCACAGATTTCACCAGTCGTGTCTCAGTTTGCATAGTCATATGAAAGAATCAACAACAAAGTACTATATTATGTGAGTTGTCTGCAATAGACTAATAACATCAATACTAAATTATAATTATAAAGCAATAAACTATCGAAATTCAAACCTGGGGACAGCATGTGTGCAACAAGCATAAACAGCCTCTGCTCCCTCCTGTTTTAACAATGCTGCTCCGCTAGTAATGGTCCCTGTGTTGAAGAAAAAAGTGGGGCTAAATGACAAAGAACACACTACAAAGTATGTTAAATTTCAGACCAACACCAGCGAAGAAAATATTGCTAACCCGCTGTGCCAATCATGTCATCAACCATGATAGCAACTTTCCCCTTCACATCACCAATTAAGTGCATGACCTGCAGGTGGTCACAGATAGGAATTTGAAATTATAATCTACCATTTTCTCACGATCACTTTATATATGAATATATGTGGTCGCTGCTTAGTCAAGAAGTCAAGACGTGTATGTCTTTGTAAAATGAAATAAAGCATCCAGCTAATTAATAATCGGCTGATAAAACGGTTATATATAATTTCTAGTTCTATTAGGACACGTGTTTAACACTATGCTGTAATAAGAGTAGGACTAAAACTAAACCGTGTGCATGTAAGAACGGATGAAAAAATAGAATAGATACACTCCAAAGAAATCGATTCTTACCTCTGCCAGATTGTGACCCTGTCTTCTTTTGTCAACAATAGCTAAAGGGGCGTCAGACAATTTCTTGCCAAATGCACGTGCTCTAACGACACCCCCACATCAGGAGAAACAACCACAAGATCCTTAGAAATTGTCTTGCTAGCAAGGCAATCCAGAATCACGGGCTACATAAAAAGAAGATGTATTTAGTAACAGTTTATCAACTCAAGTTCAGCTAGGAAACTTCTTCGAAAGGGATGACAGTATTTATACATTGTAAAGGAAGTGTTCCTTCCTGTTCTGTTAACAGTACCTGTCCATATATATGGTCCACAGGAATATCGAAGTATCCCAATGCTTGTGTAGAATGCATATCACATACAATGACACGGTCGCTGCCAGCTTCCGTGAGTAAATTTGCAGACAGTTTGGCAGTAATTGCCTCACGTCCTTGAGCCTGCATTACAAAAGAACACTAGTAGAAAACAGGGAACTAGTCCCGGTTTCAGAGGGCCTTTAGACCCGGTTCTGGAACCGGGACTAAAGGGTCGGGACTAAACCCCAAAACCTTTGGTCCCGGTTCGCTTACGAACCGGGACAGAAGGGGCTCCACGTGGCCGCTGCGGGGCGCCCAGGCGGGAGGACCTTTAGTCCCGGTTGGTAAAAAGGCTGCCACGCGTCAGCAGCTCGCAGGTGCTGGGGTTTTATTATTTTTTTTTGAAAGGGGGGTTTATTAGGGGTTTTGGATGGTTTAATTAGGAGTTTCATATTGTGTTAGCTATAGCTACTACATATAGAGAGAAGTGACTTCTCTTTCTCCGTGCTTGGTCGACGCTAGCTACTACATATAGAGAGAACTCGACGCTACTAAGCAAATGAAGGAACCATTAATTACACAAGATCGTCATGAACATATACAGAGAGAAGTGACCTCTCTTTCTCCGAGATTGGTCGAACAACAAGTTTTCGTATTTCTATCCGACGCTACTACATATATACAATATAACATATCTTACGATCCCTGACATCATCTACCGAAAGTCAGCTTCAATTTCCACATGATATTCTCCGTCTTTATGTATGACGTGGTCAGGAAAGAATCCCGCCAATTCCTCTTGAATTGTTCGTATGCGATCATGTGGTAGGAGTTCATCCCGCATCTGCCACATCTAATTTAAAGAAGGGAGTCAATATATATATATATATATATATATATATATATATATATATATATGAATGAAACTCAATACAATTGATGGTAATAAAATAAAATTGTGAATATTATTGTTTACGTACTTCATATTGTTTGTCAGAATAGCCCCGCTGAGAGGTCGCGCTGTGGATGAACTCGCAAACATAGTATCCACATAAATTATTCCCGTCTTCCTGCCACAAGCACTTTACGGGAATAGAGTTCAATCAAACTGATAATCAAGCATGATAAATGGTATTGATGAAACTAGAATCAATGGGAGATGCGCGGAACTAGCTAGTACTACTTACTTTCGGGTGTGTAAATCGCAGCTCCCTCGGCAGTCCCGGAATGATTCCGGTGAACTCTTTCCAAACCCTGCCAGACAAAGAAAATAATTACTTGATATCCGGAAATGAACAAAGTTGCCGATATGATATGGTGTGCACCAAGTAGCGATAATGATCGATTGAACTTACTTCTGGAGCATTGCAGTCATGTCCGCATATGTATTGGGATCTTTTCGTCTCGAGTCTAAGATAGTTACTACTCCCCGGTCAAGCTTAATCTCTAGCAGAATAAAGTGGAAGCTGCGCACGCATGCATAACTCATCAATTACATTACTATAACCTCGAGTAAGCGAAACCGAATATGCACAAGACAGTAACACTCACTTGAAATTGTAAGGAAAGATTATTTTCCCTTTGTTTTGATTTCGATGCAACGATTGTAGCAAGTTGTCCTCGGTATCTTGGACTCTGTTTTTAACCGACCATTCATTTATGGTATTTGGGTTAATAAACCCAATGTCATAGATTTGTGTTTTTTGCATTCGACGATCTTCAGTCTGCATAATATAGTGAGGATAATTATATATACATGCAATGAAAGAGCTGAGCTATAGAGACTTAATTATAGAAGTAATACTTACAGACAGTAGCAAGTCATGAGTTGTTTGTCGAGGGCGTCTTGATTGAATAACTGGAATAACTCCACAAATTCAACAGGCATCACCTCAGTTCCAACGAGGTCGTGCTCCTCTTTAATTACCTGCATCAAACTATCCTTCCCAGACTTCTTACAGGTATCCATGTACCATTCATGCAATCTTTGCATCATCGTTGTTAGAGGAGGATGATCAGGTTTGACGAGAGGCTTCCCGTACTCGTATATGAAGATATCTACTACCTCTAACATTTCAAATTGTACATCATCGGACAGGTAATCAGCAGGATTGGTACCGGGCACTAGCTCCGGATGATTAGCGATGATATCGCTAGACACCTTGAGTGGGGGGCATGATTGCTTCGCCTGTTCGCCGAGCTGGGGAATTGTTTTCCCACTTCTTCATTTTGCTTCTCTTGCAGCACTGCAAGTACTTCCCGACCGCTCCGCTTTCTTATATGTCCTTTCAATAATGCGCTCATAGTTGGACTGCTGCGGAGACGGTGGTGGTCGCTTAAGGGCACGCAGAGTGCGCTTCACTTTCACCTGATCTATTGTTTCCTTAGGAGGTGGAGGTTTCCGTGCAAAATGGGCCTCCACTTTGGCAGCACTGATTTCCGCGGTTTCCTCGTCGGTCCTCTCATATGGTAACTTTTCCAGAGGCTTGAATCTTGGACCGTATTTGAAATTCTTCCCGCCTCTTGTACTGCTAGCCGCTGGAGCGGCGCCGTCTCTCTTCCGCCGTTGCTGACGCGGCGGAGTCCACTGGCACGCCGGAGGAGGCGGAGGAGGAGGCGGAGTGCTCCGACGCACCGGAGGAGGCAGAGTGCCCTCACGCGCCGAAGGAGGCGGAGGAGGAGGCGGAGTGCCCTGATCACTCGCCGGAGGAGGAGGCGGAGGAGGAGGCAGAGTACCCTGACTCGCCAGAGGAGGAGGAGGAGGAGGCGTCCAGTTTGGAAGCTTGATGTACTCCTTCCTCCATAGACAGGTACTCCTCAAAGCATAAACCAGATGATTCTCCCCTTCACCTGTAGGGTGGTCAAGCTCCAGCTTCTGAAATCCCTCCATTATTTCATCCACCGTCACAACAGCATAGCCATGTGGAATCGGACCGTAGTGAAAAGTTCCGTCAGCTTGAGGAGGTGAAACAGAGCCGGCAGCCGCCTTCAAAGTGAGGTTCTGCCATTTCGTCATTAGCTCGCAATGTTGAGCCTCCGTGATAGTATCCACGGGATGGCAAGGAGCCGTGAAATCATGCTGAACGAGCTCCGTGGAAGCCACGCTGCTTCTCCGCTGAGATGGTGGGGTAGCTTCTGGGCAGCGTCGAAGGAAGGATCTTCGTGCCGCTGAGATGGTTGGCCGGCAGCTGCAAGTTCCTCTAGCTTTGCTATTCTTGCATTGAGCTTCTGCATTTTGCTCACTTCCGCTTTCCTCTTTCTCTCTCGGCTTCTGTAACCACCGCTGCGGGGAAACCCAACCACCCACGGAACGGAGCCTGGTGTGCCTCGTGTTCTTCCAGGGTGCTCAGGATTCCCGAGGGCCTCAGCCAGCTCGTCCTTCTCTCTGTCGGGAATGAACGTCCCTTCCTGCGCTGCACTGATATATTGCTGAAGCTTCTTGAAGGGTATTGCAAGTTGCTCATCCGTCCAACGACACTCCCCTGTTTCTGGGTCCAAAGTTCCCCCAACCCCGAAGAACCAGGTCCTACACCGACCTGGCCAGTTCAATGTCGCTGGTTGGACCCCTTTAGCAAGCAGGTCTTGCTCAGCTTTGTCCCACAACGGCCGGGCTTTGTAGTATCCACCTGACCCCGTGTGATGGTGATACTTCTTCTTTGCAGCATTTTTCTTCTTTGTCTCTGACCTTTTCTTACCCTTATCCGATTTCTGGAAGGCCATAAATGCGGGCCAGTGATCTCTTATCTTCTCATATCGGCCGGTGAATTCTGGAGTCTTCCCTTTGTCGACAAACTTTGTGTTCAACTCTTTCTTCTAGTTCCTGAATAGATCTGCCATCTTCTTAAGAGCAAACGCCTTGATCTTTGGCTCTATAACTGGGTTATTCGGATCCTCCTCTGGCGGTAGGCCGAAATTTGCCATCAGCGAGGTCCAAAGATCACCTTCCAGTCTATCCTGGACATAAGAAACTTCAGGGTCGTCCTTACTCTTATTCCATTGCTGGACGCTGATCGGGACGCTGTCCCTAACAATAGCTCCGCACTGATGTACAAATGCGTCCTTGGTCCGCTTGGGTTCAATCGGTTGGCCATCGTCCGCGATTGCTGTGATCGTGAACCTTTCATCCTGGCGCAACCTTTTCTTCAGGCCTCGTCTCCTTACGGAAGTTTGGCTCGATCCGGAGGGCTATAAAAGAAGAAAGAAGCGTTAATATATGTACATACCAAAACAATTAATGCATCAAGTCAGCACAGGCTTAATTAATATATATACCTCGCCGGACTTTGCAACAGCTCCCTCCTCCGTTCGGTCACCGGAGTCGTCATCATGGTCTTCTTCCTCCTCCATTCGATCACCGGAGCCGTCATGATCTCCTTCCTTCTCCATTGTTGGATTACCGGAGCCGTCATCCTCTCCTTCCTGACCATCGGTGTCGTTGAGAAACGACAAGGGATCACCTCCGTCGCGGATTATATCCCCCAACAACTCTTCTTGTTCTAAGTCTCTGTCCATAGTTTCTGCAAATATTACAACATGGCAATATACAAACATGAGAGATGGATATATTAGTGGCAAACATAGACCTAGCTAATATCACAACAAGGAATCATATGCATATATGAGCAATGGATTAGTTGCGGACCGCCTCTCTCATGCATGTCCGACGTCCCCCCTCATGTCGAAGTTATCGGGTAGGGGCGGGAGGGGGTAGGAGATCGACAACGCTCTTTCTTCTAGGGTTTGGGTGGCCTCGAGAGTTGGTCGGGCGAGCGGACCGGGAGTAAATTTTGAATGTATGAGTCTTTTAACTCATTTTGAATATATGAACATTTTAACTTAGTAACTTAGTAACTTGGTAAATTTTGAATATATGTTGAATTCTCGAGAGAGTTAGGGGTGTTCTAACGCGGCACTACACGGTATATAGGTGAAGGGGGATAACATCCGGAAATGTTCGGACAGATGAACCGGAGGGGGACTCCTCCCCCCTCATGTCTGATGAGTTTTTACTCCCTCTCTCCCATGAAACATTCATCGAACAAACTTAATATGAGTTTTAACAGAAAACATTCATCGAACAAAATTACAACAGAAAAAATTGACCAAGTTTTCATATATCATCATATCATCATCATCATCTACTACAAAAAAAATTGACCAAGTTTTCATATATATATATCATCATATCATCATCATCATCTACTACAAAAAAAATTGACCAAGTTTTCATATATATATATCATCATATCATCATCATCATCGTCATCTACTAGAAAAAAAATTGACCAAGTTTTCATATATCATCATCATCATCATCATCTACTAAAAAAAATTGACCAAGTTTTCCATATATCTACAGAAAAAATTATCTAACAAAATGTTCATCCATCCATCCATCCATATTCAAAATGTTCATATTCTACATATCACCAAAAAAATTCTATGAACTAAAAAATTCTAACTTTTGCATATTCTTTGCATATGAACATACAATTTTTTTTCTTAAATGTAACTTTTGCATATATGAACATACATACATAAAAAATTTATGAACAAAAAATAGTCTTTTTTGTGAGCATTACATAATCTCCAATATTTTTCTAAAAATGAAAAAAAGAGCATATACAGAGCATATACCTAAAATTTTAAAAAGAGCATATACAGAGCATTACATAATCTCCAATAATCTCCATTACATAATTCAACATGAACAAAGGAAAAAGAAAAGAAAAAGAAAAAGAAAAGAGGGGCGGTCGTTGGAGCGGCCGGAGCACGGGCGGCATCGGCGTCGGGGTGGGCGGCGGCGTTGGGGCGCGGGGGGGGGAGGAGGAGGAGACGACATGGTCGGGGCAGGGCGCGGCGAGGTCGGGGCAGGGCGCGGCGTCGGGGCAGGGCTCGGCAACGGCGATCTTCGACGCAGCAGCCTGGCGGCGTCGTGCTATGGTTCGGCCATCGGGGAGAGAATGGGAGATTTGGTGAAAATTTTCTAAGTGTGGCCTTATATACAACAACCTTTGGTCCCGGTTCGTGCCACCAACCGGAACCAATACCCACCTTTGGTCCCGGTTCGTGCCACCAACCGGGACCAAAGGTTAGTTTTCAGCAGCCCAAAGAGCGGGAAGCAGAGACCTTTGATCCCGGTTTGTGGCACGAACCGGGACCAAAGGTGGGTATTGGTCCCGGTTGGTGGCACAAACCGGGACCAAAGAATGGTATTGGTCCCGGTTTGTGCCACCAACCAGGACGAAAGGGGGGTGCTGCCCAGGGCCAAAAGTTTAGTCCCACCTCGCTAGCTGAGAGGGGCTCGGAGTGGTTTATAAGCGCCGCTGCGCCAGCCACTTTGAGCTCCTCTCAACTGCAGGCCTACTGGCCTAAACGTGTCTCTGTGCGTGTGGGCCTACTAGGCCTTCTACGGGCCTGAATCCTGTCCCAACTAGCTGGTTGGGTTTCTAGTCATATTCAGGCCGTGGTGGCCCAGTAGGCGGCATTTTTTTTAATTTTTTCCTAATTTTTTTGTTTTGTTTTTTGCTTTATTTTTTTGTTTCTACTTACAACTAAATACTTACAGTTTTCCAGTGATTCTTTTTGCTTTTATGTCACAAAAATTATAAACTTTCTGTTAGTGCCATTAGTTTTATCATTATATTCAATTTGGTAATTTTTAGGTTATTTTAAATGTTTGTTTTAATCAAAAACAAATTTTGTTATTTTAGTTTGCTATTAAAGTTTCCAACAAAAAAATTCTTTATGAAAATTCTTTTTGCTATTAATGTTTTGAACAAAAAATACTTTCGTTGGGAAATGTTGGTCATCACATACGCAGACAGATTAATCCTCCTTGACAGATTTTCGTAAGATGCCTCTAATCGCCCACTATTGTCAGTTTCATAAGCCATCCTAGATAACACTCCACCACTAGGTTGAAGGAGCAAGGTGAGTCAGGTCTCCCTGTCTAATAGCCCCGTTATGGTACGAAGAAATCACCTCTCAACATTCACCTTTCACCCCATATACCATTTTCTATGAAGAGAATCCAGTGAGATCTCCATTTGCTCCAAACTCTCCCCCCCCTCAAAGAGAAAGTTCAGTGAGGAAATCTAGAGTAACAAAATCAAAGCTTTCTCCATAATCTAGCTAGCAGTCAATGCCCTGTCTTTGCAGCATGTCCAAGTTGTAGATACCTCAGGGTGTAACTACACTTTCTAAATGTACCGTGCATTTCAGGAAAGCTGATTGATTGCCAAGAATCAGTCTATTTAATAGAGCAGTAATACCTATAGTCAATGACTTGTGAAGAATCTTAAGCTTGACAGTTAAGGAAACTAATAGGTCTGAATTCTCATACAGTAGCATCACTCCTTGGGGATACGAGAAAGAAAGACCAAATCAACTAAAAAGTCTAATTTGCCTTTAGGAAGTCATCAAAACATGGCATAAGGTATGTTTGATTCATAATCCCAAAAAAAATTGGTAGAAAAGAAAGGAAGCCATCAGGGCCAGGGGCCCCATCAGCATATGAACTAAAAACTGCTCTTTGACCTTTCTTCAGGAAGGTTTTTGCAGTGAGTCATTTCACAGTCTAGTGACTTTTTCCCTCATCAGAGAAAAATCCTTTCCAGAGACAACACTCTCTCAGAGTCACTACTGAACATGTTTTATACGTAATCTCTCTACTTTCAGATATCGGTTGTGGTCAGTGATTATTCCATCAGGGCCCTCAAGGGAGTGGAATATGGTTCCCTCCCTCCTGGTTTGCCCACAGCTTGGAAGTAGTTGGTATTTTCTATCGCCTTCTTTCCATCTCTGTCTCTAGACCTCTGTCTCAGATTATCTCTCTCCGTTAGCAATGGGCTTGGAGCTCTGCATAACATTTTCGCCCATCCTAAGCTTTCTCGGTTGCAGAAAGAGGTTAGAGGATTCCATTTTAACAATCTAATCTATCATACTCATCATGAGCTTTTCTTATCTTCTAAGTCGCTTCAAACTTTGTTTGCTCACACCAGTGGTAATCCTTCTGAACCTTCGACTTATTCCTGCCAGATGGTCCATAGAGGTATTACCACAGTTAGGGGTGCATCCAGCAGCTCTGGCCATGCCCTGAAATCTCTCTAAGAGCCACCATTTCTCAAAACTTATAGGCGAGACGTTCAGGCCTGTGATCGCACTCAGCCTGAATCCCACACATGGGTGTTGTGGTCACTTCCTAATCTAGGCAGGGAGCGGTAGGCTGGGGGTAATTCTAGGGGAAAAAACTTATCCAGCTCCGTATCATAGAAAAGTCCTATCGATGGTGGACAAATGAGTCCTGCGGTTATGTGCCCAAGTGTATTTCCTAATGATAGTTTGATCTCAAGGCAAACTCCAGATCTCAACCCAGGCAATAACCTTATCACTCCATCTATGATTGATTTTACATTGCTTTTGTCTATACTTAAACCTAACAAGGTTGAATCACCCCCCACTAAGGTAGAGTATAATTGTCAAAGAACAGAGAATGTAATTCTGAAAGGAAATATCTTCCTATCATAGGAGAACTCATAGACAGTGATAATTCATAACTTAGAGATTACTTTTCGCCTAACAGTACAAGAGCCTTAAAATTTACCAATGCATCCAATCTAGGATGTCAAAAATATCATCTCAATCCTACTATGAATCCCCCCAGCACGAACACACAGCAGAGGTGAATTCCAGAGAATTCCTATATTGGTAAGAAGATTTCAGGAAAGAATACAGAACTTCTTTCTTGTTTCCTGGAACCACACATGGATGCTTTATTTGCTAAAATAATAACCAGTATGAGGGTGTTCCTCCCTGGTTGCAGTAATGACCTCTAATATTCCAGAAAAGACCACTTACGGCATCACCGTTTTCTAGGGTGCTTGCCCGATTGTAGTCATAGGGCAATAGCCATGTGTCTAGGCTGGTAGGGAAGGACAATTTTGGCTAATTTGCTAGAAATAAATTATTCTTAAAAGCCTGCGGGGTAAGATCTGGGCTCCCAACTCGACAATACCGATATGTGTAAGTTGGTCAGAGTTCAACACTACACTATCAGAACTCCTACATCTACTCAACTTTTTTGCAATATCATGAAAAAGGATAGTGAAAAAGGAGGAGAAGGCATGATTTTTTTACTCTTTTTGGCTTTTTTCCAGGTCTTCATTGTTTGAGCCCTGAGCTTTCTCCAGAATTGATTGCCACATGGGGCAACTCTTGTGTAATCTTTTGCTTGGATGGAGCCCCCCATTTTTGCTTCAGTGAGTTGGCTTTAGACAGTGTAGGAAACTCAACATCAACTCCTCCAGGTGATGCATACTGATATCCCGACTTGTTATGTGAGCTTTCATCTGGCATGTCCATTTCCTTTTGGTGTAAGTTTTAATTGGGTAGTTGGTGTATTCCTCATTTGCCATCTCCCTCAGGAGAGAGTAACAGCTCATAAGATAGAGAGTCTTCAACATCTTATCTATCATAGCTTCCTGTTTCTTTGAAGAATTGTGGGGACCTGGCTTTTTATGGGGGAGGGGAGGGCTGTTCCAATCCACAAGGGCAGGCCTCAGCATGTGTTGAAGAAAGCCAGCAACGATTCGTTTCCCTAGGTCAGAGTCAGTCCCATCTTCTCCCCCAGGCCAGATCTGGCACTTTTGTAGACCGTTGTCTTCAGTTCCTGTGTGAGGTCCCATAATTCAGACTGGATATCATGTCCCCCAATGTTGCAAGTCTTCAATGGTGTCAGTTCTGTTCTCACCCATCTCTTTCCACTTGGTTAAAATTCCACTCAAACAGATCAGCTTATAGAACTTTCCATTGATGCCAAAAGTTACTTTCAGCTAGGGATCTTGCTAGCATCTCTACAGGAGAGGCGTGGACTCTAATCAACCTCAAAGAACTATTGAAGATTTAAACTCTGCCAGTCCAATCCCCCAGTGGTGCCAAAGACTATGTATTTGGTCTAGGATAGCCCCACCTCACAAACCATTTGGGGTGATTTCATGAATCTCATCCGACCCACGCTGCTGTGAGGCATGTTGCAGTGACTCCCCCTTCAAACTTCTACATTTACACAGTGACAAATTTTTTCCTTTTGGGGAGCCCAAGAACATGGGTATCCAGCTACATTGAAATGCCTGGTATTCGGTGGAAACATTGAATAGCATTGTCCAATTGTCAAGGCATTGATTTGGCCATGGCCAATTAGTCTTGTTAGTATTTTCAGAGAACTTCTTTGCCAGTTCCTCTTTGCTGATCTCTCTCATCCTCTATGAACAACGTACACTAACATCTTTAGTTTCAGAGTGCTGTAGGTTATTAGGCTCGACTGTCTACCTGGTAAAAGCCAAGACTTTAGCAGCACTCTCAAAGTTTACCTAGCAGCCAAATGGGGTTTTTTTCTTGACTGGGCAATTCGCCTCCTGGTGGGAGTGCATACTTGAATGAAGCAAGTTCCTTGGCTTGGGGCAATTGCTTTTCTCCATGTCCTTGGCTCACCACAATCTACCACAGAACCCCTTTTGCATAGGACAGTCAGGGTTTAGTGTTGTGCTGAAGCACAAACTTCGCTCTCTGCCTCTTTCTTGCTCTGCATTACCCTGCTCTTGGGATAACCTGCCCAGGCCACTTACTGAATTCCCTGACCCTCCGACTGTTGTTTGACAGAGTTCCCTGTGATCACCTCCTTGCTGTGGCTAGGCTGCTGACAAATACCACGGGTGAGGCATTGTCCTTGCCACGGTTGGGGGCGGAAGGAACCCCCCATGGTTATGCCATAAACCCCAGGGCGGAGCTTGCCTTGGAACCAACCAAAGCCAAGGGGGGGTAACCCTGAATTGATTTTCGGAGGCGGGGATCTTGCTGCACTGTGCTGCTTCTGATTATGCGACTCACTCGCCCATGCCACGGACTGTTCTTCATTCCCTACTTCCTCTTCCATGACCAGAGTCCTGATGCTTCCAGGGAGTGATCGTGTGGCGGCTGCTGGGGAGGATTGGGTCCGATGGAGTGGGGGGTTTTTTTTGATAGCTCCAGGAACCCTATCTTCAACCACGTCCCCCATCCGCTTCCCAGAACGGGATCCAGGCTGGTTAGTGTAAAGGCATCATCCCCACATGGGTCTCCACTGGGGGCTCCTTTTCTCCTGGTCGTGCTTCTTCGTCTGCACGAAACTGAACCCATTTCAGCATGAACCGATGTGCAGAGGATGATGGCCTCACAAGCACCATCTCGGCGAACTCCAGTTTCTTTAGAGGCATCGGCGGCCTCACAATTGAGGCACCCAAGTGAATACTCCCAGAAGGCTATCCATCGAGCCTCTGATACAGATCCGCGTTGTCCTCATGCTAGTGCCCAGGAGATCACCTCCGTCCGTTGTCTGCTTCTCCCATTCAGTGCACGCGGAATCCTCTTCCTTACTCTGCCACCAGAATCTGTCACCAGCTTCTGCGGATTGTCTCTACCTCTACATGGAATCCTGCACTCTTGTCCTTAGTCTCCTCTCTGTAACGCGGCAATTAATGCTTGCTCTCTCTGGCGCTAGGTTCCATTTCTGTCCAGGGAAGGTTTTGGATCCATGGTAGCAGCTATGCTCCTAGTGGTACGGGTGAAACGCACCAAGCATCGCCAAATATGCACCAGCTCTTCCTTCCGTGGAAATGCAGCTCGTGGCCCGATTTAGCAATCCATAAGCCTCACAAACCACGCCAAAAACCTGCTTGGTACCGCAGTCCCACGGGCCTGCACTTTGTCTGAAGGCTCTACTCTTATTCTGCTACTTCTCCAACAGCGATCTGGGTTTCGCGCATGATTGCCGATTGTGCTCTGCCCCCATCATCTAGCCAACTCGGACTGTCGAGGGCAAACTGATCCACACTCACTGGCGGTGGCAGTTGAGCTCTAAGGACACCAGGCCCAGCGGGTTCTGCACGGGTCTTAATATTTTGCTTCTGCCCCTGCCATTGGAAGACCTGGGCTGACTTCTGACTTCTAGGTTGGGGCATCCTGGTAATTCTCACTCCTCGCGTCGCCATCCAGAACGATACTTTCCGACAGCAACTCTGTCTCGAATCAAAGATCCTCCTTTGACAGATTTGACATCGCGCCATCTCTCCTCTCAAATTCTCATGCACCGTCGCTTTTTGCTTCGCATCTTCTCTCGCTGGGCCACTGATGCACTCTGCTCGCCGCATCCGGGATCGATTCGTGCGCGCGTTACCACATACGTCCAGCGCAAACCCCCCAATTCGTCCGCGGATCATGCCTGGTGGTTCGAACGCGGTCGCCGCGGTCAAGCGACGGCGAGCCGCGCGCCTTTCGCTGGCCCTGCGCCTCCCCAGATCCATGGCGGATCTGGTCCTCTGGCGCCCGCACGAATTCGAATCCAAAGATCTGAGCGGGGAGAGAGCTGCGCAAACCGCGAGGATGAGTGTGCATAGACACTTAGCTGGGTGAGGGAGCTGGGGGGTGGTGGGGGACGCCCCCAGGGTTTGAGGTCGCCCGCCGTTGACCGGGGGCACATGGCTGGGGTGGGGCGGGCGGGAGCGGCTCCCGCGGTGTTCTTTTCTCTAACTTGCATTACAATGCACACATAAAAATCTCAAAGTTTTATAAATAACCAATGCTCGTTTAAACCATAAGTAAATGGTATTTGTATCAAACCTAACATTAAAACACTAAAAATAGACGGTGGCTCAGCAAAGCGCCCTCGATGATCTAGTTGGTTATTAAGAACTTGGAGGGCAGTGAAACAACAGTACATTAAAGCATATTTCCTCTTCATATTAAACTTCCATGGCACTAGATCAGGATATGATCTTCTTAAATTCTGAAATATATTCAAAACACTACCTTCCTCGAGTAACCTGTGAGAATAATTTTTCTTCAGATGCATCTTGCTGGTGAATCTTAGTCATGCTCCCTTAAGCTTTAACCATGGAGCGTGGCGGCCATGTTTTTCCTGCTCAAAACGTCCTGCAAAATCTATATTATGCAATGGTGTGAATTTGTGACCAAATATCTACGGGTCCCTTCTTTCTACTCCATCCAGGTCCTGAATTCGGTTCTTCCCAAAACTATCCAGTGCTCATTATAGTACGGGCCTGCACCAACAAAACGCCCGCATCTTGACTTGTCCATGGTAAACTGTATCACGATACAGAGTGGAAGATCGTACGTCATGAAGACCCTGATAGCCTAAAATCTTGTGCATCAAAGTATTACAACCGGTAGAAAAATTCTGAGACAGAATTTTAATATGCGGAGAAAAAAACTAAAACAGATGCACCTGGTAACGCGGGTGGATGTAGCACAACGAAGACCAAGTCTGATTTGAGCTTCACGTGATGAACATTGGTGAACAGTGATGAACAGTAACGAGTAGTAACTAGTACTAGTTGACAGCGGCTGTAGAAATCAATCAGTATCTGACGTGCTAAGTAGTGAAAAAAGCGCCCACGTACTAGAAGTAGTACTAGTGGAGTAGCGTGGCAGCTACGGTTGATTCCTCGGAGCAGCGCACGGGACGCTGCGTCCTGGAGCAGCAGCGCGGCAGATCGCGTCGGGACTTGAGCCTGTACAGCACGGCAGGTACCGAAGATGATCACGCCTGCTGCAAGAGAACAAGCGCCACGAAACTTGCTGTCGGTCTCGATTCTTAGGACGGCCCGCGGAATCGATCCGGGATCGGGGTTAACGGATCGCCTGTCACGTGCGGCGGAACGCAAACAAACGCAACCCTAATTTTCTCGTCTTGATTGTATCTGTAACTTCTCTATATACCACTTTGTTAGATAAACGAGAATAAACGAGAAGAAAGAGACATAGAGTTTTAAGTAAAAATCTTGTGCGGGAGAAAACCACGGACGCACGAAGACGCAATACTATGATGGAGGAGTATTACAGGCACGAGACGACAGATCTCTTTAGGTACGAGTACATGGAGTATACGAGGACCAATACATGAGAGTCCTTGGAGAACAATAAAACAGTTATACTCGTACGCGTTACGTCAACAATGTCCACACCGGTTGTACTACGTCTAGTCCAACACAGTATTAATTCTGTCACAATTTACAAGACTACAAATATATTCGAAATTGCAATGGGAAAGGAGGTGCAAGCAACATGTTCTGAGACATATACAGAGTATGGTTGGACATGGTAATCGCTATTGAACATATAAACCCTGCTGGGGTGCTAGGTAGACCAAGCCATCCATGTATGGCTGTGAATAGGGGTGGTGCGTGGGCGCCACAGCGAGGCGAGCGGGGCGAGAAGAATAACGAGCGAGCGGGGCGAGAGGAAAGAAAAAGGCATCGAAGGGGCAATCGAAAAAACCTAGGCCAAGCCCCATTCACAGCCCCACGCCTGTTGCTCCTCCCTCCCTCGGCCCCGCCAGCTCCCCCACCACCTCCTCCTCTTCCTGCTTCTCGCCCTAGGAGCCCCGCGCCGAATGCTACTCCTCCATCGCCTCGCCTCTTCCTCCCTCCTCGCCTGCTCCGGGTTCACGCGGACGGGCTCCCCCGCCTCCTCCTCCTCGCGTCGAGGACGACACCTCGGGAGTGAAGGACGATACCCAACCTGGTCGAGCGGACGGGGGGCCGGTCAAGGCTGTGTTGGCAGCCTGGATGCAGGCGATGGTGGTGGCTGGCGGGGGTCTGGCGGGCGTGCAGCCGACGGGATCTGGCGGGCATGGCGGTGCGCTGAAGGGCAGCAGCAGCCTGTGGGGCGTCGACCGGTCCAGCAGCGACCTTGATGAGGAGAAGGCAGGCAGGATTCCTGCCCCTGCACCTCCAGGTTCCTCTCGTCACATGTCCCTTCCCCCCTCTCCTTTCCAATAGGTATACCCATGTTATGTTTAGCTGATGTGATCCGTTCTTCGTCTTGCTCCTCCTGTCAATGAGACCTCATGGAGCTCTTATCATGATGATCATGTCAGCGGGGCCTCAGCGCGATCTATTACCGTTGTCATTCTCTACTTTGGGATATCTAGAGGAGACAGAAAGGTATGGCCAAATGGTTAAACTGGCTGATTGCTTTGAAAGAAGTTAATATGTTTTGGTGTAACCAGGCCGAATTGTATCAGTGGTTGTTTAACTGGATTTGCTTCTTCCCATCTAATGATATCTAATTACATACCCGTTCAATGAAAAAAGATATCTAATGCCTTTTCATTTGTTCCGTGTCAATGCACTGAATGT
Organism: Thinopyrum elongatum; assembly: GCA_011799875.1. Classification (NCBI taxonomy): domain Eukaryota; kingdom Viridiplantae; phylum Streptophyta; class Magnoliopsida; order Poales; family Poaceae; genus Thinopyrum; species Thinopyrum elongatum. Next base: position 25,174,158 of record CM022301.1, on the reverse strand, counting down.
GATATCCACATATTGAGGTTTTCCTTGTGAAGATTTCTATTAGTGTAGTGTATTTACTTTCTTGTGCTGGTTCTTCTATTCCGAGGACTTGTTCTCTTATGGATACCTTATGATGTTTAAAGCGGGAGGAGTTTAAAGTTGAATATTGCCCTCAATTGGGGAATATGTTCTGCCCCCCTTTGTGTGATGTGTGGAAATTTGCTGCCGACTGACTTATTCCACTAGTAGAAACGGGCTTTAGTTGAGGCCAGAATAAGGGCTTAATCCCGGTTAACTCACGAACCGGGACCAAAGGGGGCATCAGTCCCGGTTCGTGAGGCCAGGGCGCCGGCCGGGCCTCGGGGCCATTGGTCTGGTTCGTCTGACCCCTTTGTCCCGGTTCCAGACACGAACCGGGACCAATGGTCTTCGTCCTGGCCCACCACCTTTAGTCCCGGTTGGTGGCTAGAACCGGGACCAAATGTTGTCCTTTAGTCCCGGTTTTAGCCACAACGGGACTAAAGAGAGGCCTATATATACCCCCGCCCCTGCCCGCGAGCAGAGCCATTGCTCTGTTTTTTGGCCGGCCGTGGGAGAGCTTTGTGTTGCTCTAGCTCACCTCCTATGCACATGAGGTGTTCGATGAAATGCCCGAGCACACTTAAGTTTTCTGCTCCGAAGCTCCTTGTCCAAACTCCATTTTCTCAAGATTTGTCTAGGTTTGGCGGTCCGTCCTGTCCCGTCCCTGTCCTCACCGCCGTCGATCGCCCGCGCGATCTCGTCGCCGCACCACCGTGGTGAGCCTCTGTTCTTTCTTCTTTCTAAAAGAAAAAATTCTTACTTGTATATTTGGTAGATACTTGTATAATTTTCTTACTTTTATTATTGTTGTTATTAATATATGCGATGATTTTGGTATCCGCCCCCGTCGGCCCTTTATCCTGTCTATGATTCGATGTGGTATATATTATCTTTTATAACTATTTATTTCATTTTAGTGTTTATGACACTTATGCCAACCAACGTAACATAGATGTTTTATCTAGAAGGTATGTGAACCGGAAATTCTAACCAACCCTCTTGTCGAGAGGTTAAATTTAGTTGAAAAAGAAAATAATTACTAAGAAAAAATTGAAAAGAATTGAGGACGAGAAGATGGAATTGGAGTTGCATGTTGCGGATATCGTGCGATGATCAAATATTAAGATGGATAAAATGCGCTTGAAGAATAGAAAGATTAAAAAATATGCCATTCATACTGAGGCTTGGTATCATTATGCCGTTGGATCAATGGTTACCTTAGTTGCGATATGATCGCATTTATTGTTGCATTGAAATGGTTTACATAGTTTCAATGTATGTTTTAACTAGATGATACCCGTGCGTTGCTGCGGGACTTATTAAGTGTTTTTTGCTATAACAGGTATATCGATATTGTGTAATTAAGGGTACTTGTTCACCCGATAGTTTAGGTGTTTGTGTTATCTCCAACCCGAATAGGCGTTTTTGTGTTCGGTTGAGGATAGGAAGTGGTTATAGATAGCCAACTTTGTGTTGGTTGAAGATAAAAATGGATAGATTGTTGAGATGACCTCTTCACTATGTGCAGGGCGGAGACGTGAGGGCCAACACTGGTCCGGCTCGCCCCAACGTAGCAGGGATTTTCTTCATTGCACACTTAGTTTTGGACTGTGAAACGGCAATCAAAGGGTAATGCCCAACCTTTGCTTCAAGCTCCGCCACTGACTATGTATCTTGAGGTTACCACCCTCCGTAGATGCACTTTCTACTGCTATGAAACTATTAGGAATATTTGGAGAATCACTTTGAGAGTGCCAAAAATACCTCAATTACAAAGATTAGACGCGGGCAGTAAGATACAGTCAGGAATGCCCACTGAACCCGTGGCTTTCATTCAGAATCTGGAATTCACAATCTGTTGATTCTTCAGAGGATTACACAGATAGAGAGAGTTAAACACAGAGATGAGTAAAAAAATATTCAGAGGGAGAGAGACAGACGGAATTAACAGAGAGAAATTCTCCAGTCCACCGTCGCCTAGTTCCTGGTTGTGGCCTAACTTTCGTGAACCTCAATCAAAGAAGAAGGATATAGTATAGTGCCCATGCAATCGACTGGGAGAGAGGATTGCACCAGCAAAACCGGCCGGCGCACGCACACGCACCCGTCCGGCACACAACACACGCACGCACGCTCAACTTGGCCTGCGAACACCACGAACGCCAACATGGCAGCGCGGAGCAAGCACCACCATCCAGAGAGAGGATCTGGAGAGAGAGCGGGAGATGGAGGCTCACATCGATCCGGTGCTGCCGCCCTCGATCTCTGCTGGCCTGTGTACCCACGCTCCGTAGCCGCCGCAAGTCGCGAGAGGGGAGGGACGAAGAGCGCTCGCTAGGTTTCTTGAGGTGAGGGACCGCCCCTCGTCCCCAGCCTCCGCCGCCCGACTCCGTTAGGCGCCGCCACATCTTTTTCTCGATCTGACGACGCTGCCGGGGAGAATCCGGTTCTTCTGATTTGTTTCGGGAGGTACAGCCAGAAAAACGATTGGAGGTGAGGGTAGCGCGCGAGCGAAGGATCTCGTCCGCCATGGATTGCATCGTATAATCATCAAGCGAGCATGACGATTGATCGAGTATTCCACCTGAGGTGGTCTGCTGCATGCACGATGAGAAGAGATTTTAGAGGATGCAGGCTACAGAAGCCGCCGTTGTCACAGGAGGATACAAGTACATGGGGGAGGGGAACTGTTTCGAGACGAAGGGGCAGACGGAAACAATCATCAATGGTTTTTATTCGTCGTGGTGGGTGGAATTGCAGGAGACGAAAGGAATGTATAATGGAAGAGTGACCTACAACCCAGCCACAACAATTGAGTCGGAGGGAGGCAGCGAGGAAGTGGGGCGATGGGTTGGGCTGATGATGTTGCAGCCTTTCTGGTGGGTCCTATCCTATCGGCTGTAACTGAAGCTAATGTTGCTGTTTACTACTGTGGTGGGTCCCCATGTAAACCTCTAAGTAAACGCTGATGTGGCTGTGCTATGATGTGGATAGGCTGCAATGGAAGCTGGTACCACACTGGAACTGCGAAGATGGCAACATAAGCTCGGTACCATATTGGAATTGCTGCAATAGAAGGCAGACAATGGTGTATCTGACAACGGATTTGGAGAAGCTACTGAAAATATTGAAGAAGAAGCTTCCAAAAGATAACGAATTGCCCGACAGTACGTACGGAGCAAAGAAGGTTCTATGCCTCTAATTGGAGGTGCAAAAGTATACATGCATGCCCTAATGACTGCATCCTCGACCGCGGTGCGTACGAGGATTTGAACGCATGCCCGGTATGCGGTGCATTGCGGTATAAAGACAGACGAGATGACCCTGGTGATGTTGACGGCGAGCGCGCAAGGAAGAGGGTTCCTGCCAAGGTGATGTGGTATGCTCCTATAATACCACGGTTGAAACGTCTGTTCAGAAACAAAAAGCATGCCAAGTTGATGCGATGGCACAAAGGGACCGTAAGAAAGATGGAAAGTTGAGAGCACCCGCTGACGGGTCGTAGTGGAGAAAAACGAGAGAAAGTGGAGGGACTTTGCAAGTGACGCAAGGAATGTATGGTTGATTTAAGCGCGGATGGCATTAATCCTTTTGGGAGCAAGAGTAGCAATCATAGCACCTGACCCATGACTCTATGTATCTATAACCTTCCTCCTTGGCTGCACATGAAGCGGAAGTTTATTATGATGTCAGTTCTCATCCAAGGCCCTAAGCAACCCGGCAACAACATTGATGTGTATCTAAGGCCATTAGTTGAAGAACTTTTACAGCTGTGGAATAAAAAAGGTGTACGTGTGTGGATGAGCACGACCAGCAGGAATTTGACCTACATGCGTTGCTATTTGTAACCATCAATGATTGGCCTGCTCTCAGTAACCTTTCAGGACAGACAAACAAGGGATACCACGCATCACGCAACTGTTAAGATGACACCGAAGTATATATTTAGACAAATGCAGGAAGAATGTGTACCTGGGGCATTGTCGATTTCTTCCGACCAAAAACCAATGTCGAAAGAAAGGCAACATTTCAAAGGCGAGGCAGATCACCGGAAGAAGCCCGCCGTCCGTACTGGTGATCACATACTTGCTATGGTCAATGATTTACAAGTATCTTGGAAAGGGTCCCGGCGGACTATCTGTTCCGAATGACGCTGAGGAACGCGCACCCATGTGGAAGAAAAAATCTATATTTTGGGACCTACCCTATTGGAAAGACCTAGAATCCATCTTGCAATCGACGTATGCACGTGACGAAGAATCTTTGCGTGAACCTGCTAGGCTTCTGGGCGTGTATGGGAAGACAAAAACACACTGGAGGCACGGGAGGACCAACACGTTGCACGAAAAAGACGGCATCCTCCAAAGCAGTATGAAGGTCCTGCCAGCTACGCTCTTACCAAGAAGAGAAGGAAATCTTCTTTGAATGTCTGCTCATTATGAAGGTCCCGTCTGACTTCTCGTCGAATATAAAGGGAATAATAAATATGGCAGAGAAAAAGTTCTAGAACTAAAGTCTCATGACTGCCAGTGATTATGACGCAACTGCTTCTCCGGTTGCATTGAGGGGGCTTCTACCGGAAAACGTTCAACTAGCCATTGTGAAGCTATGTTCATTCATCAATGCAACTTCTCAGAAGGTGATCGATCCAGAAATCCTACCAAGGTTAAGGAGTGATTTGGCGCAATTCTTGTCAGTTTCGAGCTGGTGTTCCCACCATCCTTCTTCAATATCATGACGCACGTCCTAGTTCATCTAGTCGACGAGATTGCCATTCTGGGCCCTGTATTTCTACACAATATGTTCCCCTTTGAGAGGTTCATGGGAGTCTTAAAGAAATATGTTCGTAACAGTGCTAGGCCAGAAGGAAGCATCTCACAGGACATCAAACAGAGGAGGTCATTGGGTTTTGTGTTGACTTCATTCCTGACCTAAGAAGATTGGTCTCCCTCAATCGCGGTATGAGGGGAGACTTACTGGAAAAGGCACGCTAGGAGCGGACTCAATAATATTAGGGACGGGCTTCTTGGTCTCAAGCACACTACACAGTTCTACAGAATCTACCTTGGTGACCCCGTATGTCAATGAACACAAGAATATTCTGCGCTCCAAACACCCGGAGCAGTGTGACGACTGGATTACATGTGAACCCATCATGACTTTCGGCAGTTGGTTGCAAACACGTCTCATGGGTGACAACACTGTTTTTGATGAGCTGTACTCGTTGGCCAAGGGACCATCTTCGACTGTTATTGACTTACAAAGGGTACGAGATAAATGGGAATACATTTTACACGATCGCCCAAGATCAAAAGAGCACCAACCAAAACAGTGGTGTCCCTTGATGCAGCAACCAAGAGGGGAAAGGACACATATTATGGTTACATAGTGGACATATGGAAACTTGACTATGGATAGGATTTTAAGGTCCCTTTGTTTCAGTGCAAATGGGTCAATCTGTCAGGAGGCGGGGTACAGGTAGACCCACAGTACGGATGACAACAGTGGATCTGAACAATCTTGGGTACACAGACGAACCATTCGTCCTAGCCAATGATGTGGCGCAGGTTTCTATGTGAAGTGAAGGAAATATGCCCTAGAGGCAATAATAAGTTATTATTTATTTCCTTATATCATGATAAATGTTTATTATTCATGCTAGAATTGTATTAACTGGAAAAATGATACTGTGTGAATACATAGACAACAGAGTGTCACTAGTAAGCCTCTACTTGACTAGCTCATTAATCAAAGATGGTTATGTTTCCTAACCATAGACATGAGTTGTCATTTGATTAACGGGATCACATCATTAGGAGAATGATGTGATTGACTTGACCCATTCCGTTTAGCTTAGCACTTGATCGTTTAGTATGTTGCTATTGCTTTCTTCATGACTTATACATGTTCCTATGACTATGAGATTATGCAACTCCCGTTTACCGGAGGAACACTTTGTGTGCTACCAAACGTCACAACGTAACTGGGTGATTATAAAGGTGCTCTACAGGTGTCTCCGAAGGCACTTGTTGAGTTGGCGTATTTCGAGATTAGGATTTGTCACTCCGATTGTCGAGAGGTATCTCTGGGCCCACTCGGTAATGCACATCACTATAAGCCTTGCAAGCATTGTAACTAATGAGTTAGTTGCGGGATGATGTATACGAAACGAGTTAAAGAGACTTTCCGGTAACGAGATTGAACTAGGTTTGAGATACCGACGATCGAATCTCGGGCAAGTAACATACCGATGACAAAGGGAACAACGTATGTGTTGTATGCGGTTTACGATAAAGATCTTCGTAGAATATGTGGAGCCAATATGAGCATCCAGGTTCCGCTATTGGTTATTGACCGGAGACGTGTCTCGGTCATGTCTACATAGTTCTCGAACCCGTAGGGTCCGCACGCTTAAAGTTCGGTGACGATCGGTATTATCAGTTTTTGTGTTTTGATGTACCGAAGGTAGTTTGGAGTCCCGGATATGATCACGGACATGACGAGGAGTCTCGAAATGGTCGAGCATAAAGATCGATATATTGGACGACTATGTTCGGACAACGGAAAAGTTCCGGAAGGTTTCGGACATATACCGGAGTACCGGGGGTTACCGGAACCCCCCGGGAGTTAATTGGGCCTCATGGGCCTTAGTGGAGAAGAGGAGGGGCGACCAAGGGCAGCCGCGCCCCCCTCCCCCTCTAGTCCGAATTGGACAAGGAAGGGGGCGCCGCCCCCCCCCTTTCCTTCTCTTCCTATCTCCTTCCTTTCCCCCTCCTACTCCAACTAGGAAAAGAGGGAGTCCTACTCCCGTGGGAGTAGTACTCCCCCCTTGGCGCGCCCTCCTCCTGGCCGACCGCCTCCCCCCTAGCTCCTTTATATACGGGGGCAGGGGGCACCCCAGAGACACAACAATTGATCATTGATCTCTTAGTCGTGTGCGGTGCCCCCCTCCACCATAATCCACCTCGATCATATCGTAGCGGTGCTTAGGCAAAGCCCTGCTCGGTAGCATCCATCACCGTCACCACGCCGTCGTGCTGACGAAACTCTCCTGTAAGCTTTGCTGGATCGGAGCTCGCGGGACGTCATCGAGCTGAACGTGTGCTGAACTCGGAGGTGCCGTGCGTTCGGTACTTGGATCGGTCGGATCGTGAAGATGTCGACCATCAACCGCGTTGTGCTAACGCTTCCGCTTCGGTCTACGAGGGTACGTGGACACACTCTCCCCCTCGTTGCTATGCATCACCATGATCCTGTGTGTGCGTAGGAAATTTTTGAAATTACTACGTTCCCCAACAGTGGCATCCGAGCCTGGTTTATGCGTAGATGTTATATGCACGAGTAGAACACAGGTGAGTTGTGGGCGATACAAGTCATACTGCTTACCAGCATGTCACACTTTGGTTCGGCGGTATTGTTGGATGAAGCGGCCCGGACCGACATTACGCGTACGTTTACGCGAGACTGGTTTTACCGCCGTGCTTTGCACATAGGTGACTAGCGGGGGTCAGTTTCTCCAACTTTAGTTAAACCGAGTTGTGGCTACCCCGGTCCTGTGAAGGTTAAAAACAACTAACTTGACGAACTATCGTTGTGGTTTTGATGCGTAGGTAAGAACGGTTCTTGCTCAGCCCGTAGCAGCCACGTAAAACTTGCAACAACAAAGTAGAGGACGTCTAACTTATTTTTGCAGGGCATGTTGTGATGTGATATGGTCAAGACATGATGCTATATTTTATTGTATGAGATGATCATGTTTTGTAACTGAGTTATCGGCAACTGGCAGGAGCCATATGGTTGTCGCTTTATTGTATGCAATGCAATCGCCATGTAATTGCTTTACTTTATCACTAAGCGGAGCGATAGTCGTAGAAGCAATAGTTGGCGAGACGACAACGATGCTACGATGGGGATCAAGGTGTCGCGCCAGTGACGATGGTGATCATGACGGTGCTTCGGAGATGGAGATTACAAGCACAAGATATGATGGCCATACATATCATCACTTATATTGATTGCATGTGATGTTTATCCTATGCATCTTATTTTGCTTTGTTTGACGGTAGCATTATAAGATGATCTCTCACTAAATTTCAAGGTAAAAGTGTTCTCCCTGAGTATGCACCGTTGCCAAAGTTCGTCGTGCCGATACACCACTGTGATATCGTGTGATAGCTCAACGTCACTTCATCTACAACGGGTGCAAGCCAGTTTTGCACACGCAGAATACTCGGGTTAAACTTGACGAGCCTAGCATATGCAGATATGGCCTCGGAACACTGAGACCGAAAGGTCGAGCGTGAATCATATAGTAGATATGATCAACATAGTGATGTTCACCATTGAAAACTACTCCATTTCACGTGATGATCGGTTTATGGTTTAGTTGATTTGGATCACGTGATCACTTAGATGATTAGAGAGATGTCTATCTAAGTGGAGTTCTTGAGTAATATGATTAATTAACTTAAATTTATCATGAACTTAGTACCTGATAGTATTTTGCTTGTCTATGTTGTTGTAGATAGATGGCCCGTGCTGTTGTTCCGTTGAATTTAATGCGTTCCTTGAGAAAGCAAAGTTGAAAGATGATGGTAGCAATTACACGAACTGGGTCCGTAACTTGAGGATATCCTCATTGCTGCACAGAAGAAATTACGTCTCTGGAAGCACCGCTAGGTGCCAAACCTGCTGCAGGAGCTGAACCAGATGTTATGAACGTCTGGCAAAGCAAAGCTGATGACTACTCGATAGTTCAGTGTGCCATGCTTTACGGCTTAGAACCGGGACTTCAACAACGTTTTGAACGTCATGGAGCATATGAGATGTTCCAGGAGTTGAAGTTAATATTTCAAGTAAATGCCCAGATTGAGAGATATGAAGTCTCCAATAAGTTCTACAGCTGCAAGATGGAGGAGAATAGTTCTGTCAGTGAGCATATACTCAGAATGTCTGGGTATAACAATCACTTGATTCAACTGGGAGTTAATCTTTCGGATGATAGTGTTATTGACAGAATTCTTCAGTCACTGCCACCAAGCTACAAGAGCTTCGTGATGACCTATAACATGCAAGGGATGGATAAGACGATTCCCGAGCTCTTCGCAATGCTAAAGGCTGCGGAGGTAGAAATCAAGAAGGAGCATCAAGTGTTGATGGTCAACAAGACCACCAGTTTCAAGAAAAAGGCAAAGGGAAGAAGAAGGGAACTTCAAGAAAACGGCAAACAAGTTGCTGTTCAGGAAAGAAACCCAAGTCTGGACCTAAGCCTGAGAGCGAGTGCTTCTACTGCAAGCAGACTGGTCACTGAAGCAGAACTGCCCCAAGTATTGGCGGATAAGAAGGATGGCAAGTGAACAAAGGTATATGTGATATACATGTTTTGATGTGTACCTTACCAGAGCTCGCAGTAGCACCTGGTATTTGATACTGGTTCTGTTGCTAATATTTGCAACTCGAAACAGGGACTACGATTAAGCGAAGACTGGCTAAGGACGAGGTGATGATGCACGTGGGAAATGGTTCCAAAGTCGATGTGATCGCCGTCGGCACGCTACCTCTACATCTACCTTCGGGATTAGTTTTAGAACCTGAATAATTGTTATTTGGTGCCAGCGTTGAGCATGAACATTATATCTGATCTTGTTTGATGCGAGACGGTTATTCATTTAAATCTGAGAATAATGGTTGTTCTATTTATATGAGTAATATCTTTTATGGTCATGCACCCTTGAAGAGTGGTCTATTTGATTAAATCTCGATAGTAGTGATAACACATATTCATAATGTTGAAGCCAAAAGATGCAGAGTTGATAATGATAGTGCAACTATTTGTGCACTGCCGTTTAGGTCATATTGGTGTAAAGCGCATGAAAGAACTCCATTCCGATGGACTTTGGAATCACTTGATTATGATCACTTGGTACTTGCGAACCATGCCTCATGGGCAAGATGACTAAAACGCCGTTCTCGGAACTATGGACGAGCAACAGATTTGTTGGAAATCATACATACTGATGTATGTGGTCCAATGAATGTTGAGGCTGCGCGGGTATCGTTATTTTTCCACCTTCACAGATGATTTGAGCAGATATGGGTATATCTACTTAATGAAACATAAGTCTGAAACATTTGAAAAGTTCAAAGAATTTCAGAGTGAAGTGGAAAATCATCGTAACAAGAAAATAAAGTTTCTACGATCTGATCATGGAGGAGAATATTGAGTTACGAGTTTGGTGTACATTTGAACAAAGCGAATAGTTTCGCAACTCACGCCACCCGGAACACCACAGCGTAATGGTGTGTCCGAATGTCGTAATCGTACTTTCTAGATATGGTGCGATCTATGATGTCTCTTACTGATTTACCGCTATCGTTTTGGGGTTATGCTTTAGAGACGGCTCATTCACATTAAATAGGGCACCATCTAAATCTGTTGAGACGACTCCTTATAACTGTGGTTTGGCAAGAAACCAAAGTTGTCGTTTCTTAAAGTTTGGGGCTGCGATGCTTATATGAAAAAGCTTCAACTGATAAGCTCGAACCCAAGTCGGAGAAATGTTTCTTCATAGGATACCCAAAAGAGACAGTTGGGTACACCTTCTATCACGATCCGAAGGCAAGACTTTCGTTGCTAAGAATGGATCCTTTCTAGAGAAGGAGTTTCTCTCGAAAGAGGTGAGTGGGAGAAAAGTAGAACTTGATGAGGTAACTGTACCTGCTCCTTATTGGAAAGTAGTTCTCACAGAAACCGTTCCTGTGACTTCTACACCATTAGTGAGGAAGCTAATGATGATGATCATGAAACTTCAGATCAAGTTACTACGAACCTCGTAGGTCAACCAGAGTAAGATCCGCACCAGAGTGGTACAGTAATCCTGTTCTGGAGGTCATGTTACTACCATGACGAACCTACGAACTATGAGGAAGCGATGATGAGCCCAGATTCCGCAAAATGGCTTGAGGCCATGAAATCTGAGATGGGATCCATGTATGAGAACAAAGTGTGGACTTTGGTTGACTTGCCCGATGATCGGCAAGCCATCGAGAATAAATGGATCTTCAAGAAGAAGACAGACGCTGATGGTAATGTTACTGTCTACAAAGCTCGACTTGTTGCGAAAGGTTTTCGACAAGTTCAAGGAGTTGACTACATGAGACCTTCTCACCCGTAGCGATGCTTAAGTCCGTCCGAATCATGTTAGCTATTGCCGCATTTTATGATTATGAAATTTGGCAAATGGATGTAAAGACTGCATTCTTGAATGGATTTCTGGAAGAAGAGTTGTAATATGATCAACCTGAAGGTTTTATCGATCCAAAGGGTGCTAACAAAGTGTGCAAGCTCCAGCGATCCATTATGGACTGGTGCAAGCCTCTCGGAGTTGGAATAAACGTTTTGATAGTGTGATCAAAGCATATGGTTTTATACAGACTTTTGGAGAAGCCTGTATTTACAAGAAAGTGAGTGGGAGCTCTGTAGCATTTCTAACTTATATGTGGATGACATATTGTTGATTGGAAATGATATAGAATTTCTGGAATGCATAAAAGGATACTTGAATAAGAGTTTTTCAATGAAGGACCTCGGTAAGCTGCTTACTATTGGGCATCAAGATCTATAGAGATAGATCAAGACGCTTAATTGGACTTTCACAAAGCACATACCTTGACAAAGTTTTGAAGAAGTTCAAAATGGATCAGGCAAAGAAAGGGTTCTTGCCTGTGTTACAAGGTATGAAGTTGAGTAAGACTCAATGCCCGACCACTGCAGAAGATAGAGAGAAAATGAAAGATGTTCCCTATGCTTCAGCCATAGGCTCTATCATGTATGCAATGCTGTGTACCAGACCTGATGTGTGCCTTGCTATTAGTTTAGCAGGGAGGTACCAAAGTAATCCAGGAGTGGATCACTAGACAGCGGTCAAGAATATCCTAAATACCTAAAAAGGACCAAGGATATGTTTCTCGTTTATGGAGGTGACAAAGAGCTCATCGTAAATGGTTACGTTGATGCAAGCTTTGACACTGATCCGGACGATTCTAAATCGCAAACCGGATACGTGTTTATATTGAACGGTGGAGCTGTCAGTTGGAGCAGTTCTAAACAGAGCGTCGTGGCGGGATCTACATGTGAAGCGGAGTACATTGCTGCTTCGGAAGCAGCAAATGAAGGAGTCTGGATGAAGGAGTTCATATCCGATCTAGGTGTCATACCTAGTGCATCGGGTCCAATGAAAATCTTTTGTGACAATACTGGTGCAATTGCCTTGGCAAAGGAATCCAGATTTCACAAGAGAACCAAGCACATCAAGAGACGCTTCAACTCCATCCGGGATCAAGTCCTGGTGGGAGACATAGAGATTTGCAAGATACATACGGATCTGAATGTGCAGACCCGTTGACTAAGCCTCTTCCACGAGCAAAACATGATCAGCACCAAGGCTCCATGGGCGTTAGAATCATTACTATGTAATCTAGATTATTGACTCTAGTGCAAGTGGCAGACTGAAGGAAATATGCCCTAGAGGCAATAATAAAGTTCTTATTTATTTCCTTATATCATGTAAATGTTTATTATTCTGCTAGAATTGTATTAACTGGAAACATGATACATGTGTGAATACATAGACAAACAGAGTGTCACTAGTAAGCCTCTACTTGACTAGCTTGTTAATCAAAGATGGTTATGTTTCCTAACCATAGACATGAGTTGTCATTTGATTAACGGGATCACATCATTAGGGAATGATGTGATTGACTTGACCCATTCCGTTAGCTTAGCACTTGATCGTTTAGTATGTTGCTATTGCTTTCTTCATGACTTATACATGTTCCTATGACTATGAGATTATGCAACTCCCGTTTACCGGAGGAACACTTTGTGTGCTACCAAACGTCACAACGTAACTGGGTGATTATAAAGGTGCTCTACAGGTGTCTCGAAGGCACTTGTTGAGTTGGCGTATTTCGAGATTAGGATTTGTCACTCCGATTGTCGGAGAGGTATCTCTGGGCCCACTCGGTAATGCACATCACTATAAGCCTTGCAAGCATTGTAACTAATGAGTTAGTTGCGGGATGATGTATTACGGAATGGAGTAAAGAGACTTGGCCGTAACGATATTGAACTAGGTATTGAGATACCGACGATCGAATCTCGGGCAAGTAACATACCGATGACAAAGGGAACAACGTATGTTGTTATGCGGTTTTGACCGATAAAGATCTTCGTAGAATATGTGGGAGCCAATATGAGCATCTAGGTTCCGCCATTGGTTATTGATCGGAGACGTGTCTCGGTCATGTCTACATAGTTCTCGAACCCGTAGGGTCCGCACGCTTAAAGTTCGGTGACGATCGGTATTATGAGTTTTGTGTTTTGATGTACTGAAGGTAGTTCGGAGTCCCGGATATGATCACGCACATGACGAGGAGTCTCGAAATGGTCGAGACGTAAAGATCGATATATTGGACGACTATGTTCGGACAACGAAAAAGTTCCGGAAGGTTTCGGACATATACCGGAGTACCGGTGGTTACCGGAACCCCCCGGGAGTTAATTGGGCCTCATGGGCCTTAGTGGGAGAAGAGGAGGGGCGGCCAAGGGCAGCCGCGCGCCCCCTTCCCCTCAGTCTGAATTGGACAAGGAAGGGGGGGCGGCGCCCCCCTTTCCTTCTCTTCCTCTCTCCCTTCCTTTCCCCCTCCTACTCCAACTAGGAAAAGAGGGAGTCCTACTCCCGGTGGGAGTAGGACTCCCCCCTTGGCGCGCCCTCCTCCTGGTCGGCTGCCTCCCCCCTAGCTCCTTTATATACGGGGCAGGGGGCACCCCAGAGACACAACAATTGATCAGTGATCTCTTAGCCGTGTGCGGTGCCCCCCTCCACCTTAATCCACCTCGATCATATCGTAGCGGTGCTTAGGCGAAGCCCTGCGTCGGTAGCATCATCATCACCGTCACCACGCCGTCGTGCTGACGAAACGCTCCTATGAAGCTTTGCTGGATCGGAGCTCGCGGGACGTCATCGAGTTGAACGTGTGGTAACTCGGAGGTGCCGTGTGTTCGGTACTTGGATCGGTCGGATCATGAAGACGTACGACTACATCAACGCGTTGTGCTAACGCTTTCGCTTTCGGTCTACGAGGGTACATGGACACACTCTCCCCTCTCGTTGCTATGCATCACCATGATCCTGTGTGTCGTAGGAAATTTTTGAAATTACTACGTTCCCCAACATGAAGGACATGTCTAACAAACCGAGAAAAGAAAAGATAAGGAAGCGAATACATCGTACGATGAGCCAAAGCGCCACATAGTTCTTTCAGTAAAAAGAGACATCGTGGGAGTGGAGGGCAAGACAGATATGTCTGAAGATTATGAAAAGTTTCATGAAATTCCTCCCTTCAAAGTCAAGGCTCCCAAGCACCCTGTTAAACGATGAAGATTATCAATGGTTCGGCGCAATAAGCAAAGGACATAAGCGAAGAAAAAGTGAAGACTTTCTCTCCACAACTATTATGATGATGCCTTTGATCTGGAATATCACTGCAATTACATGTGAAGAAATGAAATGCCTTTTATAACGGATGAGTTTTCGTATGAAACCCTGATACTTCGGAAGAGATTGTCCATTTTGTACACGAAGTGCATCCAGCTTTTGCCATAACCTCTCAACTTTTAGCACATGCTATGTGGGTGAAATGATGATACCATGCCAACTTTCAACCTTTTCAGAGTTCATTTTAGTTCTTTTCAATTTCAGGGTCATTTAGCTCAAAAAATCAGTAAATGCATGAAAAATACCAAATGAAGTCAGAAAGGATTGAAAATCGATGATGTGGCTTTGAATGGTGCATTTTGAACATACAAAAAGTCTGGAGTTCAAATAAGTTCAAAAAAATGAATTCCCTTTGTAACAGATGAGTTTTCGTCCGAAACCCTGATACTTCGAAAGAGATTGTCCATTTTGTACACGAAGTGCATCCAGTTTTTGCCGTAACCCTCTCAAATTTTTAGAACATGCTATGTTTGTGAAATGATGATACCATGCCAACTTTCAACCTTTTCAGAGTTCATTGTAGTGCTTTTCAATTTCAGGGTCATTTAGCTAAAAAAATCAGTAAATGCATGAAAAATACCAACTGAAGTCACAAGGGTTGAAAATTGATGATGTGGCTTTGAATGGTGCATGTTGAGCACACAAAAAGTCTGGAGTTCAAATAAGTTCAAAAAAATGAAATCCCTTTGTAACAGATGAGTTTTCATCCGAAACCCTGATACTTCGAAATAGATTGTCCATTTTGTACACGAAGTGCATCCAGCCTTTGCCCTAACCCTCTCAACTTTTTAGAACATGCTATGTGGGTGAAATGATGATACCAAGCCAACTTTCAACCTTTTCAGAGTTCATTTGTAGTGCTTTTCAATTTCAGGGTCATTTAGCTCAAAAAAATCAGTAAATGCATGAAAAATACCAAATGAAGTCAGAAAGGGTTGAAAATGATGATGTGGCTTTGAATGGTGCATTTTGAACACACAAAAAGTTAGGAGTTCAAATAAGTTCAAAAAAATTAAATCCCTTTAACAGATGAGTTTTCGTCCGAAACCCTGATACTTCGGAAGAGATTGTCCATTTTGTACACGAAGTGCATCCAGTTTTTGCCGTAACCCTCTAACTTTTTAGAACATGCTATGTGGGTGAAATGATGATACCATGCCAACTTTCAACATTTTCAGAGTTCATTTGTAGTGCTTTTCAATTTCAGGGTCATTTAGCTAAAAAAATCAGTAAATGCATGAAAAATACAAAATGAAGTCAGAAAGGGTTGAAAATTGATGATGTGGCTTTGAATGGTGCATTTTGAACACACAAAAAGTCTGGAGTTCAAATAAGTTCAAAAAAATGAAATCCCTTTGTAACAGATGAGTTTTCGTCCGAAACCCTGATACTTTGAAAGAGATTGTCCATTTTGTACACGAAGTGCATCCAGTTTTTGCCGTAACCCTCTCTACTTTTTAGAACATGCTATGTGGGTGAAATGATGGTAGCATGCCAACTGTCAACCTTTTCAGAGTTCATTTGTAGTGCTTTTCAATTTCAGGGTCATTTAGCTCAAAAAAATCAGTAAATGCATGAAAAATACCAAATGAAGTCAGAAAGGGTTGACAATTGATGATGTGGCTTTGAATGGTGCATTTTGAACAAACAAAATGTCTGGAGTTCAAATAAGTTCAAAAAAATGAAATCCCTTTGTAACAGATGAGTTTTCGTCCGAAACCCTGATACTTTGAAAGAGATTGTCCATTTTGTACACGAAGTGCATCCAGTTTTTGCCGTAACTCTCTCAACTTTTTAGAAAATGCTATGTGGGTGAAATTATGATACCATGCCAACTTTCAACCTTTTCAGAGTTCATTTGTAGTGCTTTTCAATTTCAGGGTCATTTAGCTAAAAAAATCAGTAAATGCATGAAAAATACCAAATGAAGTCACAAAGGGTTGAAAATTGATGATGTGGCTTTTAATGGTGCATGTTGAACACACAAAAAGTCTAGAGTTCAAATAAGTTCAAAAAAATGAAATCCCTTTGTAACAGATGAGTTTTCATCCGAAACCCTGATACTTCGAAAGAGATTGTCCATTTTGTACACGAAGTGCATCCAGCCTTTGCCGTAACCCCCTCAACTTTTTAGAACATGCTATGTGGGTGAAATGATGATACCATGCCAACTTTCAACCTTTTCAGAGTTCATTTGTAGTGCTTTTCAATTTCAGGGTCATTTAGCTCAAAAAAACAGTAAATGCATGAAAAGTACCAAATGAAGTCAGAAAGGGTTGAAAATTGATGAGTGGCTTTGAATAGTGCATTTTGAACACACAAAAAGTCTGGAGTTCAAATAAGTTCAAAAAAATGAAATCCCTTTGTAACAGATGAGTTTTCGTCAAAACCCTGATACTTCGAAAGAGATTGTCCATTTTGTACACGAAGTGCATCCAGCTTTTGCTGTAACCCTCTCAACCTTTTAGAACATGCTATCTGGGTGAAATGATGATACCATGCCAACTTTCAACCTTTTCAGAGTTCATTTGTAGTGCTTTTCAATTTCAGGGTCATTTAGCTCAAAGAATGAACTAATAGCAAAAAGAATGAACATAGAAAACTTTTATGAAACTCTAATAGCAAAAAGAATGAACTAAAAATAATCAATTAAAATATTATGTTATGATCAACTAAAACAAAACTATAATATTCTTCAATAGCAAAAAGAATCAACTAAAAAGCTTTTTAATAAACTCCTAATAGCAAAAGGAATCAACTAAAAAGATTTTATAAACCTCTAGTATTTTTAAACTAAAATTATATAAAATTTATGCAACTAAAGAATTTTCATAAAGAATTTTTTGTTAGAAACTTTAATAGCAAACTAAAATAACAAAATCTATTTTTGATTAAAATAGACATTTAAAATAACCTAAAAATTACCAAATTTAATATAATGATAAAACTAATGGCACTAACATAAAGTTTATAATTTTTGTACCTAAAAGCAAAAAGAATCACTGAAAAACTGTAAGTATTTAGCTGTAAGTAGAAACAAAAGAAAATAAATAAAGCAAAAAACAAAAAAAACTGGAATTTTTTTTAAAAAAAATGCCGCCTACTGGCCACCACGGCCTGAATACGACTAGAAACCCAACCAGCTAGTTGGGCTAGGATTCAGGCCCACAGGCAGAGAGACACGTTTAGGCCAGTAGGCCTGCAGTTGAGAGGAGCTCGAAGTGGCTGGCGCAGCGGCGCTTATAAACCACTCCGAGCCCCTCTCAGCTAGTGAGGTGGGACTAAACTTTTGGCCCAGGGCAGCACCCCCCTTTCGTCCCGGTTGGTGGCACAAACCAGGACCAATACCAACCTTTGGTCCCGGTTCGTGCCACCAACCGGGACCAATGCCCACCTTTGGTCCCGTTCGTGCCACCAACTGGGACCACCTTTGGTCCCGGTTCGTGCCACCAACTGGGACCAAAGGTCTCTGCTTCCCGCCCTTGGGCTGCTGAAAACTGACCTTTGGTCCCGGTTGGTGGCACGAACCGGGACCAAAGGTGGGTATTGGTCCCGGTTGGTGGCACGAACCGGGACCAAAGGTTGTTGTATATAAGGCCACACTTAGAAAATTTTCACCAAATCTCCCATTCTCTCCCCGACGGCCGAACCATAGCACGACGCCACCAGGCTACTGCGCCGGAGATCGCCGTCGCCGAGCCCTGCCCCGACGCCGCACCCTGCCCCGACCTCGTCGCGCCCTGCCCCGACCTCGCCGCGCCCTGCCCCGACCTCGCCGTCGCCGAGCCCTGCCCCGACGCCGTCCCCGCTCCCCTGCAACACTGTGAGCCGCGCCTCGCCGTTCCCCTCCTCTCCTTCCCCCCCGCGCCCCAACGCCGCCGCCCGCGCTCCGGCCGCTCTGACGACCGCCCCTCTTTTCTTTTTCTTTTTTTTTCCATTGTTCATGTTGAATTATGTAATGGAGATTATTGGAGATTATGTAATGCTCTGTATATGCTCTTTTTGAAATTTTAGGTATATGCTCTGTATATGCTCTTTTTTGCATTTTTAGAAAAATATTAGAGATTATGTAATGCTCACAAAAAATTCTATTTTTTGTTCATAAAATTTTTATGTATGTATGTTCATATATGCAAAAGTTACATTTAAGAAAAAAAATGTATGTATGTTCATATGCAAAGATATGCAAAAGTTAGAATTTTTTATGTTCATAGAATTTTTTTGGTGATATTGTAGAATATGAACATTTTGAATATGGATGGATGGATGGATGAACATATTTGTTAGATAATTTTTTCGTAGTAATATATGAAAACTTGGTCAATTTTTTTTAGTAGATGATGATGATGATGATGATATATGAAAACTTGGTCAATTTTTTTCTAGTAGATGACGATGATGATGATGATATGATGATATATTATATGAAAACTTGGTCAATTTTTTTGTAGTAGATGATGATGATGATATGATGATATATATATATGAAAACTTGGTCAATTTTTTTTGTAGTAGATGATGATGATGATATGATGATATATGAAAACTTGGTCAATTTTTTCTGTTGTAATTTTGTTCGATGAATGTTTTCTGTTAAAAACTCATATTAAGTTTGTTCGATGAATGTTTCATGGGAGAGAGGGAGTAAAAACTCATCAGACATGAGGGGGGAGGAGTCCCCCTCCGGTTCATCTGTCCGAACATTTCCGGATGTTATCCCCCTTCACCTATATACCGTGTAGTGCCGCGTTAGAACACCCCTAACTCTCTCGAGAATTCAACATATATTCAAAATTTACCAAGTTACTAAGTTACTAAGTTAAAATGTTCATATATTCAAAATGAGTTAAAAGACTCATACATTCAAAATTTACTCCCGGTCCGCTCGCCCGACCAACTCTCGAGGGCACCCAAACCCTAGAAGAAAGAGCGTTGTCGATCTCCTACCCCCTCCCGCCCCTACCCGATAACTTCGACATGAGGGGGGACGTCGGACATGCATGAGAGAGGCGGTCCGCAACTAATCCATTGCTCATATATGCATATGATTCCTTGTTGTGATATTAGCTAGGTCTATGTTTGCCACTAAATATATCTCTCATGTTTGTATATTGCCATGTTGTAATATTGCAGAAACTATGGACAGAGACTTAGAACAAGAAGAGTTGTTGGGGGATATAATCCGCGACGGAGGTGATCCCTTGTCGTTTCTCAACGACACCGATGGTCAGGAAGGAGAGGATGACGGCTCCGGTAATCCAACAATGGAGAAGGAAGGAGATCATGACGGCTCCGGTGTCGAATGGAGGAGGAAGAAGACCATGATGACGACTCCGGTGACCGAACGGAGGAGGAGGGAGCTGTTGCAAAGTCCGGCGAGGTATATATATTAATTAAGCCTGGGACTTGATGCATTAATTGTTTTGGTATGTACATATATTAACGCTTCTTTCTTCTTTATAGCCCTCCGGATCGAGCCAAACTTCCGTAAGGAGACGAGGCCTGAAGAAAAGGTTGCGCCAGGATGAAAGGTTCACGATCACAGCAATCGCGGACGATGGCCAACCGATTGAACCCAAGCGGACCAAGGACGCATTTGTACATCAGTGCGGAGCTATTGTTAGGGACAGCGTCCCGATCAGCGTCCAGCAATGGAATAAGAGTAAGGACGACCCTGAAGTTTCTTAGTCCAGGATAGACTGGAAGGTGATCTTTGGACCTCGCTGATGGCAAATTTCGGCCT
The DNA here is from genome assembly GCA_011799875.1 of Thinopyrum elongatum. Lineage (NCBI taxonomy): Eukaryota > Viridiplantae > Streptophyta > Magnoliopsida > Poales > Poaceae > Thinopyrum > Thinopyrum elongatum. The sequence goes on along the minus strand of CM022301.1, from coordinate 25,153,797 downwards.
ACCGCCAGAGGAGGATCCGAATAACCCAGTTATAGAGCCAAAGATCAAGGCGTTTGCTCTTAAGAAGATGGCAGATCTATTCAGGAACTAGAAGAAAGAGTGTGACACAAAGTTTGTCGACAAAGGGAAGACTCCAGAATTCACCGGCCGATATGAGAAGATAAGAGATCACTGGCCCGCATTTATGGCCTTCCAGAAATCGGATAAGGGTAAGAAAAGGTCAGAGACAAAGAAGAAAAATGCTGCAAAGAAGAAGTATCACCATCACACGGGGTCAGGTGGATACTACAAAGCCCGGCCGTTGTGGGACAAAGCTGAGCAAGACACTGCTTGCTAAAGGGGTCCAACCAGCGACATTGAACTGGCCAGGTCGGTGTAGGACCTGGTTCTTCGGGGTTGGGGGAACTTGGACCCAGAAACAGGGGAGTGTCGTTGGACGGATGAGCAACTTGCCACCTTCAAGAAAGCTCAGCCACCAAAGGTCAGTTTTCAGCAGCCCAAAGGGCGGGAAGCAGAGACCTTTGGTCCCAGTTGGTGGCACGAACCGGGACCAAAGGTGGTCCCAGTTGGTGGCACGAACCGGGACCAAAGGTGGGCATTGGTCCCGGTTGGTGGCACGAACCGGGACCAAAGGTTGGTATTGGTCCTGGTTTGTGCCACCAACCGGGACGAAAGGGGGGTGCTGCCCTGGGCCAAAAGTTTAGTCCCACCTCACTAGCTGAGAGGGGCTCGGAGTGGTTTATAAGCGCCGCTGCGCCAGCCACTTCGAGCTCCTCTCAACTGCAGGCCTACTGGCCTAAACGTGTCTCTCTGCCTGTGGGCCTGAATCCTAGCCCAACTAGCTGGTTGGGTTTCTAGTCGTATTCAGGCCGTGGTGGCCAGTAGGCGGCATTTTTTTTAAAAAAAATTCCAGTTTTTTTTGTTTTTTGCTTTATTTATTTTCTTTTGTTTCTACTTACAGCTAAATACTTACAGTTTTTCAGTGATTCTTTTTGCTTTTAGGTCACAAAAATTATAAACTTTATGTTAGTGCCATTAGTTTTATCATTATATTAAATTTGGTAATTTTTAGGTTATTTTAAATGTCTATTTTAATCAAAAATAGATTTTGTTATTTTAGTTTGCTATTAAAGTTTCTAACAAAAAAATTCTTTATGAAAATTCTTTAGTTGCATAAATTTTATATAATTTTAGTTTAAAAAATACTAGAGGTTTATAAAATCTTTTTAGTTGATTCCTTTTGCTATTAGAGTTTTATAAAAGCTTTTTAGTTGATTCTTTTTGCTATTGAAGAATATTATAGTTTTGTTTTAGTTGATCATAACATAATATTTTAATTGATTATTTTTAGTTCATTCTTTTTGCTATTAGAGTTTCATAAAAGTTTTCTAGTTCATTCTTTTTGCTATTAGTTCATTCTTTGAGCTAAATGACCCTGAAATTGAAAAGCACTACAAATGAACTCTGAAAAGGTTGAAAGTTGGCATGGTATCATCATTTCACCCAGATAGCATGTTCTAAAAGGTTGAGAGGGTTACAGCAAAAGCTGGATGCACTTCGTGTACAAAATGGACAATCTCTTTCGAAGTATCAGGGTTTTGGACGAAAACTCATCTGTTACAAAGGGATTTCATTTTTTTGAACTTATTTGAACTCCAGACTTTTTGTGTGTTCAAAATGCACTATTCAAAGCCACATCATCAATTTTCAACCCTTTCTGACTTCATTTGGTACTTTTCATGCATTTACTGTTTTTTTGAGCTAAATGACCCTGAAATTGAAAAGCACTACAAATGAACTCTGAAAAGGTTGAAAGTTGGCATGGTATCATCATTTCACCCACATAGCATGTTCTAAAAAGTTGAGGGGGTTACGGCAAAGGCTGGATGCACTTCGTGTGTAGGCCAAAGCATGTCGCAGCATATCTACATTTTCGAAGTCATGGCCCAAGGGGTTAATGTCCGGCATGAAAACTTGTCATCTGCTTACAAAGGGATTCATTTTTTTTGAACTTATTTAACTCTAACTTTTTGTGTGCTCAACATGCACCATTAAAACCACATCATCAATTCAACTTCCTACCCTTTGTGTACTCCTACAATTCCTGGATATTTTCTCATTGGGCCTTACCTGTCGATTCTCTTGCTTAGATAATTATTCATCTCCTTAAATGAATCGGAGACACCAGGCAAGATTCTGAAAAGAAGGAAGAGGGAGTACGCCCCGATGACCACTTGCTCGTACCCACAATTTGACCTGTCCTTTACACATCTAACAGAATACTCCACATAGCCTCATTAGCCACTATCTCCTCTCTCTACTCATACTACATACACTACTCCTTTTCAACAAATTCAGCAATTATCAAAAAATATTCCTTCCAACTCACCTAGATTGTGCTTATCTTACCTCTCTTCCTCCTTCTCTTTTCCCCTTTCCTTCACATTCTTCTCCGGCTTCGGCCGGTGACTTAGGCGGTTGTCTCTACCCATTCCTCTCCTCATCCTTTCCGTCCCCCCTTCCCTCTCTGTTCTCGTTCGCTGTACTCCCTTCTTTGTTTCTAAACCACCATTCATCTTTCATCCAATATCATCCACTTTCTCGGGACCTCTCATCTCTGGATTTTCGGCTTCCTGGTTTTCTCCTCTCTGGAGCAAAGATAGACCCCTGAAATTGAAAAGCACTACAAATGAACTCTGAAAAGGTTGAAAGTTGGCATGGTATCATAATTTCACCCACATATGCATTTTCTAAAAAGTTGAGAGGTTACGAAAAAGCTGGATGCACTTCGTGTACAAAATGGACAATCTCTTTCAAAGTATCAGGGTTTCGGACGAAAACTCATCTGTTACAAAGGGATTTCATTTTTTTGAACTTATTTGAACTCCAGACTTTTGTTTGTTCAAAATGCACCATTCAAAGCCAATCATCAATTTCACACCCTTTCTGACTTCATTTGGTATTTTTTCATGCATTTACTGATTTTTTTGAGCTAAATGACCCTGAAATTGAAAAGCACTACAAATGAACTCTGAAAGGTTAATTGGCATGTACCATCATTTCACCCACATAGCAGTTCTAAAAAGTGAGAGGGTTACGGCAAAAACGGGATGCACTTCGTGTACAAAATGGACAATCTCTTTCAAAGTATCAGGGTTTCGGACGAAAACTCATCTGTTACAAGGGATTTCATTTTTTTGAACTTATTTGAACTCCAGACTTTTTGTGTGTTCAAAATGCACCATTCAAAGCCACATCATCATTTTTCAACCCTTTCTGACTTCATTTGTATTTTTCATGCATTTACTGATTTTTTTAGCTAAATGAACCTGAAAATTGAAAAGCACTACAAATGAACTCTGAAAATGTTGAAAGTTGGCATGGTATCATCATTTCACCCACATAGCATGTTCTAAAAAGTTAGAGGGTTACGGCAAAAACTGGATGCACTTCGTGTACAAAATGGACAATCTCTTCCGAAGTATCAGGGTTTCGGACGAAAACTCATCTGTTACAAAGGGATTTAATTTTTTTGAACTTATTTGAACTCCTAACTTTTTGTGTGTTCAAAATGCACCATTCAAAGCCACATCATCAATTTTCAACCCTTTCTGACTTCATTTGGTATTTTTCATGCATTTACTGATTTTTTTGAGCTAAATGACCCTGAAATTGAAAAGCACTACAAATGAACTCTGAAAAGGTTGAAAGTTGGCTTGGTATCATCATTTCACCCACATAGCATGTTCTAAAAAGTTGAGAGGGTTAGGGCAAAGGCTGGATGCACTTCGTGTACAAAATGGACAATCTATTTCGAAGTATCAGGGTTTCGGATGAAAACTCATCTGTTACAAAGGGATTTCATTTTTTTGAACTTATTTGAACTCCAGACTTTTTGTGTGCTCAACATGCACCATTCAAAGCCACATCATCAATTTTCAACCCTTTGTGACTTCAGTTGGTATTTTTCATGCATTTACTGATTTTTTTAGCTAAATGACCCTGAAATTGAAAAGCACTACAAATGAACTCTGAAAAGGTTGAAAGTTGGCATGGTATCATCATTTCACAAACATAGCATGTTCTAAAAATTTGAGAGGGTTACGGCAAAAACTGGATGCACTTCGTGTACAAAATGGACAATCTCTTTCGAAGTATCAGGGTTTCGGACGAAAACTCATCTGTTACAAAGGGAATTCATTTTTTTGAACTTATTTGAACTCCAGACTTTTTGTATGTTCAAAATGCACCATTCAAAGCCACATCATCGATTTTCAATCCTTTCTGACTTCATTTGGTATTTTTCATGCATTTACTGATTTTTTGAGCTAAATGACCCTGAAATTGAAAAGAACTACAAATGAACTCTGAAAAGGTTGAAAGTTGGCATGGTATCATCATTTCACCCACATAGCATGTGCTAAAAAGTTGAGAGGGTTATGGCAAAAGCTGGATGCACTTCGTGTACAAAATGGACAATCTCTTCCGAAGTATCAGGGTTTCATACGAAAACTCATCCGTTATAAAAGGCATTTCATTTCTTCACATGTAATTGCAGTGATATTCCAGATCAAAGGCATCATCATAATAGTTGTGGAGAGAAAGTCTTCACTTTTTCTTCGCTTATGTCCTTTGCTTATTGCGCCGTAACCATTGATAATCTTCATCGTTTAACAGGGTGCTTGGGTCAGCCTTGACTTTGAAGGGAGGAATTTCATGAAACTTTTCATAATCTTCAGACATATCTGTCTTGCCCTCCACTCCCACGATGTCTCTTTTTACTGAAAGAACTATGTGGCGCTTTGGCTCATCGTACGATGTATTCGCTTCCTTATCTTTTCTTTTTCTCGGTTTGTTAGACATGTCCTTCATGTTGGGGAACGTAGTAATTTCAAAAATTTCCTACGCACACACAGGATCATGGTGATGCATAGCAACGAGAGGGGAGAGTGTGTCCATGTACCCTCGTAGACCGAAAGCGAAAGCGTTAGCACAACGCGGTTGATGTAGTCGTACGTCTTCATGATCCGACCGATCCAAGTACCGAACACACGGCACCTCCGAGTTCACCACACGTTCAACTCGATGACGTCCCGCGAGCTCCGATCCAGCAAAGCTTCATAGGAGCGTTTCGTCAGCACGACGGCGTGGTGACGGTGATGATGATGCTACCGACGCAGGGCTTCGCCTAAGCACCGCTACGATATGATCGAGGTGGATTAAGGTGGAGGGGGGCACCGCACACGGCTAAGAGATCACTGATCAATTGTTGTGTCTCTGGGGTGCCCCCCTGCCCCCGTATATAAAGGAGCTAGGGGGGAGGCAGCCGACCAGGAGGAGGGCGCGCCAAGGGGGGAGTCCTACTCCCACCGGGAGTAGGACTCCCTCTTTTCCTAGTTGGAGTAGGAGGGGGAAAGGAAGGGAGAGAGGAAGAGAAGGAAAGGGGGGCGCCGCCCCCCCTTCCTTGTCCAATTCAGACTAGAGGGGAAGGGGGCGCGCGGCTGCCCTTGGCCGCCCCTCCTCTTCTCCCACTAAGGCCCATGAGGCCCAATTAACTCCCCGGGGGGTTCCGGTAACCACCCGGTACTCCGGTATATGTCCGAAACCTTCCGGAACTTTTTCGTTGTCCGAACATAGTCGTCCAATATATCGATCTTTACGTCTCGACCATTTCGAGACTCCTCGTCATGTGCGTGATCATATCCGGGACTCCGAACTACCTTCAGTACATCAAAACACAAAAACTCATAATACCGATCGTCACCGAACTTTAAGCGTGCGGACCCTACGGGTTCGAGAACTATGTAGACATGACCGAGACACGTCTCCGATCAATAACCAATGGCGGAACCTAGATGCTCATATTGGCTCCCACATATTCTACGAAGATCTTTATCGGTCAAACCGCATAACAACATACGTTGTTCCCTTTGTCATCGGTATGTTACTTGCCCGAGATTCGATCGTCGGTATCTCAATACCTAGTTCAATATCGTTACCGGCAAGTCTCTTTACTCATTCCGTAATACATCATCCCGCAACTAACTCATTAGTTACAATGCTTGCAAGGCTTATAGTGATGTGCATTACCGAGTGGGCCCAGAGATACCTCTCCGACAATCGGAGTGACAAATCCTAATCTCGAAATACGCCAACTCAACAAGTGCCTTCGGAGACACCTGTAGAGCACCTTTATAATCACCCAGTTACGTTGTGACGTTTGGTAGCACACAAAGTGTTCCTCCGGTAAACGGGAGTTGCATAATCTCATAGTCATAGGAACATGTATAAGTCATGAAGAAAGCAATAGCAACATACTAAACGATCAAGTGCTAAGCTAACGGAATGGGTCAAGTCAATCACATCATTCTCCTAATGATGTGATCCCGTTAATCAAATGACAACTCATGTCTATGGTTAGGAAACATAACCATCTTTGATTAACAAGCTAGTCAAGTAGAGGCTTACTAGTGACACTCTGTTTGTCTATGTATTCACACATGTATCATGTTTCCAGTTAATACAATTCTAGCATGAATAATAAACATTTATCATGATATAAGGAAATAAATAAGAACTTTATTATTGCCTCTAGGGCATATTTCCTTCAGTCTGCCACTTGCACTAGAGTCAATAATCTAGATTACACAGTAATGATTCTAACGCCCATGGAGCCTTGGTGCTGATCATGTTTTGCTCGTGGAAGAGGCTTAGTCAACGGGTCTGCAACATTCAGATCCGTATGTATCTTGCAAATCTCTATGTCTCCCACCAGGACTTGATCCCGGATGGAGTTGAAGCGTCTCTTGATGTGCTTGGTTCTCTTGTGAAATCTGGATTCCTTTGCCAAGGCAATTGCACCAGTATTGTCACAAAAGATTTTCATTGGACCCGATGCACTAGGTATGACACCTAGATCGGATATGAACTCCTTCATCCAGACTCCTTCATTTGCTGCTTCCGAAGCAGCAATGTACTCCGCTTCACATGTAGATCCCGCCACGACGCTCTGTTTAGAACTGCTCCAACTGACAGCTCCACCGTTCAATATAAACACGTATCCGGTTTGCGATTTAGAATCGTCCGGATCAGTGTCAAAGCTTGCATCAACGTAACCATTTACGATGAGCTCTTTGTCACCTCCATAAACGAGAAACATATCCTTGGTCCTTTTTAGGTATTTCAGGATATTCTTGACCGCTGTCTAGTGATCCACTCCTGGATTACTTTGGTACCTCCCTGCTAAACTAATAGCAAGGCACACATCAGGTCTGGTACACAGCATTGCATACATGATAGAGCCTATGGCTGAAGCATAGGGAACATCTTTCATTTTCTCTCTATCTTCTGCAGTGGTCGGGCATTGAGTCTTACTCAACTTCATACCTTGTAACACAGGCAAGAACCCTTTCTTTGCCTGATCCATTTTGAACTTCTTCAAAACTTTGTCAAGGTATGTGCTTTGTGAAAGTCCAATTAAGCGTCTTGATCTATCTCTATAGATCTTGATGCCCAATATGTAAGCAGCTTCACCGAGGTCCTTCATTGAAAAACTCTTATTCAAGTATCCTTTTATGCATTCCAGAAATTCTATATCATTTCCAATCAACAATATGTCATCCACATATAAGATTAGAAATGCTACAGAGCTCCCACTCACTTTCTTGTAAATACAGGCTTCTCCAAAAGTCTGTATAAAACCATATGCTTTGATCACACTATCAAAACGTTTATTCCAACTCCGAGAGGCTTGCACCAGTCCATAAATGGATCGCTGGAGCTTGCACACTTTGTTAGCACCCTTTGGATCGATAAAACCTTCAGGTTGCATCATATACAACTCTTCTTCCAGAAATCCATTCAAGAATGCAGTCTTTACATCCATTTGCCAAATTTCATAATCATAAAATGCGGCAATAGCTAACATGATTCGGACGGACTTAAGCATCGCTACGGGTGAGAAGGTCTCATCGTAGTCAACTCCTTGAACTTGTCGAAAACCTTTCGCAACAAGTCGAGCTTTGTAGACAGTAACATTACCATCAGCGTCTGTCTTCTTCTTGAAGATCCATTTATTCTCGATGGCTTGCCGATCATCGGGCAAGTCAACCAAAGTCCACACTTTGTTCTCATACATGGATCCCATCTCAGATTTCATGGCCTCAAGCCATTTTGCGGAATCTGGGCTCATCATCGCTTCCTCATAGTTCGTAGGTTCGTCATGGTAGTAACATGACCTCCAGAACAGGATTACTGTACCACTCTGGTGCGGATCTTACTCTGGTTGACCTACGAGGTTCGGTAGTAACTTGATCTGAAGTTTCATGATCATCATCATTAGCTTCCTCACTAATTGGTGTAGAAGTCACAGGAACCGGTTTCTGTGATGAACTACTTTCCAATAAGGGAGCAGGTACAGTTACCTCATCAAGTTCTACTTTTCTCCCACTCACCTCTTTCGAGAGAAACTCCTTCTCTAGAAAGGATCCATTCTTAGCAACGAAAGTCTTGCCTTCGGATCTGTGATAGAAGGTGTACCCAACTGTCTCTTTTGGGTATCCTATGAAGACACATTTCTCCGACTTGGGTTCGAGCTTATCAGGTTGAAGCTTTTTCATATAAGCATCGCAGCCCCAAACTTTAAGAAACGACAACTTTGGTTTCTTGCCAAACCACAGTTCATAAGGAGTCGTCTCAACAGATTTAGATGGTGCCCTATTTAATGTGAATGCAGCCGTCTCTAAAGCATAACCCCAAAACGATAGCGGTAAATCAGTAAGAGACATCATAGATCGCACCATATCTAGTAAAGTACGATTACGACATTCGGACACACCATTACGCTGTGGTGTTCCGGGTGGCGTGAGTTGCGAAACTATTCCGCTTTGTTTCAAATGTACACCAAACTCGTAACTCAAATATTCTCCTCCATGATCAGATCGTAGAAACTTTATTTTCTTGTTACGATGATTTTCCACTTCACTCTGAAATTCTTTGAACTTTTCAAATGTTTCAGACTTATGTTTCATTAAGTAGATATACCCATATCTGCTCAAATCATCTGTGAAGGTGAGAAAATAACGATACCCGCCGCGAGCCTCAACATTCATTGGACCACATACATCAGTATGTATGATTTCCAACAAATCTGTTGCTCGCTCCATAGTTCCGGAGAACGGCGTTTTAGTCATCTTGCCCATGAGGCATGGTTCGCAAGTACCAAGTGATTCATAATCAAGTGATTCCAAAAGTCCATCGGAATGGAGTTTCTTCATGCGCTTTACACCAATATGACCTAAACGGCAGTGCCACAAATAAGTTGCACTATCATTATCAACTCTGCATCTTTTGGCTTCAACATTATGAATATGTGTATCACTACTATCGAGATTTAATACAAATAGACCACTCTTCAAGGGTGCATGACCATAAAAGATATTACTCATATAAATAGAACAACCATTATTCTCAGATTTAAATGAATAACCGTCTCGCATCAAACAAGATCCAGATATAATGTTCATGCTCAACGCTGGCACCAAATAACAATTATTCAGGTCTAAAACTAATCCCGAAGGTAGATGTAGAGGTAGCGTGCCGACGGCGATCACATCGACTTTGGAACCATTTCCCACGTGCATCATCACCTCGTCCTTAGCCAGTCTTCGCTTAATCCGTAGTCCCTGTTTCGAGTTGCAAATATTAGCAACAGAACCAGTATCAAATACCCAGGTGCTACTGCGAGCTCTGGTAAGGTACACATCAAAAACATGTATATCACATATACCTTTGTTCACCTTGCCATCCTTCTTATCCGCCAAATACTTGGGGCAGTTCTGCTTCCAGTGACCAGTCTGCTTGCAGTAGAAGCACTCAGTCTCAGGCTTAGGTCCAGACTTGGGTTTCTTTTCCTGAACAGCAACTTGTTTGCCGTTCTTCTTGAAGTTCCCCTTCTTCTTCCCTTTGCCCTTTTTCTTGAAACTGGTGGTCTTGTTGACCATCAACACTTGATGCTCCTTCTTGATTTCTACCTCCGCAGCCTTTAGCATTGCGAAGAGCTCGGGAATCGTCTTATCCATCCCTTGCATGTTATAGGTCATCACGAAGCTCTTGTAGCTTGGTGGCAGTGACTGAAGAATTCTGTCAATAACACTATCATCCGAAAGATTAACTCCCAGTTGAATCAAGTGATTGTTATACCCAGACATTCTGAGTATATGCTCACTGACAGAACTATTCTCCTCCATCTTGCAGCTGTAGAACTTATTGGAGACTTCATATCTCTCAATCTGGGCATTTACTTGAAATATTAACTTCAACTCCTGGAACATCTCATATGCTCCATGACGTTCAAAACGTTGTTGAAGTCCCGGTTCTAAGCCGTAAAGCATGGCACACTGAACTATCGAGTAGTCATCAGCTTTGCTTTGCCAGACGTTCATAACATCTGGTTCAGCTCCTGCAGCAGGTTTGGCACCTAGCGGTGCTTCCAGGACGTAATTCTTCTGTGCAGCAATGAGGATAATCCTCAAGTTACGGACCCAGTTCGTGTAATTGCTACCATCATCTTTCAACTTTGCTTTCTCAAGGAACGCATTAAAATTCAACGGAACAACAGCACGGGCCATCTATCTACAACAACATAGACAAGCAAAATACTATCAGGTACTAAGTTCATGATAAATTTAAGTTCAATTAATCATATTACTCAAGAACTCCCACTTAGATAGACATCTCTCTAATCATCTAAGTGATCACGTGATCCAAATCAACTAAACCATAACCGATCATCACGTGAAATGGAGTAGTTTTCAATGGTGAACATCACTATGTTGATCATATCTACTATATGATTCACGCTCGACCTTTCGGTCTCAGTGTTCCGAGGCCATATCTGCATATGCTAGGCTCGTCAAGTTTAACCCGAGTATTCTGCGTGTGCAAAACTGGCTTGCACCCGTTGTAGATGAACGTTGAGCTTATCACACCCGATCATCACATGGTGTATCGGCACGACGAACTTTGGCAACGGTGCATACTCAGGGAGAACACTTTTACCTTGAAATTTAGTGAGAGATCATCTTATAATGCTACCGTCAAACAAAGCAAAATAAGATGCATAAGGATAAACATCACATGCAATCAATATAAGTGATATGATATGGCCATCATCATCTTGTGCTTGTAATCTCCATCTCCGAAGCACCGTCATGATCACCATCGTCACTGGCGCGACACCTTGATCCCCATCGTAGCATCGTTGTCGTCTCGCCAACTATTGCTTCTACGACTATCGCTACCGCTTAGTGATAAAGTAAAGCAATTACATGGCGATTGCATTGCATACAATAAAGCGACAACCATATGGCTCCTGCCAGTTGCCGATAACTCAGTTACAAAACATGATCATCTCATACAATAAAATATAGCATCATGTCTTGACCATATCACATCACAACATGCCCTGCAAAAATAAGTTAGACGTCCTCTACTTTGTTGTTGCAAGTTTTACGTGGCTGCTACGGGCTGAGCAAGAACCGTTCTTACCTACGCATCAAAACCACAACGATAGTTCGTCAAGTTAGTGCTGTTTTAACCTTCACAAGGACCGGGCGTAGCCACACTCGGTTTAACTAAAGTTGGAGAAACTGACACCCGCTAGTCACCTATGTGCAAAGCACGGCGGTAAAACCAGTCTCGCGTAAACGTACGCGTAATGTCGGTCCGGGCCGCTTCATCCAACAATACCGCCGAACCAAAGTGTGACATGCTGGTAAGCAGTATGACTTGTATCGCCCACAACTCACCTGTGTTCTACTCGTGCATATAACATCTACGCATAAAACCAGGCTCGGATGCCACTGTTGGGGAACGTAGTAATTTCAAAAATTTCCTACGCACACACAGGATCATGGTGATGCATAGCAACGAGAGGGGAGAGTGTGTCCACGTACCCTCGTAGACCGAAAGCGGAAGCGTTAGCACAACGCGGTTGATGTAGTCGTACATCTTCACGATCCGACCGATCCAAGTACCGAACGCACGGCACCTCCGAGTTCAGCACACGTTCAGCTCGATGACGTCCCGCGAGCTCCGATCCAGCAAAGCTTCACAGGAGAGTTTCGTCAGCACGACGGCGTGGTGACGGTGATGATGATGCTACCGACGCAGGGCTTTGCCTAAGCACCGCTACGATATGATCGAGGTGGATTATGGTGGAGGGGGGCACCGCACACGACTAAGAGATCAATGATCAATTGTTGTGTCTCTGGGGTGCCCCCTGCCCCCGTATATAAAGGAGCTAGGGGGGAGGCGGTCGGCCAGGAGGAGGGCGCGCCAAGGGGGGAGTACTACTCCCACCGGGAGTAGGACTCCCTCTTTTCCTAGTTGGAGTAGGAGGGGGAAAGGAAGGGAGATAGGAAGAGAAGGAAAGGGGGGGGGCGGCGCCCCCCCTTCCTTGTCCAATTCGGACTAGAGGGGGAGGGGGCGCGCGGCTGCCCTTGGTCGCCCCTCCTCTTCTCCCACTAAGGCCCATGAGGCCCAATTAACTCCCCGGGGGGTTCCGGTAACCCCCCGGTACTCCGGTATATGTCCGAAACCTTCCGGAACTTTTCCGTTGTCCGAACATAGTCGTCCAATATATCGATCTTTATGTCTCGACCATTTCGAGACTCCTCGTCATGTCCGTGATCATATCCGGGACTCCAAACTACCTTCGGTACATCAAAACACAAAAACTGATAATACCGATCGTCACCGAACTTTAAGCGTGCGGACCCTACGGGTTCGAGAACTATGTAGACATGACCGAGACACGTCTCCGGTCAATAACCAATAGCGGAACCTGGATGCTCATATTGGCTCCCACATATTCTACGAAGATCTTTATCGGTCAAACCGCATAACAACATACGTTGTTCCCTTTGTCATCGGTATGTTACTTGCCCGAGATTCGATCGTCGGTATCTCAATACCTAGTTCAATCTCGTTACCGGAAAGTCTCTTTACTCGTTTCGTAATACATCATCCCGCAACTAACTCATTAGTTACAATGCTTGCAAGGCTTATAGTGATGTGCATTACCGAGTGGGCCCAGAGATACCTCTCCGACAATCGGAGTGACAAATCCTAATCTCGAAATACGCCAACTCAACAAGTGCCTTCGGAGACACCTGTAGAGCACCTTTATAATCACCCAGTTACGTTGTGACGTTTGGTAGCACACAAAGTGTTCCTCCGGTAAACGGGAGTTGCATAATCTCATAGTCATAGGAACATGTATAAGTCATGAAGAAAGCAATAGCAACATACTAAACGATCAAGTGCTAAGCTAACGGAATGGGTCAAGTCAATCACATCATTCTCCTAATGATGTGATCCCGTTAATCAAATGACAACTCATGTCTATGGTTAGGAAACATAACCATCTTTGATTAATGAGCTAGTCAAGTAGAGGCTTACTAGTGACACTCTGTTTGTCTATGTATTCACACATGTATCATTTTTCCAGTTAATACAATTCTAGCATGAATAATAAACATTTATCATGATATAAGGAAATAAATAATAACTTTATTATTGCCTCTAGGGCATATTTCCTTCACTTCACATAGAAAACCTGCGCCACATCATTGGCTAGGACGAATGGTTCGTCTGTGTACCCAAGATTGTTCAGATCCACTGTTGTCATTCCGTACTGTGGGTCTACCTGTACCCCGCCTCCTGACAGATTGACCCATTTGCACTGAAACAAAGGGACCTTAAAATCCTATCCATAGTCAAGTTTCCATATGTCCACTATGTAACCATAATATGTGTCCTTTCCCCTCTTGGTTGCTGCATCAAAGCGGACACCACTGTTTTGGTTGGTGCTCTTTTGATCTTGGGCGATCGTGTAAAATGTATTCCCATTTATCTCGTACCCTTTGTAAGTCAATACAGTCGAAGATGGTCCCTTGGCCAACGAGTACAGCTCATCAAAAACAGTGTTGTCACCCATGAGACGTGTTTGCAACCAACTGCCGAAAGTCATGATGGGTTCACATGTAATCCAGTCGTCACACTGCTCCGGGTGTTTGGAGCGCAGAATATTCTTGTGTTCATTGACATACGGGGTCACCAAGGTAGAATTCTGTAGAACTGTGTAGTGTGCTTGAGACCAAGAATGCCCGTCCCTACATATTATTGAGTCCGCTCCTAGCGTGCCTTTTCCAGTAAGTCTCCCCTCATACCGCGATTGAGGGAGACCAATCTTCTTAAGGTCAGGAATGAAGTCAACACAAAACCCAATGACCTCCTCTGTTTGATGTCCTGTGGAGATGCTTCCTTCTGGCCTAGCACTGTTACGAACATATTTCTTTAAGACTCCCATGAACCTCTCAAAGGGGAACATATTGTGTAGAAATACAGGGCCCAGAATGGCAATCTCGTCGACTAGATGAACTAGGACGTGCGTCATGATATTGAAGAAGGATGGTGGGAACACCAGCTCGAAACTGACAAGACATTGCGCCAAATCACTCCTTAACCTTGGTAGGATTTCTGGATCGATCACCTTCTGAGAGATTGCATTGATGAATGAACATAGCTTCACAATGGCTAGTTGAACGTTTTCCGGTAGAAGCCCCCTCAATGCAACCGGAAGCAGTTGCGTCATAATCACGTGGCAGTCATGAGACTTTAGGTTCTAGAACTTTTTCTCTGCCATATTTATTATTCCCTTTATATTCGACGAGAAGTCAGACGGGACCTTCATAATGAGCAGACATTCAAAGAAGATTTCCTTCTCTTCTTTGGTAAGAGCGTAGCTGGCAGGACCTTCATACTGCTTTGGAGGCATGCCGTCTTTTTCGTGCACACGTTGTTGGTCCTCCCGTGCCTCCAGTGTGTCTTTTGTCTTCCCATACACGCCCAAGAAGCCTAGCAGGTTCACGCAAAGATTCTTCGTCACGTGCATCACGTCGATTGCAGAGTGGATCTCTAGGTCTTTCCAATAGGGTAGGTCCCAAAATATAGATTTTTTCTTCCACATGGGTGCGCGTTCCTCAGCGTCATTCGGAACAGATAGTCCGCCGGGACCCTTTCCAAAGATTACTTGTAAATCATTGACCATAGCAAGTATGTGATCACCAGTACGGACGGCGGGCTTCTTCCGGTGATCTGCCTCGCCTTTGAAATGCTTGCCTTTCTTTCGACATTGGTTATTGGTCGGAAGAAATCGACAATGCCCCAGGTACACATTCTTCCTGCATTTGTCTAAATATATACTTTCGGTGTCATCTTAACAGTGCGTGCATGCGTGGTATCCCTTGTTTGTCTGTCCTGAAAGGTTACTGAGAGCAGGCCAATCATTGATGGTTACAAATAGCAACGCATGTAGGTCAAATTCCTGCTGGTCGTGCTCATCCCACACACGTACACCTTTTTTATTCCACAGCTGTAAAAGTTCTTCAACTAATGGCCTTAGATACACATCAATGTTGTTGCCGGGTTGCTTAGGGCCTTGGATGAGAACTGACATCATAATAAACTTCCGCTTCATGTGCAGCCAAGGAGGAAGGTTATAGATACATAGAGTCATGGGTCAGGTGCTATGATTGCTACTCTGCTCCCCAAAAGGATTAATGCCATCCGCGCTTAAATCAAACCATACATTCCTTGCGTCACTTGCAAAGTCCCTCCACTTTCTCTCGATTTTTCTCCACTACGACCCGTCAGCGGGTGCTCTCAACTTTCCATCTTTCTTACGGTCCTCTTTGTGCCATCGCATCAACTTGGCATGCTTTTTGTTTCTGAACAGACGTTTCAACCGTGGTATTATAGGAGCATACCACATCACCTTGGCAGGAACCCTCTTCCTTGCGCGCTCGCCGTCAACATCACCAGGGTCATCTCGTCTGATCTTATACCGCAATGCACCGCATACCGGGCATGCGTTCAAATCCTCGTACGCACCGCGGTCGAGGATGCAGTCATTAGGGCATGCATGTATCTTCTGCACCTCCAATCCTAGAGGGCATAGAACCTTCTTTGCTCCGTACGTACTGTCGGGCAATTCGTTATCTTTTGGAAGCTTCTTCTTCAATATTTTCAGTAGCTTCTCAAATCCGTTGTCAGATACACCATTGTCTGCCTTCTATTGCAGCAATTCCAATATGGTACCGAGCTTTATGTTGCCATCTTCGCAGTTCCAGTGTGGTACCGAGCTTCCATTGCAGCCTATCCACATCATCAGCACAGCCACATCAGCGTTTACTTAGAGGTTTACATGTGGGACCCACCACAGTAGTAAACAGCAACATTAGCTTCAGTTACAGCCGATAGGATAGGACCCACCAGAAAGGCTGCAACATCATCAGCCCAACCCATCGCCCCCACTTTCCTCGCTGCCTCCCCTCCGACTCAATTTGTTGTGGCTGGGTTGTAGGTCACTCTTCCATTATTACATTCCTCTTCGTCTCCTGCAATTCCACCCACACGACGAATAAAAAACCATTGATGATTGTTTCCGTCTGCCCCTTCGTCTCGAAACAGTTCCCCTCCCCCATGTACTTGTATCCTCCTGTGACAACGGCGGCTTCTGTAGCCTGCATCCTCTAAATCTCTTCTCATCGTGCATGCAGCAGACCACCTCAGGTAGGAATACTCGATCAATCGTCATGCTCGCTTGATGATTATACGATGCAATCCATGGCGGACGAGATCCTTCGCTCGCGCGCTACCCTCACCTCCAATCGTTTTTCTGGCTGTTACCTCCCCAGAAACAAATCAGAAGAACCCGGATTCTCCCCGGCAGCGTCCGTAGATCGAGAAAAAGAGATGTGGCGGCGGCCTAACGGAGTCGGGCGGCGGAGGCCTGGGGACGACGGGGCGGTCCCTCACCTCACAGAAAACCTAGCGAGCGCTCTTCGTCCCTCCCCTCTCGAGACTTGCGGCGGCTACGGAGCGTGGGTACACATCGGCAGCAGATCGAGGGCGGCAGCACCGGATCGATGTGAGCCTCCATCTCCCGCTCTCTCTCCAGATCCTCTCTCTGGATGGTGTGCTTGCTCCGCGCTGGCCATGTGTGGCGTTCGTGGTGTTCGCAGGCCAAGTGAGCGTGCGTGCGTGTGTTGTGTGCCGGACGGGTGCGTGTGCGTGCGCCGGCCGGTTTTGCTGGTGCTAATCCTCTCTCCCAGTCGATTGCATGGGCACTATACTAATCCTTCTTCTTTGATTGCAGGTTCACGAAAGTTAGGCCACAACCAGGAACTAGGCGACGGTGGACTGGAGAATTTCTCTCTGTTAATTCCGTCTGTCTCTCTCCCTCTGAATATTTTTTATCTCTCATCTCTGTGTTAACTCTCTCTATCTGTTAATCCTCTGAAGAATCAACAGATTGTGAATTCCAGATTCTGAATGAAAGCCACGGGTTCAGTGGGCATTCCTGACTGTATCTTACTGCCGCGTCTAATCTTTGTAATTGAGGTATTTTTGGCACTCTCAAAGTGATTCTCAAAATATTCCTAATAGTTCATAGCAGTAGAAAGTGCATCTACGGAGGGTGGTAACCTCAAGATCACATAGTCAGTGGCGGAGCTTGAAGCAAAAGGTTGGGCATTACCCTTTGATTGCCGTTTCACAGTCCAAAACTAAGTGTGCAATGAAGAAAATCCTGCTACGTTGGGCGAGCCGGACCAGTGTTGGCCCTCACGTAGCTCCGCCCTGCACATAGTGAAGAGGTCATCTCAACAATCTATCCATTTTTATCCTTCCAACCAAACACAAAGTTGGCTATCTATAACCACTTCCTATCCTCTCAACCGAACACTAAAAACGCCTATTCGGGTTGGAGATACCCACAAACACCTAAACTATCGGGTGAACCAAACGTACCCTTAATTACACAAATATCGATATACCTGTTATAGCCTAAAAAACACTTAATAAGTCCCGCAGCAACGCACGGGGTATCATCTAGTTAAAACATACATTGAAACTATGTAAACCATTTCAATGCAACAATAAATGCGATCATTATCGCAACTAAGGTAACCATTGATCCAACGGCATAATGATACCAAGCCTCAGTATGAATGGCATATTTTTTAATCTTTCTATTCTTCAAGCGCATTTTATCCATCTTAATATTATGATCATCGACGATATCCGCAACATGCAACTCCAATTCCATCTTCTCGTCCTCAATTCTTTTCAATTTTTTCTTTAAGTAATTATTTTCTTTTTCAACTAAATTTAACCTCTCGACAAGAGGGTTGGTTAGAATTTCCGGTTCACATACCTTCTAGATAAAAACATCTATGTTACGTTGGTTGGCATAATTGTCATAAACACTAAATGAAATAAATAGTTATAAAAGATAATATATACCACATCCGAATCATAGACAGGATAAGGGCCGACGGGGGCGGATACCAAAATCATCGCAATATATAATAACAAACAATAATAAAAGTAAGAAAATTATACAAGTATCTACCTAAATCATACAAGTAAGAATTTTTTTCTTTTAGAAAGAAGATAAGAACAAGAGGCTCACCACGGTGGTGCCGGCGACGAGATCGGCGCGGGCGATCGACGGCGGTGAGGACAGGGACGGGACAGGACGGACCGCCAAACCTAGACAAATCTTGAGAAAAATGGAGTTTGGACAAGGAGCTTCGAGAGCAGAAAACTTAAGTGTGGCTCGGGCATTTCATCGAACACCTCATGTGCATAGGAGGTGAGCTAGAGCAACACAAAGCTCTCCCACGGCCGGCCAAAAAAACAGAGCAATGGCTCTGCTCGCGGGCAGGGGCGGGGGTATATATAGGCCTCTCTTTAGTCCCGGTTGGTGGCTAAAACCGGGACTAAAGGACAACATTTGGTCCCGGTTCTAGCCACCAACCGGGACTAAAGGTGGTGGGCCAGGAGCGAAGACCATTGGTCCCGGTTCGTGTCTGGAACCGGGACCAAAGGGGTCAGACGAACCAGGACCAATGGCCCCCGAGGCCCGGCCGGCGCCCTGGCCTCACGAACCGGGACTGATGCCCCCTTTGGTCCCGGTTCGTGAGTTAACCGGGATTAATGCCCTTATTCTGGCCTCAACTAAAGCCCTGTTTTCTACTAGTGGAAATAAGTCAGCGCAGCAAATTTCCACACATCACACAAAGGGGGGCAGAACATATTCCCCAATTGAGGGCAATATTCAACTTTAAACTCCTCCCGCTTTAAACATCAATAAGGTATCCATAAGAGAACAAGTCCTCGGAATAGAAGAACCACCAGCACAAGAAGTAAATACACTACACTAATAGAAATCTTCACAAGGAAAACCTCAATATGTGGATATCACATTCAGTTGCATTGACACGGGAAACAAATTGAAAAGGCATTAGATATCTTTTTTCATTGAACGGGTATGTAATTAGATATCATGAGATGGGAAGAAGCAAATCCAGTTAAACACCACTGATACAATTCGGCCTGGTTACACCAAAACATAATTAACTTCTTTCAAAAGCAATCAGCCAGTTTAACCATTTGGCCATACCTTTCTGTCTCCTCTAGCATATCCAAAGTAGAGAATGACAACGGTAATAGATCGCGCTGAGGCCCGCTGACATGCATCAATCATGATGAAGAGCTCCATGAGGTTCTCATTGACAGGAGAGCAAGACGCAAGAACGGATCACATCAGCTAAACATACATGGGTATACCTATTGGAAAGGAGAGGGGGGAAGGGACATGTGACGGAGAGGAACCTGGAGGTGCAGGGGCAGGAATCCTGCCTGGCCCTTCTCCTCCATCAAGGTCGCTGCTGGACCGGTCGACGCCCCACAGGCTGCTGCTGCCCTTCCAGCAGCCGCCATGCCCGCCAGATCCCGTCGGCTGCCACGCCCGCCAGACCCCCGCCAGCCACCACCATCGCCTGCATCCAGGCTGCCAACAGCAGCCTTGACCCGGCCCCCACCGTCCGCTCGACCATGGTTTGGGTATCGTCCTTCACTCCGGAGGTGTCGTCCTCGACCGCGAGGAGGAGGAGGCGGGGGAGCCCGTCCCGCGTGAACCCGGAGCAGGCGAGGAGGAGGAAGAGGCGAGGCGATGGAGGAGTAGCATTCGGCGGCGGGGGCTCCTAGGGCGCAGAAGCAGGAAGAGGAGGAGGTGGTGGGAGGGAGCGTGGCGGCGGACGAGGGAGGGAGGAGCAACAGGCGTGGGGCTGTGAATCGGGGCTTGGGCCTAGGTTTTTCGATGCCCCTTCGATGCCTTTTTCTTTCCTCTCGCCCCGCTCGCTCGTTATTTCTTCTCGCCCCGCTCGCTCGCTGTGGCGCCCACGCACCACACTATTCACAGCCATACATGGATGGCTTGGTCCTACCTAGCACCCCAGCAGGGTTTATATGTTCAATAGCGATTACCATGTCCAACCATACTCTGTATATGTCTCAGAACATGTTGCTGCACCTCCTTTCCCATTGCAATTTCGAATATATTTGTAGTCTTGTTAAATTGTGATCCAGAATTTAATACTGTGTTGGACTAGACGTAGTACAACCGGTGTGGACATTGCGTTGACGTCAACGCGTACGAGTATAACTCGTTTACTTGTTCTCCAAGGACTCTCATGTATTGTCCTCGTATATACTCCATGTACTCGTACCTAAAGAGAGTCTGTCGTCTCGTGCCTGTAATACTCCTCCATCATAGTGATTGCGTCTTCGTGCGTCCGTGGTTTTCTCCCGCAAAGATTTTCACTTAAAACTCTATGTCTCTTCTGTCTCGTTTATTCTCGTTTTATCTAACAAAGTGGTATATAGAGCCAAGTTACAGATACAAGATCAAGACGAGAAAATTAGGGTTGCGTTTGTTTGCGTCGCCGCACGTGACAGGCGATCCGTTAACGCCCGATCCGGATCGATTTCCGCGGCGCCGTCCTAAGAAGTCGAGACCGACAGCAAGTTTGCGTGGCGCTTGTTCTTGCAGCAGGCGTGATCATCTTCGGTACCTGCCGCTGCTACAGGCTCAAGTCCCGACGCGATCTGCCGCCGCTGCTGCTCCAGGACGCAGCGTCCCGTGCGCTGCTCCGAGGGAATCAACCGTAGCTGCCACGCTACTTCCACTAGTACTACTTCTAGTACGTGGGCGCTTTTTCCACTACTTAGCACGTCAGATCTGATTGATTTCTCAAGCCGCTGTCAACTAGTACTAGTTACTACTAGTACTGTTCATCACTGTTCACCAATGTTCATCACGTGAAGCTACAAATCAGACTTTGGTCTTCGTGTGCTACATCCACCCAGCGTACCAGGTGCTATCTGTTTTAGTTTTTTTCTCCGCATATTAAATTCTGTCAAGAATTTTTTCTACCGGCTTGTAATACTTTGTGCACAGATTTAGCTACTCATGGCTTCCATGAAGTACGATCTTCCACTGCTGTATCGTGATACAAGGTTTACCCTATGGCAAGTCAAGATGCGGGCGTTGTTGGTGCAGGCCGACTATAATGAAGCACTGGATAGTTTTGGGAAGAACCGAATTCAGGACTGGACTGATGAGGAGAAAAGAAGGGACCGTAAGACTTTGTCACAAATTCAACACCATTTGCATAATAATATTTTGCAGGAAGTTTTGAGCGAGAAAACTGCCGCCGCTCCATGGTTAAAGCTGGAAGGGATTTGCATGACTAAAGATCTCACCAGCAAGATGCATCTGAAGCAAAAATTATTCCTACACAGGTTACTCGAGGAAGGTAATGTTTTGAATCATATTTCAGAATTTAAAGAGATCATATCCGATCTAGCTGCCATGGAAGTTAAGTATGAAGAGGAAGATACTGCTTTAATGTTACTTTGTTCACTGCCAAGTTCTTATACCAACTAGATCATCGATGGCGCGCTTTGCTGCGCCCGTCTATTTTTAGTGTTTAATGTTAGGGTTTGATACAAATAGCCATTTTACTTATGGTTAAAGTAGCAGTGGTATTATAAAACTTTGAGTATTTTTTAGGTGCATTTGTAATGCAAGTTAAGAAAAAGAAACCCGGGGAGACTCGCTCCCCGCCCCGCCCCACCCCCGCCATGTGCCCCGCCGGCAACGGCGGCGACCTCAACCCTGGCGGGCGTCCCCCACCCACCTCCCAAGCTCCCTCCACCTAGCTAAGTAGTCTTATGCCAAACTCAATCCTCGCGGTTGCGCAGCTCTCCCCGCTCAGATCTGTTGGATTTCGAATTCGTGCGGCGCCAGAGGGCCAGATCCCGCATGGATCCTGGGAGGCGCAGGGCAGCGAAAGGCGCGCGGGGCTCGCCGTCGCTGACCGCGGCGACCCAGCGTTCGACACCACCAGGCAGATCCCGCCGGACGAATTGGAGGGGTTGCGCTGGAGATGGTGGTCAGCGCGCACGAATCGGATCCAGGATGCGGCGAGCAGAGTGCATCAGTGCCTCAGCGAGATGAAGATGGCGAAGCAAAAGGCGACGGTGCAGGAGAATTTGAGAGGAGAGATGCTGCGCGATGTGCAAATCTGTCAAAGGAGGATCGACTTCGAGACAGAGTTGCTTGCGGAAATTATCGTTCTGGAGGCGACGGAGGAGGAGAAATCCAGGATGCCCCAACCCTAGAAGCAGAAGCCAGCCCAGGTCTTCCAATGGGCAGTGACAGAAGCAAAATCTTCAGACCCAGTGCAGAACCACCGCTGGGCCTGTGTCCTTAGGAAGCTCAACTGCCCACCGCCAGTGAGTGTGGATCAGTTGCCTCGACAGTCAGCGAGCTTGGGCTAGATGATGGGGGCAGCACAATCGGCCAGATCATGCAGGAACCAGATCCGCTGTTTGGAGAAGTAGCAGAAGAAGATAGGAGCCTTCAGACAAAGCTGCAGCCCGTGACTGCTGGTACCAGAGGCAGGTTTTTGGCTGGTTGTGAGGCTTATGGATTGCTAAATTCGGGCCACGAGCTGCATTTCCAAACGGAAGAGCTGGTGCATATTTGGCAGATGCTTGGTGCTGTTTCACCGTACCACGTAGAGCATAGCTGCTACCATGGATCCAAACCTTCCTCTGACAGAATGGAACCGCGCCAGAAGAGAGCAAGCATTAATTGCCAGTTACAGAGAGAGACTAAGGACAGAGCTGAGGATTCCATGTCGAGGGAGAGACAATCCGCAGAAGCTGGTGACAAGGATTCTGGTGGCAGTAACGGAAGAGGAATTCCGGATGCAACTGAATGGGAGAAGCAGAACAACGGAGGAGGTGATCTCCTGGGCACTAGCCATGAGGACAACGGCGGATCTGTATCAGAGGGCTCGATGGATAGCCTTCTGGGAGATCCAACCTTGGGTGCCTCAATTGTGAGGCTCGCCGATGCCTCTAAAGTGGAGTTCGCCGGAGATGGTGCTGTGAGGCCATCAATCCTCTGCAACTCGTGTTCAGTGGCTGAAATGGGTTCAGTTTCGTGCAGACGAAGAAGCACGACCAGGGAAGAAAAGGAGCCCCCAGTGGAGCCCATGTGGGGACTGATGCCCTTTACCTAACCCAGCCTCGGATCCCGTCTGGAAGCGGGGGAGTGGTTGAAGCTAGGGTTTCCCTGGAGCTACAAAAAAAACCCACCCACGTCCAGCGTGACCCCAATCCTCCCCCAGCAGCCGCCACCGCACTCCTGGAAAGCATCATGGACTCTGGTCATGGAAGAGGAAGAGGGAAGAACAGGCCGGGGCATGGGGATGGAGATCGCCATAATCAGAAGCAGCAGTGGCAGCAAGATCCGCCGCCGCAAATCAATCAGGTACCCCCCTTTGGCTTTGGCTTTGGGTTCCCAGGGCAAGCTCCGCCCTGGGGTTTCAGTGGGCAATACCATGGTGGGTTCCCCCCGCAGCAACCGTGGCAAGGAATGCCTCCCCCGTGGTTTCTGCAGCAGCCTATGCCACAGCAAGGAGGTGATCAAGGGAACTCTGTCAGTAACAACAGTCAGGGTTCAGGGAATTCAGTAGTGGCTGGGCAGGGTAATCCCAAGAGCATGGGTAAGCAGAGCAAGAAGAGGCAGGAGAGCAGAGTTGTAGCTTCAGACAACACTAACACCCTGATGTCCTATGCAAAAGGGGTCTGTGGTAATTGTGGTGAGCCAGGACATGAGAAAAGCAAGTGCACCAAAGCCAGGACTTGCTTCATATGCAAGATGGTCACCCACCAGGAGGAGAATTGCCCAGTCAAGAAAAAACCCCATTTGGCTGCTAGGTACTTTGGGAGTGCTGCTACAAGTCTTGGCTTTTACCATGTAGACATGTCTGACATAAACCTACAGCACTCTGGAAGACTCAAGAATGTTGGTATTGTGTTCATAGAGGATGGAGAGATCAGCAAAGAGGAACTGGCAAAGGAGTTCTCTGAAATCTACAAGACTAATTGGCCATGGCAAATCAATGCCCTTGACAATTGGACAATGCTAGTCAAATTTCCACCTGAAATACCAGTGGAATCAGTAGCTGGATACCCATGTTTTGGGCTCCCCAAAAGTAATGTCACTGTAAATGTAGAAGTGTGGAAGGGGGAGATCACTGCAACTGCCTCACAGCAGGTGGTCTGGATGAAGATCAGGAAAATCAACCCCAAATGGTGTGAGTGGGCTATCCTAGACCAAATCACATCAGTCTTTGGCACCCTGGTTGATGTGGACTGGCAGTTAAACTTCAATAGTTTCTTTGAGGTGATTAGAGTCAAGCTCTCCTGTAGAGATGCTAGCAAGATCCCTAAGGAAAGAACTTTTGGCATCAATGGAAAGTTCTATAAGCTGCTGTTTGAGGTGGAATCTTTAACCCAAGTGGAAAGAGATGGTGAGAACAGAACTGACAACAATGAAGACTTGCACATTGGGGGACATGATATCCAGTCTGATGATGGGACCTCACACAGAACTGAAGACAACAGGTCTACCAAAAGTGCCAGATCTGAGCATGGGGAGAAGAGTGGGACTGACTCTGACCTAGGGAAACAAGCAGTGCTGGCATTTCTTCAACAAATGCCTGATGCCTGCCCCTCTGATGGAGTGGAACAGCCCTCCCTCCTAAAAAGCCAGGTCCCACAATCTCTTCAAAGAACCAGGAAAGCTATGATAGATAAGATTGTTGAAGACTCTATATCTGATGAGCAGTGTTACTCTATCCTGAGGGAGATGGAAATGGAGGAAGACAACAACTACACATTAGAACTACACAAGGAAATGGAAATGCCAGATGAAAGCTCAAAACAAGCTAGGGAGCAATCAGGTATGCATCACCTGGAGGAGTATGATGTTGAGTTTCCTACACTGTCTAAAGCCAACTCACTGAAGCAAAAATGGGGGGCCATCCAAGCAACAAGATGTAGCACAAGAGTTGCCCCATGTGGCAAATCAATTCTGGAGAAAGCTCAGGAGCTCAAACAAGTGAAGGACCTGGAAAAAGCCAAAAAAGGTAAAAAAATCATGCCTTCTCCTTTTTCAATAATCCTTTTTCATTGAGATTGCAAAAAAAGTTGGAGTAGATGTAGATAGTTCTGATAGTGTTATGTTGAACTCTGACCAACTTGACACACTAGGTAATGTCGAGTTGGGGAGCCCTCATCTTACTCCCAGCAGGCCTTTTAAGAATAATTTTATTTCTAGCAAATTAGCCAAATGTCCTTCTCCTACCAGCCTAGACACATGGGCTATTGCCCTATGACTACAATCGGGGCAAGCACCCTGAGAAAACGGTGATGCCGTAAATTGTCTTTTCTGGAATATTAGAGGCATTACTGCCCCAGGGAGGAAAACCCTCATCCTGGATTATTTTAGCAAAGTAAAGCCATCCATGGTGGGATTCCAGGAAACAAAGAAAGAGAGTTTCTCTGATTCTTTCCTGAAATCTCTTACCAATAATAGGAATTTCTCCTGGAATCACCTGCCTGCTGTGTGTTCTGCTGGGGGGATCCTAGTAGGGATTGATATTGATATTTTTGACATCCTAGATTGGTGCATTGGTAAATTTACAGTCTCTTGTACTGTTAGGATGAAAAGTAATCTCCTAGAGTTTATAATTATCACTGTCTATGGTTCTCCTTATGATGAGAAGGATGATTTCCTTTCAGAATTACATTCTCTGTTCTTTGACAATATGATACCTACCTTAGTAGGGGGTGATTTCAACCTTGTTAGGTTTAAGTATGACAAAAGCAATGGTAACATCAATCATAGATGGAGTGATAAGTTTAATGCCTGGGTTGAGATCTGGAGTTTGCTTGAGATCAAACTCTCATCTAGGAAATACACTTGGGCAAATAACCAGCAGGACATCATTATGTCCACCATAGATAGGCTTTTCTATGATACAGAGCTGGATAAGTTTTTTCCCCTAGCTACCAGTACCGCCCTGCCTAGATTAGGAAGTGACCACACACCCATTGTGTGGGATTCAGGGCTGAGTCAACAGGCTAGAACGTCTCGCTATAAGTTTGAGAAATGGTGGCTTCTTAGAGAAGATTTCCAGGGCATGGCCCAGAGATGCTGGAATGCCCCTACCTGTGGTAATACCTCTATGGACATCTGGCAGGAAAAAGTCAGAAGGTTCAGAAGGATTACCACTGGGTGGAGCAAAAATGTTGAAGCCGAGCTTAGAAGGAATAAGAAAAAGCTCATGGATGAGTATGATAGATTAGATGTTAAAATGGAATCCTCTAGCCTCTCTGAACAAGAGAAGCTTAGGATGGGAGAAATTTATGCAGAGCTCCAAGCCCATTGGCTAAAGGAGGAGATTAAATCTAGACAGAGGTCTAGAGACAGAGATGTGAAAGAAGGAGATAGAAATACCAACTACTTCCAAGCTGTGGCAAACCAGAGGAGGAGGAACACATATATCCACTCCCTTGAGGGCCCTGATGGAATAGTCACTGACACACCTGATATCTTGAAAGTAGCTAGAGATTACTATAAAAACATGTTCAGTAGTGACTCTGAGAGAGTTTGTTCTCTGGATAAGGACTTTTTCTCTGATGAGGAAAAAGTCATAGACTGTGAGAATGACTCACTGCAAAAACCCTTCACTGAAGAAGAGGTCAAAGAAGCAGTTTTTAGTTCATATGCTGATGGGGCCCCTGGCCCTGATGGCATTCCTTTCTTTTTCTACCAAATTTTTTGGGATATGATCAAACATGACCTTATTGCCATGTTTGATGACTTCCATAAAGGCAAATTAGACATTTTTAGGTTGAATTTTGCCTTTCTTTCTCTTATCCCCAAGGAGGCTGATGCTACTAGTATGAAGAAATTCAGACCTATTAGTTTCCTTAACTGCAGCTTTAAGATCTTCACCAAAGTATTGACTAATAGGATTAATGCTCTATTAAATAGACTGATTTCTTGCAATCAATCAGCTTTCCTGAAAGGCAGGTACATTTTAGAAAGTGTAGTTACAACCCATGAGGTACTACACTCTGTACATGCTGGCAAAGAACAGGGATTAGTGCTTAAGCTAGATTATGAGAAAGCTTTTGATTTTGTTAATCTAGATTTCCTCACTGAACTTCTGTCTTTGAGAGGTTTTGGGAGCAAATGGATCTCATGGATCTCTGCTATCACTAGAAATGGGTCTATGGGGGTGAAGGTGAATGGCTTTGAGAGTGATTTCTTCATTACCACTAAAGGGCTTAGACAGGGAGACCCTGCCTCACCCTTGCTCTTCAACCTAGTGGTGGATGTGTTATCTAGGATGCTTATGAAAGCTGTAAATAGTGGGCTGATTAGAGGCCTCTGTACTAACATCTGTCAAGGAGGGATAATCTGTCTGCAGTATGCTGATGACACTATCCTTTTCCTGGAGAATAACTTAGAAAAAGCTTTGAATCTAAAGATGGTGCTCACTTGTTTTGAGAAGGTCTCTGGGATGAAAATCAATTACAATAAAAGTGAATTTATCCCAATTAACATGACTTTAGATGAAACTTTACCTTTTGCTAGCACTTTAGGATGTAAGCAAGGGGCTTTCCCTATTAAGTATCTAGGTATCCCTTTACATTATGACAAATTAAAGAGGGAGGATCTCCAACCCTTGATAGACAAGATCCTTAAAAGAATAGCAGGTTGGAGAGGAAAGCTACTCTCTCATAAAGGCAGCCTGGTTCTGGTCCAGGCTTGTTTAGCTAGCATACCAGTTTATCTCCTATCTTTGTTCAAGTTTCCCAAATGGGCCTTAGAGCTTATTAACACTCAGATGGCTAACTGTTTGTGGAACGATTTTGAAGGAAATAGGAAGATTCATTTAGCTAATTGGAGGATGGTTTGTATGAAGAAAGAGTTTGGAGGCTTAGGCATCCCTAACCTGCAAGAGCTCAACATTAGTTTCCTGGGCTCTTGGATTAAAAGGTATCATGATAATGAGGATAAACTCTGGAAGAGAGTTATTGACCATAAGTACAACACTAGGAATCCTAATATTTTCAACTGTCACTCAACCCCCCTCAACATCCAGGTTCTGGAAAGGAGTGATGGGGGTAGCAAAGGCAGTTAAATTTGGTTTTAGGTGGAAAGTTGGTAATGGAGCCAGGGTGAGATTTTGGGAGGATACCTGGTTTGGCACTTCTCCCCTAGCAATTCAATTCTGGCCCCTGTATAGTGTTTGTAATCAGATTTCTAAGAGTGTTAAAGATGTCTGGGTTAATGGCCAGATTAAACTCAGCTTTAGAAGGAACTTCTCAGATAGCATGATGGAAAGTTGGTTTCAACTTGTGGAAATTGTCCACAACTTAGTACTTTCTGAGGAACCTGATGCCTTAATTTGGCAATATGAGAGTAATGGGATTTACTCCAGTAGTTCTCTTTACCATATTATTAATTTTAGAGGGGTCATGCCTGTATACATTCCTGCAGTCTGGAAGCTGCATGTCCCCCCAAAAATTCATGTTTTCCTGTGGCTGGTTTCTCATAACAAGATCATGACTAGAGACAATCTCAGGAAGAGGCAGATCATTAAACCTTTGGATTGTGTTTTTTGCTCTGAGGATGAATCTGTTCATCACCTTCTCTTTGATTGTGTGGTTGCTAAGCTTGTGTGGGTTGTCATTAGAGAACATTTTAGGGTAGATGTAGGGACAGATTATCTGTCTGTTGCCAGATTCTGGCTTTCAAACAAAAAGAGATCCCCCCTTAATGTAGCCTGTGCAGTAACCATGTGGAGCATATGGAAACTTAGGAATTCCATTATTTTTAACAATGCCATGTGGATCTCTGTTAAATAGGTCTTGGGGAGGATGCTGAGTTTGTCCAGAATCTGGGCAGTCCTGATTACAGAACAGGAAAAGGAGAACTGGGAAGACTTCCTGAGGTACTTAAAGGAGCAAGTGAAGGCGCCACTAACCATCATGAGTGGCTGAGCTGGGACAAGCTGCGCATTGACAAGGATCCAGATGCATCCCCTCCAAGCAAGCTTGCTCTGAGCACTAAGAGGTTCAGCCCTTCATCAGTACTTCAGCTGGAATGGTCGCCCCAACCTGTGACAGCTCCCCCAATGAAGGCCAGGAGGGCAATCAGCACCTTCGAGCTGTTGGCCTCTTGAAAAAATGGGGCCCTGTTGAAATTATGCAGAACTTTACCTGTTTTCGGTTATCTGGTTTTTGTAATAGCGTTTGAACCAGTTTATCTCCCTGATAGCTATGTCTTGTAATAGGCTAGCATTCCTAGGAGTACTTTTGTTTTAGCTTTCTCAGATGCTCACTAGCAGACCCGAACGTGTGGTTTCGTTATTTTTATAATGGAGCCAGGGACCCCGGTCCCTTTTCATCTAAAAAAGAATTATAATTGACTAATACTTATCTGCTTTCTGTTGTGCTAGGTTGGTTATGGCCCTCTTTTCATGCTAGTCTATTGTTATACGATAGAGTGATAAGCAGTTTCCATATATAGGAAGACACAAAACATAGAAATTAAATTTGCATGATTTGTACAAATCCTGAGATTATGCAGAGTTCAAATTATAGTACCACATATAGATGAACTCTATAGTTGAAGATCAGATGATTCGAAGTGAAGGCTAACCAAGTAAAAGAGTATATGAAAAGGTCAATTTGCCCATCCATAACACTTCTACGAGTGGACAGTGTACCCGAGAGTTCACACACACTTTTGTTGTTAACGTTTATTCAATTGTCGCCTCATATAGCCTAACATATATATGGACCCCTACCGAGAGCACACAATGAACAAACACCGAGATCGGTCAATCATACAACGGTGGAAAACCGAAGAAGAATTACATACACCATGACATAATGTACGCACTATAGGTTCCTCAATTTTGACCGTGGCTAGAAAACATATGGCATGCATGAATAAAAATTTCATGTTGCATCACTTGAGGATCAAAGGATCCATTCATCCATATGTATGGTATGATAATGACTGGGCCAGGAGCATCATTTTTTTCAAATCGCATGAGTCTTAATTTGTCTAGTTATTGCCAGACATCTTCTTGTGTTCCTTGTTTCGATCATGTGGAGAGCTATACTAAGTTTGAGTTGTTGGCACCAGTGCAGTAAAAGCACCCTATTCAACAACCTAAAATAATGCCCCAAATTTAAGCCCAGATAGAGCAATTGGGAATCTTTTATCTCTAGAAATCGGAAAATGAGGGCTAGACGTCGTAATGAAATAATCATCCACGCGCCCTGAAATGCGGGACTCCATATCAAATATTAATCTATTCTTACATTATTTGTATACCTTTAAACTTTTATAAGCAACATGATTTTTATGAGGATTAAGAATATCAAAGGAAACAAACCTTTGTGTTCTTGAGGACATATTATAAGGTTCAATTGTGTTAGACTCAAGGTTGCCATGGCATCACATGGTAAAAAAAATATGCTAATGTACCCTAATTTTCATGTAGTAATACTGCTACTCATACCTGAAGATGGATTACAAAGTGAGTTTTCGATGTTGACATATATTGCAACAAAGTTGAAGATGCTTAGACTCTAGTATATTTGTTTACTTGATATAATTTGCTGACTCCAGCATATATAGCAATTTGTATGCTTTCAAGCACCTAATATTCAATGCATGAAAAGAGAAAATGGTAGGTACAGAAAGAACATGAGGAATACAACCATAGTAATTAGCATGGATAGAAATTTGATATGGGTCCGAGGGATTTTGAATGGCACATTTTTTAGAACGAGTGAAATATTCAGAGGGACAATCCTTCACGTGTACTGTTTTCAAGTGCTTGGAGCAACTGCAGGTCCACTACATAAATCAAAATTCATAGTCAACTTCTTGTATGCAGCACCGACACATGATCATTAAGACAATTCTTCTAGACGTTTGCTAGTAAGTTCCTTTCACACAATAAAAATGGAAATAGCACTACCAAACAGAAGCGTAGAACACAACTATATAGGAGGAATTGAGCATGATGACATAATGGTACTAAAACTAAAGAGAGCATACAGTCATCCTCTTCTCTAAACATCCAATTATTTCGCCACTGCAGAATTCTTAGAAAGACCCTTCGTACCTGCACATATGTTTTCTCCACGAATATCTCCTCTGCCTAATCATACAAAATTTTAATTGGCATCTGGATCACTCAAAGTAATAGATTCCATGAACTATTATAAGAGGTAAGTTAAAGTCTTACAGATGGGAAGAAACAAACTTTTATGAAGGTGAAACCTGGTTGTCTGATTAGCATGGAGGATGGGATTTGACATCAATTTGCAGTGGAGGAGTGGACAACACCAGCGGCCATGACCCGAGCGCCCAAACCAATTCTGAAACTTCCCGTGATGGCAACTTCCTGCCAATTGTGCAGGTACGAGGGGCTTCAGCCATAAGGCCGGTGGCGGCAATGTATGGTCTTCCTAGTGGGCGGGATGGCAGCAGCGGCGGCATTCGTTCCACCTTGAAGGACTGGCTCCGAGCACTCCACGAAGACAAGGAAAAGGAGGTCGGGGGAGATGGGAGGGGCACCGCCGCGCAAACTAAATAAAGGAGAAGATGAGTAGCCTGGTGAGTGGCAAAGGTGGCATTAACGGATTGTAGCAACGACAGCGTTACTCCCCTCTTTAACGCTAGCAGATTCGCAACAGTCGCCCATGATGCTCAAATGCTGCCCCTTCAATGTCGCTATAGCTTTGCAACACCAGGCAAAAGGCTAGCGCATTGTGTTATATGGGCTGAGGCTGCTGGGAAACAAATATGCTGGAGCAATGTGGCTAAATGGGCTTCTTCCAATAAAAGGCTCGATTAATCAGAAATATGTGATTTTGTCACGGGAGTAGCAGCCCATAAAATGTTTGGTGCAGTTTAGCGTGAGTTAACTGCATCTGACGGCCAAAAAGATTCTCAAGATGCGATCTAACTGTCAAAAACGCTGATGGCCTGAGAGGGCTCCTAGAGTTCTTAGTTTTAATGTATCTAAATTTTCGAGACACCATATTATACAGTTGTGATACTTTCACGCTTAATGAAGTTTATGAAGCTTTGAACTCTAAGTAGACGATGAAATTAATGGTGCCTCATGATGGTTCAAGTTCATCCCAAACCGAGGGATTATCTGTTTGTGGCAGGACAAAGGAGAAGAACTCACATAATGGAAACATGGGCAAAAGTAAAAATGGCTACAGGGGCCGGTCGCAATCCAGAGACAAGAAATATTGCAGATATTGCAAGAGAGGCAGGCATGACATCTCAGAGTGTTTCAAGTTGCAGAATAAAGAAAAGAAGAAAGGTAACAAACAAGGTGAAAATTCTGCTAATATTGCTCGTGATGATATTTTCGATGATGCTCTTGTCGTTATTGCTGGATGTGCTGAGACCAATGATGAGTGGGTACTTATACTGCATGTACTTTTCATATGTGCCCGCATAGAGATTGGTTTAATACTTTTGATTCTACTACTGCTGCTGGTTCCATTTTGGGTTTTAATAATTCACCATGCAAGATTGAAGACATAGGTTCCATTCGAATCAAGATGTTTGATGGCACAATCAGAACTTTGACAGATGTTCGGTATATTCCGAAGATGAAGAGAAATCTTATCTCTATGAGTGCCCTTGAAGCAAAGGGGTACAAGTATTCAGGTGGAGACAACGTTTTAAAAGTCACCAAAGGTTCCCTTATTGTGATGAAAGGTGACTTAAGTTCGACCAATGGTCTTTATTACCTTCGAGCTTATACCATTTCAGGTAATGCTACTCCAGTTATTTCAAAGAATTCTGGTTGTGATGCTGCTAACCTTTGGCATATGCGTCTTGGACATATGAGTGCACTTGGTTTGGCAGAGTTAAATAAAAGAGGTCTTCTTGATGGATACGAAACTGGTAAATTGAAATTTTGTGAGCATTGTATATTCGGCAAGCACAAGAGGGTGAAGTTCAACACTTCAGTTCATACAACTGAAGGTATTCTTGATTATGTTCATTCTGATTTATGGGGACCATCACGCAAAAAGTCACTAGGTGGTGCTAGTTACATGCTGACTATTATTGATGATTATTCGAGAAAAGTTTGGCCTTATTTCTTGAAGCGTAAATTTGAAGCATTCTCAGCTTTTAAGGAGTGGAAGACTATGATTGAAAGGCAAACTGAAAAGAAGGTAAAAATACTTCGCACTGATAATGGTATGGAATTTTGTTCTAAGCAATTTAAGAATTATTTCAAGTCTGGAGGCATTGTCAGACATTACACCGTTCCTTATACTCCTCAACAAAACAGTGTTGCTGAGCGTATCAACAGGACCATTATTTCCAGAGCTTGTTGCATGTTGTCCAATGCAGGTTGCATAGGCGTTTTTGGGCTGAGGCTGCTTCCACTGCTTGTTATCTCATTAATCGGTCACCATCTATTACTCTTAATAAGAAAACTCCAATTGAGGTATCGTCTGGTTCACCTGCTGATTATTCACAATTGAGAGTTTTTGGTTGCACTGCTTATGCTCATGTTGATAATGGAAAGTTGGAGCCTAGGGCTGGTGTAACACCCCTGTGTAATGGCCACTGAGACACTCTGCTAAGTATGCCAAGTCATCTCCATTTTCAGTGCCTAATCACTTTGGTTAATTAATCAATTCAACTCTATCCTGAAAATCAACTCAAATACAAAAGTGAAATATGAAGTTGCTCAAAACTTGTGGGAAAAATGTTCACATTATAGCAGATAATCTAAAACTAATTGCTATTAAGGAACACATCATCATCATCTACCACAGAAGGGCCTAAGTATTTTAACAGAGCCGAATCAGCATTTAAAGTGCCCAAATCATTTTTGAATAAATTCAAATGGCTTTCAAAAATACCCAAACTTCTTGAGGCAGTGTTGGAAATTGCAATGCACATGTGTGAGCAAGTTTCACATTTTTACTAGCTCATTTGAGTGCTCAAAATAATTCTAAACTATCTCTGTAAAAAGAGAAAAATAGAAAACAGAATGTTAAAAATAAAAAGAGGCACTGTGCACTGTGCGTAAGTGCACAGTGCCCCGATCCAGCTCATCGGCCCATCTTCTCTCTATCCCTTGCGTTTCACCCTCGTCGTGGCTGCGCCGGCGCGCATCGGTCGCCCGCCGACACGGCGAAGGCCACCGACGCCACCGACGCGAGGGGATAAGAACGCGACCTCCACCACTCCCCCTGGACGCTCTCCGTCACTCTCCCCCTCTCCTCCCACGCTCGTGCACCCTCTCTCTCTCTGCTCGCGATAGACCGAGCGCAAGCATCGCCGTAGTTTGTCACCGCCGCGGTGACCGCCGTCCTCGTTCCGCTCCGGCGTGTCAGGCGGCTCCGCCGGGTTCATCCACGTCTCCTGCGCCACCACATCGAGCTCGGGGAGCCCTACCCCGACCGCATCGAGCTACCCCTTTCCTTTGAATCTCCGATGCAACTCCGCCGAGCTCGAGCCGTCTGCAGCTACTAAACCACTCGCCGGGCCTTCTTGAGCCTACACGGTGAGCCTCGCCACTTCTCCCTCCGTCTTTCCGCCGTTTCCGCAAACATAGCCGTCGTTTCCATCACGCCCGAGCTCGCCGCCGCACGAGCTCGTCGCCGGCATCATTCCGGTGACCCCACGGCCGCGTGGTGTTGTCCAACGAGTTCGCCTGCTCCCGTAGATCACTCCTGCACCTCTTGCTCTAGCCGTAGCGCACGGCATCGCCGTTTCCATCACCACCAGAAAGGCTCCGCCGCTGACCTCGTCGCCGGCAGCGATTCCGGCCTCCCTGGGACCAACCACCCGCACCGTTCGATGCGGTTCGGTGTGGCCGTTCGAAAGAACCCAGCCGCGCGCCAAACGGCGCAGTATAGCGTGATTCCGGCGAGGTCCCGTGGCCTCCGCCGTGTTTTTCGTCGCCGGCCACCGTCGACGTGGCACAGGCGGGACCCACCCCTGGGTCGCTGCCAGCGGGCCCGAGGGGCCCAGTTGACTGAGTTGACTCAGTCAACTCTGCTGACTGGGCACCCACTGTGCCACTGACATGTGGGCCCCACCGCCCTCTAATTAACTAAAACCTTATACTAATAAAAATAAATTAATTAAGTTGATTAGTCTATGACAGGTGGGGCCAGCCACTAATTAACTCTCTGGATTAGTTTTAATTAACTCTGTTAAGCATCTGTCAATGACATGTGGGTCCCACTGGACCCACAAGTTAGTTTTGACCTGGTCAGCCGACAGTTGACTCCCTGATGTCATCCCCATGTCATGCTGACGTCATAATTCCTTTTCTGTTAAATAAATAATATCCAAAAAATGCAAAAATCTTTGAAAATTCATAACTTTTAAACCGTAGCTCAGATTGAAAAACTTAAAACATGAAAGTTGCTCAGAACGATGAGAAGAATCTGATCGTGTCGTCTATTTCAATGCCGAAACCCCCTACATAGGTGAACTCGTAACTTTTAGCCCTATTCCGGTATATGAATAGTGCATAATCATCGGATAATAAATCCCGCGTTAATCCTAAAATAACTAAAATGACTTAGGTGCATCTGTAGGCAACCCTGCACTGCATCTTAGCAGAGCATACCCTGTATTGCATTGTTTGCTGTGCATTTATATGTTTCTTACCCCTCTTCTCTCTAGGTAGACCCTGACGTCGACGTAGCTCCCGAGACCGACGCAGCTCAGGAGCCCGACGACGCAGTTGATGCCCTTGCCCTTGCCGCCGAGCAACCAGGCAAGCACCCCCCTTTTTGAGCATTCCCATATCGCCCATTCTCTTCTCTCTTATGCTTGCATTAGAATCTGCTGCTGTTACTGTATCCTATATCTGCTGCATAGCCTGTTTATTGTAATCTTCTATTGTTTCCTACCTGCTTATCGTAAACTGTTTAGTATAGGCTGGGTAGAGACCTATCAGAGACCCCACTTTATCCCGACTGCCCCGCTAGATTCTCAGAAGATCCGATCAACGGGATCGAAGACCAGGCCCTGACATTGCACTTCACTTCCCCCTTAACTGCTCGACACTACTGGGTTACTATCGAGTGCCGAGGGTGATACCTCGTCAGCACTTATGATGATGACCTTGTAGGTTAGTTAATCGGGCGTGGTCAGGGAGGGTGATTCCTCCTACACCACCCCCGATAACGACACCATCGCGCAACTCCTCAAGCGTGGACCTCGAGGGTGATTCCTCCTCCGTTCACCTTGATGTTTACGTCAGGTGGGAGTCCAACGAGGGTGATGCCTCGGATTCCTTCTTGATATGGTAGCCACACGGATGCCCCTACATTGCTGTTGACACTGCTTATTCTGGATAAAGACGGGTCGGCCCTGAGGGCTACCCGCATGAGTTTATGATGAGAGTGATGTGAAATCGGGTGGACCTGGATGGTGCCCGAGTAATGAACATGAGGCGTGGCCGGGCATTCCTAGCCCTTGCCGCAAGTCCTCGAGACGGGGCGGCGGGGTCACATCTTTCGTGAGTCTCTGCTCGTTACCGCACTGCCAACACACTAACGGTTTGGATATTTGATCCGAGGGGCCTCTGGCCTGATAGCACTAACCATCACGTGGGCATAGTATGGGCGTTCTGCGTCGTATACTTCAGCCGAAGCTTAATGGACGTCAGTGACTAAGCGACGCACGCCGAGTTGGACTGGTTACGCAACTGCGCTTGTATTAAGGGGTTGCTAGGTCTGCTCTCGGCCGCCTGACGCAACGTGCAGGAGTTCCCGGGGCGATGGCCCAAGACCCCTGGGGGCATCGGTTTAGTCTGGCGTGCTGACCTCTCTGTTAAGTATTTGGTCGGGTTGCGACGTATCGTTTCACCGAGGCCGGGCATGACCCAGTAAAGTGTGTCCGGCCAGAGTTAATCGAGCGTGGTGGGTAAGTTGGTGCACCCCTGCAGGGAAGAACTAATCTACCGATAGCCTGTCCTACGGTAACGGACACTCGGAGTTGTATCCCGATCAGTACAACTAGAACTGGTGACTTGAGATGATACTGGATAGTATGGCTCTGGGGTTGCTTTCTCGCAGGGAGTCGAGGAAGGATCTCTGGCCGAGGTTGATGACACTACTACTACTTTACATTATGTTAATCTGCACTCTTCTAATGCTGCAAGACCGATGAAGATGCTGGAGGATGCTAGTCTTCGATAGGACTAGGTCTTCCTCTCTATTCTGGCATTTCTGCAGCCCAGTCCACATATACAGCCTCCCTTTGAAAATGATACATATGTAGTGTAGATCCTTGCTTGTTGAGTACTTTGGATGAGTACTCACGTTTGCTTTACTTTCTTTTTCTCCCCATATCCAATTGTCGCCGCGAGATGACGGAGCCCCTAAGATAGCTGCCCCTGTCGACGACTATGGCTACTGCTACTACCCTCCCGGCGAGTACTTCTATGAGGAGCCGACCGACGACCAGGAGTAGGATTCAGAGGGTCCTAGGCAGGAGGCCTACGCCTTTCGATCGTAGTATTTTCTTTTGCCCCGCCTTTCTAAAGGCCTATCTGTTTCTCTGTAATATCTGTACCCAGATATCTGATGCTTCCATTGACACTTGTATGCCATCGAGCTATGTATTCGAGCCCTCGAGGCCCTGGCTTGTAATATAAAGCTTGTATGACTTTATTTATGTTTTAGAGTTGTGTTGTGATATCTTCAAGTGAGTCCTTAGGCTTGATCGTGTGCATTTGCGTGTATGATTAGTGCACGATTAAGCCGGGGTCGTCACAGGTTGGTATCAGAGCCGACTGCCTCTAGGTATCCCCCTATGCAACTCCTTGGCCGAAGTTGAGTCTAGTCGTCAAAAACTGTTTTACTAACTTGGCTGTGTGGCTTACGGGCCCACGTCGCCAACTAGGTGGTATTAGGATCTTTTATTCCTCGTCTTTACTCTGGGACTCTGATCGCTTTTCTATTCAGATTTAATAAATTTACTAACGCCGACACTTAGGATCTCGTAAATTCCGTCCACCCGGAGAGCTGGATATCTGTGTGATTTCCCTGTCATTGATCTGATTAGTCTGATAATCATTTTTCTTTCCATTGTTTTGTTTAACCTTTCTCTTTGAGATCTGTTAAACTTCTCATTGTCAAATGACAATCCTGAATTTCCTTTATTTCAGATGGATCGTCTGTTTCCACCGCGCCCTACGACGCAGCTTGTGCTTCGCACTTGGGCTCGTGATGCCCCTGGGTTTCCAGCTGTTCTGATCGCTCTCTTGACCAGACTGGGCTACCGCTGGTACCCTGAGTACATGGTCTACGAGGTTTACCGTGAGATCAACCAGGAGCAGTATTATGCTGATGTTCGCATCTATGATCAGCAGGATGACTCAGACACTGAGCTGTACCTTTTCCACGGTATCGGTGTGACGATTGAGATGGCAGTCCATGATGCCGCCTACTCTGCTGTCGCACGTCTCCGAGGAGAGCTCAACGCTAGCTTGGATGCCTCTGAGTTTCGATACATTCCGTATGCCCCTGCTAGAGATGATACTGGATTCTACACAGCTATCTGTGCTCCGTACGAGCCTCGTCGCTACGATCCGCGAGTTCTGATTCAGTGTACTCAGGCTCTGGATCGCACTGTTCGGGCTCTTGCCGTCGAGTTGTTCGCCACTCGAGCACGACTCTACGAGGCTATGACGCAGTTGCTACCAGCTATTCGTGCAGGAATACATCCGGAGCACATCCTTTACCCGCGCAGGACCGAGATGCCACTAGGGATCGATTGGCCTGCCGTGGGAGGTCACACGCCTGCACGTGGACCTCTTCTTTTAGCTCGAGACCGGGTTCTGCATCAGAGTGCACATGGAGCGCAGGATCCTTCTGCGACGAACATCCGTCGTCCGCACTTGCAGCTACCCCG
The DNA here is from genome assembly GCA_011799875.1 of Thinopyrum elongatum. Classification (NCBI taxonomy): domain Eukaryota; kingdom Viridiplantae; phylum Streptophyta; class Magnoliopsida; order Poales; family Poaceae; genus Thinopyrum; species Thinopyrum elongatum. Next base: position 25,114,502 of record CM022301.1, on the reverse strand, counting down.
TTTCAGTGGTTTTCTCCGACGTTGATGTAGCCTTTGCTATGTCTCGTTGTGTACTTCCTTACCGCATGCCTGCGTGCCGCCTAGCATGTCTAGCTTTTGAATCTGCGCCGTTATGTTGTCCGAATGTAACCGACCCTGTATGGATTTGTATGACTTAATGACTAATGTTCAGTATCTGTTGCACTACTTAAATTCCATCGCGTTACATCATGCATGTTGCTAGACACTCGCAATGGCTTCTGCTAAACTACCCTTGTTGAAATTAGCAGGACGGCTGATAACAATCCACCACCGCCGCCACCGCCTGAATATATGGCTGCGATGATGCAACAGTTTGAATTGAACCGTCAGTTCATGACGGGGATTATGGATCAATTCCCCCGTCCCAATGCCAACCATCAGCCAGCTTCTATCACACTGCCAGAGTTTGTGCGTCTCAACCCATCGGTATTCCGCAACACGGTTAATCCGCTGGATGCCGATGACTGGCTGCGTGATATCTTCTATGAGATGGAGACAGCTGATGTTCCCCCTGTCAGCTATGTCACCTTCGCGACATACTTCCTGAAGGGACCCGCAGCACAATGGTGGGCCACTCACCGACAGACCCTACCTCCTGGAACTGTCGTCACTTGGGTGGAGTTCAAGACTTCTTTTCGCGCCCGCTATATTCCTCAAGCAGTTATAGCACGCAAGAAGGCTGAGTTTCGCAACCTTGTTCAAGGCAACAAGACTGTGGAGGTCTACCAGCGAGAGTTCCTTGATTTATCTCGCTATGCTGAAGAAGACATCCCCAATGATGCTCGTAGACAGGAGAAGTTCCGTGAAGGGCTACATCATGACATCCAGTTAGCTCTGCTTGTCCAAGACTTTCCTAACTTCGCCACCTTGGTGAACAAGGCCATCATGGTCGAGACTGGTCTGAAGAAGCACAAGGAAGCGACCAGACGCACTCGTGAAGCGGGCTCATCTTCCCAGAAGCGCCGTATTTGGATTCCACAGAGTATGTATCGTCCAGCAGCTCCAGTGTACAGGCCTACTTATGTTGCACCTCGTCTGCCTCCTCCACCGCCGAGGCAGCATCTTCGAGCTCCACCACCTCGAGCTCCCGCACCACGTCCAGATAGTGGACTCTGCTTCAAGTGTGGCCAGCCAGGTCACCGTGCCAGACATTGTTCTCAAAATCAGAATCAGCTAGCTCTTCCTTCTGCTGGCCGTAGTAATGGCCGTGGAATTCCTCAGCAGTGTAACAACAATGTCAGACCTTCTTATGGTCGTGGACAGAACTATCATGTCAACATGGCTGAAGATCAGGATCAACCTGAAACCGTGATGGGTACAATTCTCTTAATTCAGTACCTGCATCTGTTTTATTTGATTCAGGAGCATCGCATTCATTCATGTCAGAATATTTTGCACTCATGCATGAGTTAGAAGTGAAGCGCTACACCATTCATTAGAGGTGAACACTCCCGCGGGCCAGTGCCGAGCCTTCATGTTCAACCCCGATGTCATCATTGATATTGAAGGGTTGAAGTTCTGCGCTTCTCCCATTATAGTCAAGTCTTCCTCGATTGATCTTATTCTGGGAATGGATTGGTTGAAGGCTCATTACGCCTCAATCAATTGCACCACTAAGGTTGTACACCTCCTGCACCCATCAGATGAGTTAGTGAATTACCATGCTCATATCACTCAGAACGCCGAGGCTCAGATTTATGCCTTGAATGCGTTGAACGCTTCTCCGCTTGAGGGGATCGAAAACGTTCCAGTTGTCTGCGAATTCCAGGATGTTTTTCCAGAAGAACTTCCAGGAATACCCCCTGCTAGGGCTGTCAAATTTGTTATCGATTTGAAGCTGGGCACTACCCCTATTGTGAAGCGTCCTTATAAGATGCCTCCGCACCACCTTCTCGAGCTTAAGGAAGAAATCGACAAATCACTTAAGAAGGGCTTCATCCGTCCTAGTTCCTCTGCCTGGGGAACACCTTCTCTCTTTGTCAAGAAGAAAGATGGTACGAATAGGCTGGTCCAAGATTACCGTCCTATCAACCAGGCAACCATTCAGAATAAATATCAGCTTCCCCAGATCAATGACTTATTTGATAAACTTGCTGGATCTTCGGTGTTCTCTAAACTCTACTTGAGGTTGGGTTATCACCAGATCCGCGTCCGTGAAGAGGATATTCCGAAGACCGCCTTTGTTACTCGTTATGGTTCCTACGAGTACACCGTCATGTCGTTTGGCCTAACAAATGCTCCTGCAACGTTCTCCCGCCTGATGAATTACATATTCATGGATTACCTCGACAAGTTCGTCGTGGTATATCTGGATGATATTCTAGTATATTCGAAGAATAAGGAAGAACCTGCCGAACATCTTCTCCTTGTTCTGGAAAGGCTTCGAGAACACAAGTTGTATGCCAAGTACTCCAAATGCGAATTCTGGCTTTCTGAAGTGACCTACCTTGGACATGTGATTTCCAAGGACGGTATCGCCGTTAACCCAGAGCGTGTTCAGGCTATTCTTGACTGGACTCCTCCGAAGAATGCCAAGCAAGTCCGAAGTTTTCTCGGTCTAGCAAGTTATTGTCGACGATTCGTCGAAAACTTTTCCAAGATAGCCAAGCCCCTGACTAATCTGCTCCACAAAGGCGTAAAGTTTGAGTGGACAAACAAATGCCAGGAGAGTTTCCAGACCCTCAAGGACAAGCTTACTTCTGCTCCAGTGCTTGCTCCTCCCGATTCTCACAAGGACTTTGTGATATATTGCGACGCCTCTCGTCAGGGATTAGGCTGTGACCTAATGCAAGAACGAAAGGTAAATGCATATGCCTCGCGACAATTGCGTCCGCATGAAGAAAACTATCCAGTGCACGATCTCGAACTCGCTGCTGTGATCTATGCTTTGAAGCAGTGGCGACATTACCTTCTTGGTAACCGGTGTGAGATTTATACTGATCATCAAAGCTTGAAGTACTTGTTCACCCAACCGGATCTTAATCTCCGTTCACAACGATGGTTGGAAACAATTACGGACTATGACTGTGGTATTTATTATACTCCTGGCAAGGCTAATGTGATGGCTGATGCCTTGAGCCACAAGTCCTATTGCAATAACCTCATGGTTAAGCAAACTCAACCCCAGCTATATGAAGAACTGCACAAGTTGAACGTCTGTATCGTTCCGCAGGGTTCTCTTAATAACCTTGTGGTACAACCAGACCTTGAGAAAGCTGTTAAGGAAGCGCAAGCCAAAGATGCTGAAATTGATCTGATGAAGAATGAGCTTCACCTCGAGAAGTACAGGGATTTCTCGGTTGCTGAAGATGGAACCTTGTATTTCAGAGATCGAATTGTCGTACCTCGTTTCGAACTTATGACTGACAAAGTCATGAAGGAGGCTCATGATACACCTCTGTCTATTCATCCGGGTAGCACCAAGATGTATCATGACCTTCGACAAAGGTACTGCTGGTCCAAAATGAAGCAGGACATTGCTCGATACGTTGCTGAATGCGATGTTTGCCGTCGCGTGAAAGCAGAACATCAGAAGCCCGCTGGAATTCTTCAACCACTCCCTATTCCTCTATGGAAATGGGATAAAGTGCAAATGGACATCATTACTGGCCTTCCCAAGTTTCAGAAGGGTCACGATGCTATTCTTGTCGTCGTCGATCAACTATCTAAAGTTGCACATTTTCTGCCTGTCAAGGAGACTATCACTGCTAGTCAGTTAGCAGAACTTTACATCTCCAGAATTGTTTCACTCCACGGTATTCCGAAGGAGATCAGTTCGGACCATGGCGGACTTTTCACGTCCAAGTTCTGGGAAATTTTCCAAGAAGCTATGGGAACTCACATTAACTGGAGTTCAGCATATCATCCACAATCCCAAGGCCAAGTCGAGCGAGTAAATCAAGTGCTTGAAGACATGCTTCGAGCTTGTGTTATATCGTTCGGTAAGAAGTGGGAATAATCTCTCCCATTCGCCGAATTCTCTTATAATAACAGCTATCAAGCCAACTTGAAAATGGCCCCCTTCGAAATGCTTTATGGACGAAAGTGTCGAACCCCTCTGAATTGGTCAGAAACTAGGGAACGACCTCTTGTTGGACCGGACATTATTCAACACGCCGAAGAACAAGTCAGAATTGTCCGAGAAAATCTCAAGGCGGCTCAGGACCGCCAGAAGAGCAACTATGATCGCAAACGTTGGGGTCTGACCTATCAACCAGGTGATCAAGCTTATCTTCGTGTCACTCGTATGAAAGGCACCCGTCGTTTTGGAATCAAGGGCAAGCTAGCTCCACGCTACATCGGCCCCTATCGCATCGTTGCCAGACGTGGACAGGTGGCTTATAAATTGGAGTTGCCACCGCAATTCTCTCATATCCACGACGTCTTCCATGTGTCGCAACTTCGTAAATGCTTCAAGGAATCCCTGCACCGCGCAGTGGATCACGAGATGCTCGAACTACAAGATGATCTTTCTTATAAGGAGCATCCGATCCACATCCTCGATGAAGCTGAACGTCGAACTCGTCAGAAAACAACCAAGTTCCTTAAAGTGCAGTGGTCGAATCATACTGAAGATGAAGCCACTTGGGAATGCGAGGATCATCTTCAGGAAGAATATCTCGAACTCTTTCCTTCTACCTCCTGAATTCTCGGGACGAGAATTTCTTTTAGAGGAGGAGAATTTGTAACACCCCTGTGTAATGGCCACTGAGACACTCTGCTAAGTATGCCAAGTCATCTCCATTTTCAGTGCCTAATCGCTTTGGTTAATTAATCAATTCAAATCTATCCTGAAAATCAACTCAAATACAAAAGTGAAATATGAAGTTGCTCAAAACTTGTGGGAAAAATGTTCACATTATAGCAGATAATCTAAAACTAATTGCTATTAAGGAACACAACATCATCATCTACCACAGAAGGGCCTAAGTATTTTAACAGAGCCCAATCAGCATTTAAAGTGCCCAAATCATTTTTGAATAAATTCAAATGGCTTTCAAAAATACCCAAACTTCTTGAGGCAGTGTTGGAAATTGCAATGCACATGTGTGAGCAAGTTTCACATTTTTACTAGCTCATTTGAGTGCTCAAAAAAATTCTAAACTATCTCTGTAAAAAGAAAAAAATAGAAAACAGAAAGTTAAAAATAAAAAGCGGCACTGTGCATTGTGCCTAAGTGCACAGTGCCCGGATCCAGCCCATCGGCCATCTTCTCTCTATCCCTCGCGTGTCACCCTCCCCGTGGCTGCGCCGGCATGCACCGGTCGCCCGCCAACACGGCGACGGCCACCGACGCGAGGGGATAAGAACGCGACCTCCACCACTCCCCCTGGACGCTCTCCGTCACTCTTCCCCTCTCCTCCCACGCTCATGCACCCTCTCTCTCTCTCTCTGCTCACGATAGACCGAGCATAAGCATCGCCGCAGTTTGTCACCGCCGTGGCGACCGCCGTCCTCGTTCCGCCCCGGCATGTCAGGCGGCTCCGCAGGGTTCGTCCACGTCTCCTGCGCCACCACATCGAGCTCGGGGAGCCCTACCCCGACCGCATCGAGCTTCCCCCTTCCTTTGCATCTCTGACGCAACTCCGGCGAGCTCGAGCCGTCTGCAGCTACTAAACCACTCGCCGGGCCTTCTTGAGCCTACACGGTGAGCCTCGCCAGTTCTCCCTCTGTCTTTCCGCCATTTTCGCAAACGTAGCCGTCGTTTCCATCACGCCCGAGCTCGCCGCCACACGAGCTCATCGCCGGCATCATTCCGGTGACCCCACGGCCGCATGGTGTTGTCCAACGAGTTCGCCTGCTCCCGTAGATCACTCCTGCACCTCTTGCTCTAGCCGTAGCGCACGGCATCGCCGTTGCCATTGCCACCCGAAAGGCTCCGCCGCTGACCTCGTCGCCGGCAGCGATTCCGGCCTCCCCGGGACCAACCAGCCCCACCGTTCGATGCGGTTCGGTGTGGCCGTTCGAAAGAACCCAGCCGCGCGCCAAACGGCGCAGTATAGCGTGATTCCGGCGAGGTCCCGAGGCCTCCGCCGCACTTTTCGTCGCCGCCGGCGTGTCGCCGGCCACCGTCAACGTGGCACAGGCGGGAGCCACCCCTAGGTCGCTGCCAGCGGGCCCGAGGGGCCCAGTTGACTCAGTCAACTCTGCTGACTGGGCGCCCACTGTGCCACTGATATGCGGGCCCCACCGCCCTCTAATTAACTAAAACCTTATACTAATAAAAATAAATAAATTAAGTTGATTAGTCTATGACAGGTGGGGCCAGCCACTAATTAACTCTCTGGATTAATTTTAATTAACTCTGTTAGGCATCTGTCAATGACATGTGGGTCCCACTGGACCCACAGGTCAGTTTTGACCTGGTCAGCCGACAGTTGACTCGCTGATGTCATCCCCATGTCATGCTGACATCATAATTCCTTTTCTGTTAAATAAATAAATTCCAGAAAATGCAAAAATCTTTGAAAATTCATAACTTTTAAACCGTAGATCAGATTGAAAAACTTAAAACATGAAAGTTGCTCAGAACAGCGAGACGAATCTGATCGTGTCGCCTGTTTCAATGCTGGAAACCCCTATGTAGGTGAACCCGTAACTTTTAGCCCGATTCCGGTATATGAATAGTGGATAATCACTGGATAATAAATCCCGCGTTAATCCTAAAATAACTAAAATGACTTAGGTGCATCTGTAGGCAACCCTGTATTGCATTGTTTGCTGTGCATTTATATGTTTCTTCCCCCTCTTCTCTCTCGGTAGACCCCGACGTCGACATAGCTCCCGAGACCGACGCAGCTCAGGAGCCCGACGACGCAGTTGATGACCTTGCCCTTGCCGCCGAGCAACCAGGCAAGCACCCCCCTTTTTGAGCATTCCGATATCGCCCATTCTCTTCTCTCTTATGCTTGCATTAGAATCTGCTGCTGTTACTGTATCCTATATCTGCTGCATAGCCTGTTTATTGTAACCTGCTATTGTTTCCTACCTGCTTATCCTAAACTGTTTAGTATAGGCAGGGTAGAGACCTATCAGAGACCCCACTTTATCCCGACTGCCCCGCTAGATTCTTAGAAGACCTGATCAACGGGATCGAAGACCAGGCCCCGACATTGCACGTCACTTCCCCCTTAACTGCTCGACACTACTGGGTTACTATCGAGTGCCGAGGGTGATACCTCGTCAGCACTTATGATGATGACCTTGTAGGTTAGTTAATCGGGCATGGTCAGCGAGGGTGATTCCTCCTACACCACCCCCGATAACGACACCGTCGCGCAACTCCTCAAGCTTGGACCTCGAGGGTGATTCCTCCTTCGTTCACCTTGATGTTTACATCAGGTGGGAGTCCAACGAGGGTGATGCCTCGGATTCCTTCTTGATATGGTAGCCACACGGATGCCCCTACATTGCTGTTGACACTGCTTATTCTGGATAAAGACGGGTCGGCCCTGAGGGCTACCCGCACGAGTTTATGATGAGAGTGATGTGAAATCGGGTGGACCTGGATGGTGCCCGAGTAATGAACACGAGGTGTGGCCGGGCATTCCTAGCCCTTGCCGCAAGTCCTCGAGACGGGGCGACAGGGTCACATCTTTCGTGAGTCTCTGCTCGTTACCGCACTGTCAACACACTAATGGTTTAGATATTTGATCCGATGGGCCTCTGGCCTGATAGCACTAACCATCACGTGGGCATAGTATGGGCGTTCTGCGTCGTATACTTCAGCCGAAGCTTAATGGATGTGAGCGACTGAGCGGCGCGCGCCGAGTTGGACTGGGTACGCAACTGCGCTTGTATTAAGGGGTTGCTAGGTCTGCTCTCGGCCGCCTGACGCAACATGCAGGAGTTCCCGGGGCGATGGCCCAAGACCCCTGGGGGCATAGGTTTAGTCCGGCGTGCTGACCTCTCTGTTAAGTATTTGGTCGGGTTGCGACGTATCGTTTGGCCGAGGCCAGGCATGACCCAGTAAAGTGTGTCCGGCCGGAGTTAATCGAGCATGGTGGGTAAGTTGGTGCACCCCTGCAGGGAAGAACTAATCTATCGATAGCCTGTCCTACGGTAACGGACACTCAGAGTTGTATCCCGATCGGTACAACTAGAACTGGTGACTTGAGATGATACTGGATAGTATGGCTCTGGGGTTGCTTTCCCGCAGGGAGTCGAGGAAGGATCTCTGGCCGAGGTTGATGACACTACTACTACTTTACATTATGTTAATCTGCACTTTTCTAATGCTGCAAGACCGATGAAGATGCTAGAAGATGCTAGTCTTCGATAGGACTAGGCCTTCCTCTCTATTCTGGCATTTCTGTAGCCCAGTCCACATATACAGCCTCCCTTTGAAAATGATGCATATGTAGTGTAGATCCTTGCTTGCTGAGTACTTCGGATGAGTACTCACGTTTGCTTTACTTTCTTTTTCTCCCCATATCCAATTGTCGCCGCCAGATGACGGAGCCCCTGAGATAGCTGCCCCTGTCGACGACTACGGCTACTACTACTACCCTCCCGGCGAGTACTTCTATGAGGAGCCGACCGACGACCAGGAGTAGGATTCGGAGGGTCCTAGGCAGGAGGCCTACGCCTTTCGATGGTAGTATTTTCTTTTGCCCCGCCTTTCTAAAGGCTTATCTGTTTCTCTGTAATATCTGTACCCAGATATCTGATGCTTCCGCTGACACTTGTATGCCATCGAGCTATGTATTCGAGCCCTCGAGGCCCTGGCTTGTAATATAAAGCTTGTATGACTTTATTTATGTTTTAGAGTTGTGTTGTGATATCTTCAAGTGAGTCCTTAGGCTTGATCGTGTGCATTTGGGTGTATGATTAGTGCACGATTAAGCCGGAGTCGTCACAGCTGGTAAGTGCATCTTTCTTGGTTATAAGTTTGGTGTTAAAGGTTTTAAATTGTGGAATCCTGAAACCCAGAAGGTTGTTATTAGTAAAAATGTTATCTTTAATGAATTTGCTATGTCACATGATGTTCCATTTACTAATGTTCCTGTTGAGAGTGAACAACAGCCTACTATTCAGCAGCCTACTATTTAGGTGGAGCATGTTCTTGATTCCAGTGATACATCCGATAAGGAAAATGTTGATGCACATGATGATCCCGTCGTTGATGATGAACATGTCACTCCAAATCAGCCTATTGTTCCACCCAGTTGGAATCTCGCACGTGACATAGTTAGGCGGGGTACTAATAAACCTGAAAGGTTAATTGAAGAGTGCAATATTGTTTCTTTTGCTTTATCTATTGCAGAAGAAATTGAAGGTAATGCTGAGCCTTCTTCATATTCTGAGGCTATTATTTCTAGTGATAGCAATAAGTGGATGACCGCCATGCATGATGAGATGGAATCACTTGAAAAGAATGGCACTTGGGATTTAGTAAAATTACCTAAAGAGAAGAAACCTATTTGTTGCAAGTGGGTTTTCAAGATGAAAGAAGGTGTTTCTCCTAATGATGAGACAACATATAAAGCAAGGTTAGTTGCTAAAGGTTACAGTCAGATTCCAGGTATTGACTATAACGAAGTCTTTTCTCCTGTTGTGAAGCATAGCTCGATTCGCACTTTACTCAGTATTATTGCCATGCATGATTTTGAGCTTGAACAATTGGATGTTAAAACTGCATTCTTACATGGAGAATTAGAAGAGGTTATTTATATGGAACAACCTGAATGTTTTGTTATTCCTGGAAAACAAAAACTTGTCTGTAAGTAAAGAAATCTCTTTATGGATTGAAGCAATCCCCTAGACAGTGTTACAAGAGATTTGACACCTTTATGCTCTCTCAAGGTTTCAAAAGGTCTAATTATGATAGCTGTGTTTATTTGAAAACTGTCAATGGTTCAGCTATTTATTTGCTTCTTTATGTTGATGATATGCTAATTGTTGCAAAGAGCATGCTAGAGAATAATGAACTAAAGAAGCAATTGAGTAATGAATTTGAGATGAAGGATTTGGGTGCAGCAAAGAAAATACTTGGCATGGAAATATCCCGAGATAGACCATCTGGAAAAGTATATCTAAGTCAGAAGGGATATATTGATAAAGTTCTTCGTCAATTTAATATGCATAATGCCAAGCCAGTAAGTACTCCATTAGCTGCACACTTCAAATTATCATCAGCCTTATGTCCTAAGTCAGATGCAGATATTGAGTACATGTCTAGAGTTCCCTATTCGAGTGCAGTTGGTTCACTTATGTATGCCATGGTTTGTTCTCGTCCTGATTTATCGTATGCATTGAGTGTTGTCAGTAGATACATGGCTAATCCTGGAAAAGAGCATTGGAAAGCAGTTCAGTGGCTTTTTAGATACTTGCGAGGTACTTCTAATGCTTATTTACAATTTGGGAAAACTAGAGATGGACTCATTGGTTTTGTTGATTCTGATTTTGCTAGTGATTTTGATAACAGAAGATCACTCACAGGTTATGTTTTCACTATTGGTGGTTGTGCTGTGAGTTGGAGAGCAACTTTGCAGTCTATTGTGGCTTGTTCCACTACTGGTGCCGAGTATATAGCTATTTCTGAGGCATGCAAAGAAGCTATCTGGTTGAGAGGTTTGTACGCTCAGCTTTGTGGAGATTCATCTTGCCCTACCGTATTTAGTGACAGTCAAAGTGCTATATATCTTACAAAGAATCTAATGTATCATCAGAGAATAAAGCACATTGATGTCAGATATCACTATATTCGAGATGTTGTTGCTGAAGGGGATTTCAAGGTATGCAAGATAAGTACTCATGATAATCCTGCTGATATGATGACAAAGCCAGTTCCTACCAATAAGTTTGAACTTTGCTCAGTCTTAGTTGGTGTTTCTCACTAGTCCTATGGACTTTGACGCAAAAGGTGTTTATGCTGATTTGGATGGAGTTATTTACTTTCTTCGACTACTGGAGGGAATTTGGCTCAAGGTGGAGATTGTTAAATTGTGATCCAAATTATAATATTGTGTTGTACTAGACGTAGTACAACCGGTGTGGGCGTTGTGTTGACGTCGATGCATACGAGTACAACTTGTTTACTTGTCCTCCAAGGACTCTCATGTATTGCCCGCATATGTACCCCATGTAGTCGCACCTAAAGACAGTCTGTCGTTTCGTGCCTGTAATACTCCTCCATCATAGTGATTGCGCCTTCGTGCGTCTGTGGTTTTCTCTCGCAAGGGTTTTCACGTAAAAATCTGTGTCTCTCGTGTCTCGTTTATTCTCGTTTTATCTAATAGTCTAGACATCGTCCTACTATTCTAGTTTATTGATATGGATTCATCAAGTTCTACTAACTCCTGATCCGCCTGGACGACACGATGTGTTAAGAGGCAGGCAAAGTACCCGGATTGTCCCTGCCAGACGCATGCCAAAATCTCAGAAGGGGAATGCGAAAATGACACCAGATCGTCCTGGAGCTGTGGTCAAAAGGTACAATTTCTACCTCTTCATGGAAAGCTCGATGTCAAGGAGTGTAAACAGTACAATAGTACGTAAACAAGCCATAAGGATGTCAGTTAGTCAAAATAGCTCGATGAAGACTATGACCTTATAAGGCACTTCTTCAGGCAATGCTTACCTTATAAAAGGGACAATTGGAAGACTGTGCATCCAATTCGACCTGCGCTAATGGATTGTGTAAACTTTGTAGCAATTGATTGAATGACATTGAAGGACCAAACTGATTTCTGAAGTTTCACAAAAGAAACACCTTTAAAACATACAGATCCATGAAAGCATATTTTTTTATCAGGAATAACAAAACTAACTAATTTCTATCCTAGTTTGGAACAATGTATAAGTAACTAGAATGCAACACATTTCAGCTAGCTCATTGACCCACTCGCCGATGGATTCTGGATCCATATCGCCGCCACCGGAAACAACATTTGGCATGCTGGCACACCTCAAATTAGGTCACCCATACTTGAGAAACCGTAAAAGAGCAGGCGAACCTACGCATCCAGTTGGGCCCACAATATTTTATAATTGCAGGTCATACACACTACTAGGAAAAACCTTATAGGTGGAGGCTTATCAGTAGCGCGGTTCCATTGCATGCGCTACTGCTACTTTACAGTAGCGCGGGCTTCTGGAACCCGCTACTGCGATACATTTAGCAGTAGCGCGTGTGTGCCAAACAGTGCTGCTGCTAAGTGGTGGCCACCGTACACACCGGGCTAGGTATAGTAGCAGCGTACTTTCTAGGGAACACGCTACTGCTAAGAGCGTAGCAGTAGCGGACGTGCCGACCCGCGCTACTGGTACTGCTACCTTATCCTCTTCCTCAGCTCCTGACTCTCCCTCTCCTCTCACTCACTCACTCTCCCTCTCTCACTGTCGCCGCACTGTCACCGTGCTCCTCCCGCCGTCGCCGCATTGCGGCCGTCCTCCGATCCCCGACGCCCTCCTCGAGCTCCTCCCTTGCCTCGCCATCCCCCGAGCCCCGGCACCCCCCGACCAGTTCTCCTCCACGCCTCCGTCTCTGCCCTAGGTGAGAACGCCCAGCCGCCGCCGCCTTCTTCTCCCTCCTCCTCCAGCCGCCGCTGGCCCTCCTCCCTCCTCCTCCAGTCGTCGGCTATGACGCCCCCGGCTTAATCGTGCACTAATCATACACGCAAATGCACATGATCAAGCCTAAGGACTCACTTGAAGATATCACAACACAACTCTAGACACAAATTAAAATAATACAAGCTTTATATTACAAGCCAGGGGCCTCGAGGGCTCGAATACATAAGCTTGATGTCAACAAGCATCAGCGAAAGCGTTAGATATCTAAGTACAGATATAAAAGAGAAATAGATAAGCCTTTAAGAAGGCGATGCAAAATAAAAACTACGATCGAGAAGGCGCAGGCCTCCTGCCTGGGACCCTCCGAACCTACTCCTGGTCGTCGGACGGCTACTCGTAGTAGTACTCGCTAGGAGGATAGTAATAGTAGCCATCGGCGGGGGCAGCTGTCTCAGGGGCTCCGTCATCTGGTTGCATCAAACGGATATGTGGAAAAAGAAGAAGCAAAGCAACCGTGAGTGCTCATCCGAAGTACTCAGCAAGCAAGGATCTACACTACATATGCAACATTATCAAAGAAAGACTGTATATGTGGACTGGGCTGCAGACATGCCAGAATAGAGGGAAGGCCTAGTCCTATCGAAGACTAGCATCTTCATCGGTCTTGCAGCATTAGAAGAGTGTAGATTAGTACAGTATAAAGTAATAGTAGCATTAAGTATCAACCTCGCCCAGAGATCCTTCCTCGACTCCCTGCGAGAAAGCGATCCCAGAGCCCTAATATTCATTTCTCATCTCATCATTAAGTTCTAGTTGTATCGATCGGGATACAACTCCGAGCGTCCGTTACTGAGGATCCGGCTATGCATAGATTAGTTCTTCCCTGCAGGGGTGCACCAACTTACCCACCACGCTCGCTTAACTCCGGCCAGACACACTTTCCTGGGTCATGCCCGGCCTCGGCTAAACAACACGCCGCAACCCGACCTAGGCTTAACAGAGAGGCAGCACACCGGACTAACCTATGCCCCCAGGGGTCTTGGGCCATCGCCCCGGGAAGTCCTGCAAATTATGTGCACCGCCGGTGTGCAGACCTAGCAACCCCTTAATACAAGCGCGGTTGTGTTCCCAGTCCAACCCAGCGTGTGCCGCTCAGTCGCTGACGTCTATAAAGCTTCGGCTGATGTATACGACGCAGAGTGCCCATAACTTATCCCACGTGATGGTTACTGCTATCGGGCCAGAGGCCCACTCGGATCAAATATCCAAGTCGTTAGTGTATTGGGGGTTTGCGGTAATGAGCAGAGATTCACGATCGATGTGACCCCGTCGCCCCGTCTCGAGGACTTGCGGCAAGGGCTAAGAATGCTCGGCCACGCCTCGTAATTTATCTCACGGGCACCCTCCAGATCAACCCGTCTCCACATCCCTTACTTCTTATGCTCGCTCGGGTACCCCTCAGGGTCGACCCGACTCTCCAAGTAACAGTTGTAAAGTCCAAGTATCCGTGTGTCCATAACATCAGGGGAATCTGAGGTATCACCCTCGTTGGATTCCTACACGATGTATCCGTCAAGGTGAGCTCGGAGGAATCACCCTCGGCTGGGTTCACACTTGAGGTGTTGCACGACAATGTCGTTAACGGTAGTGGTGAAGGAGGAATCACCCTCGATGACCACGACCGAATAGCTACTCTACCGAGTTAACATCAGAAGTGCTATACGAGGTATCACCCTCGGCACTTGATAGTAACGCTGTAGTGTCATACAGATAAAGGGGGTGTGATGTGCGGTGCCGGGGCCAGGCTGTCGATCATGTTGATCGAGTCTTCTGATAATCCAGCAGGGCAACTGGGACAAAGTGGGGTCTCTAGTGGGTCTCTATCCAACCTATACTAAGAAGTTTAGGATAAGCAGGTAGGCATCAACAGCAGTTACAAAAACAGGCTATGCATCAGAAATAGGACAAATAGCAGTAGCAGCAGCAATTTCTAATGCAAGCATAAGAGAGAAAGAATAGGCGATATCGGTATGTTCAAAGGGGGGGTGCTTGCCTGGAAGCTCTGCGGCAAGAGAAGTGTCGTCAACAGTGTAGTCGGACTCCGGAGCTGCGTCAGCCTCGGGGACTACATCGGTACCGGGGTCTACCGAGAGAGAAGAGGGGGAGGAAACAGATAAATACACAGCAAACATATGCAACACAGAGCATACTATGCTAAGATGCAGTGCAGGGTTGCCTAAAGACATGTCTAAATCATTTTAGTTATTTTAGGATTAAAGTTGGATTTATTAACCGGTATATATGCACTATTCACCTACCGAAAATGGGCAAAAAGTTGTGGGTTCACCTGCTTAGAGGGTCCCGACACGGAAACAGATGGCACGGTTGGATTGGTCGGATTTTTCTTAGCAACTTTCATGTATAAAGTTTTTCCATCCGAGCTCCGGATTATTTTCTACGATTTTTCAAAGATTTTAGCATTTTTGGGAAATTCTGGAATTATTTAATTCAAATTATCCAAAACAGTGTATGGTGACGCCAGCAGAACGTCATGATGACGTCAGCAGGTCAAACCCTGCTGACCAGAGTCAAATCAGACAAGTGGGGCCACTGGGACCCACTTGTCAGCCTCTGTTAGTATTAAACAGAGTTTATTTAAGCTAAACTGAGGTTAATTAGTAGTAGGGCCCCACATGTCAGTGACAGATTAGTATTTACTAATTACATTTATTTATAAAAAGTTTTAATTAATTTAACTATGCGGTGGGGCCCGCGTGTCAGTGGCACTGGGGTGCCCAGTCAGCAGTTGACTGGGTCAACCCAGTCAACTGGGGCCCATGGGGCCCACTGGCAGTGACCCTGGGATGGCCCCAGGCCAGCCACATCGGCGGTGGCCGGCGAACCACCGCCGGCGACGCCAAACGCGGCGGCGCGGCTCAGATCGCACCGGAAAATGGCCTCAGACGGCCATTTGGCGCGCGGCCTAGTGCGTTCGAACGAGCACTCGCTCGCGCATCGATTTGCGGCGGCGGTTTGACCGAAGACAGCGACGGCGTGCATGGGTGCTCGACGGAAACGGAGCTACGGCGCGCTAGCGAGCAAACGGAGAGGTTGGGGAGGATCTGCGTGGTGCGGTGAGTGCAACGGGCACTGGCCCATGACCATTTGGTCACCGGAGCCTCACCGGCGACGAGGCGGACGGCGGAGCGTTCGGGCTCCCGACAGGAACGGTGCTAGGAAGCTCGGGAAGGCACGTGCGCGTGCTCGTTGTGCTCCGGGGAGCACCAGGAGCACGACGGAGTGCTCAGACGAGCGTGACAGCGGCTGTGGCCAGCGGCGGCGAGTACAGCCATGGCGGAGCTGCTGGCTAGCGAGCTCGTGCGGGCGAACGGAGAGAAGACGATAGGGAAGGAGCTCACCGAGAAGACACAAGTAGGCCTGGTGACCGGTTAGTAGCAGCAGTGGAGCTGGGGACGCCGGAGATCGCCGAAGACCGAGGAGAGAGCGAGCGGCTCGATCTGCTCGATGAGGAGCTTCCCGGTTAAAACCAGCGGTTAGGGAGGAAGAGGCGGAGGTCGGCGGAGCTCCTGGGCAGCACGGAAGTACGAACGGGCGCCGGTGGCCGCGGCAGCGGCGTGCGCGGTCGGGCGCGGCGGATCTGAAGGAGGGAGAGAGGGAGGAGAGCGATGGAGGGAGATGGGAAAGTGGATGAGGATCTAGGGGAGAGACCGAGGGGGAGGCTCTTATCCCCTCGCCTGTCGGTGGCGTCATTGTGTCGGCCAGCGGCCGGAGCAGCGCGCGGCGGCCAAGGAGCGGCCGACACGGCGAGGGAGAGAGAAGAAGCAAGGCGTGCACTGTGGGCTGGATCGTACTGTCCACTTACGCCCAGTCCACAGTAGCATTTTTCTTTTTCTCGTTTTCTTTTTCTGTTTTCTTTTTCCAGTAGCATTTTGCAATTAAATTAGCCATCAGATGACCTTGCAAAAATAAGCACCTGACAGAAACAAATACTAGGGAAAATGATGCACTGCCACAAGAAGTTTGGGGAGTTTTGGAATCCATTTGGATTTTTTCAAAAATGGAAATGGCATTTAAAGTGTTGTTTTGGCACTGTTTCAAATGCTTCTGCTCAAATAGCTTTTAGGTGATGTTGTTTTCCTTAACAACAATTTGTTTTGGAATATTTGCTAGATGGTGAACATTTTTCCAGCAACTTTTGAGCAACTTGAAATTTCACTTTGAATTTGAATTGAATTCATAGAAGGAATTTGAAATGAGATATTTAACCACTGTGATTAATCAATGCAAATAATGATGACTTGGCATGATCATAAGGGATTACTCTGGTGTGATGCTGGGGCTGTTACAAATCTCCTCCACTACAAGAAATCTCGTCCCGAGATTTTAGCGGTGGAGTAAGAGGTGACTTCGGGAGAACGGACCTTTGCAAGGTCTATTATCTGGCAGATAATTCAGGGAACATGGCAGAAGTACCTCTCGAGTTGAAACCTAGGAAAACATCAAGAGCAAAGTATGAAGGTACAATAGGAAGTTTCAAGCGAATGGACAAACGATCGATATCTAATCAGAGTGTGTAAAGGGGTTCAGAGCATCGGGCATAGATCATCTCTCAGAGGGTGGCTCGTGAGAACACACAAAGCCAAGAGCATATGATACTTCGGAATCAAGGATATCTAGGAGAGTCAGGCTCCGATCCTGTGGAACTATGATGAGGATCGATCGGGAGTAGGGAGAACGGTGACATCTTACCGGTCTCGACAACAAAGTATGTCAGAGAATAGTCTGTCAGTTATGTCGGCGACAACATCGGTACCAAGGGCGAGGGACGAAGAGAACCATTTTCCTGCTCGTTAAAACAAGGCGGACCAATAGGCAAAGTTCTCGTCCATCGGTGGTTACCGGAATGTCATCAACAATAGCAATAGGGTCTTTTTGACCGAATTGTACTTCGAGGTGTTTACATAAGCAGGGAATTGTTACTGCTTAGATCATACCAATCACAAGAAAGGTTAATTAGATGAATGGAAGGAAAATGTGATTATCAGATTAAACAGACCAATGGAAAGGAAATGTGATTATACACAAGTATTAGGTGTATATCCTTCCCAAGGAAAAGTAGAGCATGATATACATGTCAGAATAACAAGTACATCACCATTTGGATAAAGGGGCAAGGGAATTCATGATGTTATCCATACAACGGTGTTTGGATAATAGAGCAAGAAACATTTGGCAATGCACTTCCAATGTTCTCGTTGTTGTTCGGTGTACCACAGTCATGCTTCGAGGTAGCATTAACATGGTGTTTCAAGCAAGATTGAATCTGAAAGTCACAAGAAGTACAAAGGAACAATTCCAAGAATGTCGACGAACATAAGATATACACAAAACATGACCAAGTCTGTATTGACAGGAAGTCAAGGATGTTGTCGATGTTAACACAAATCATCGAGGGGCAGAGATGGTATTTCGCATCATGAATTCGAATGATATCTTAGAACAAGGCAGTATATAGATGGTGATCACGACTAATTTTGTCGAGAGGCTCTATGAAGATGCCAGCGAGCAGCAACGACATCAAGCAAAAGGAATGATAAAGTGAAGGCTATTGGAACCAAGGATACGACACAAGCTCGAAATCAAGCTTGTTGCTCAGGGTGGAATGATAAGATGAGGAAGATCGATGTAAACTTCGCTTAGCGTCGAAAATTGTGCTCCGGGAATAAGAACCAGGTAGCACGGTTAAAATTTAGCACGATGATGATATAGCCGATCAGGCTAGGAATGATGTGATGGAGTATTAAACATCCCAGTAACAAGTACTAGGGTTAATACCCGAAGGTAAATCAGAGTAGATGTTGGACGGGTGAAATGATTTGCAGAGGACAAGTATTTTATCTTGTCCGGGAAATGGAATCAAGGAGAAAATAAGGTCGGAACCACGATTGCAAAGGATCAATTCACAGATACAAGATGAACTTATACCAAGGAAATAATTATTTTTACGAGCAGCTTCCATGATGAGTTCTACATCGGGTCCATGGGCATGAACACAAAGGTTCAAGGTCGACTCCCACTTCTTCAATGCATAACCTTTCATTCACTCCTCGTTTTCGAAGAAATTGTAGTGCGGAAGATTTATCTGGTGAAGCACCAGAAGAGTATGACTCGCATAACTTTCTAGTTCACACGGATTAGGGAAAGCATAGGTTCAACCCGTAGGGGTATCTTAGGAACATATACCACGAACTTCAGGAGTAATTAACACAAGCTCGACAGCAGAGCATGGTTGACAAAAGGAGAGGATACAATTTACCAAAGGCATTATGTATCAGGGAAAAACTCTCAAGATTTTAGATGTTAAGGACACTGCCGGATAACAACCCAATAATGGATCTGGTGATTCACGATGGAGTTGATGTGAGTATCGGTAATCAGTCAGAGGGAGAAGGGATGCAAAGGCATCGGCTTATCAAAACATCTGAATAATTCGATGCTTTAAATACAAAGAAACTTGATTTCTAGATCGGTGTATCAGAATCAGATGCTCTGATCGAAGATGGATAGGTTGAACAGACTTAGAGGCACATTGATCAAATATTGATTGGGCAAGAACCAGCTCATATCCGGAATGATGTCTGAGCCAAAAAGAAACTTTTCTAAGGATTAATTGATGATTGCGAGTATCCGCACACATGTTGACTCAATAGGATCAGAATGTCAATCACAAAGGATTATAGTAAATACTGCTAGACATGTGGAATTAACCATAATGTAAGCAGGCATGGAGATTCAAGAGCAATAGGCTGCAGAGGATTTTCGGGAGATCGAATTGCATTCGAAGAATTTTGTGAGACTTATGAACAACTGAGGATGAACGAATCCCTAGTAAATGTGAGGAATTATCCGCAGTGCGAAAGAAGCTGCACGGCAGTAGGCTCAAAGGATTCCCGGATTAACGAGGAGTATTTCGGGGTATCTCGTATATAAAGGAGTATCTAGGAATGAAGATACAAACGGCAAAGATGTGTAGCTGTCCATGGTGATTATCGGTAGTAGGGAACTTGCAAAAGCAGTGGGCATAATGGTCTCGGAAAACATCGAGGAGTATCTGCAGAATCTTCTGGCGAAGCAAGCGATCATCTGTGGTGAAGGAGCTCTCCGGGATGAAGTGGTTACGAGAACCTAATGTCAGAGTTAGTAAAATGTTTAACCCGAGTAGACGAGAGATCAGAATCCCAGAGTATAGACGAGAAATAAAAGATCCTAATACCACCCAATTGGCGACGTGTGCCCATAAGCGACACAGCCATGTTAGTAAAACAATTTTGACAACCAGACTCAACTTCGGCCAAGGAGTTGGAAAGGGGGTTCCTACAGGCAGTCGGCTCTGATACCAACCTGTGACGCCCCCGGCTTAAAAATGCACTAATCATACACGCAAATGCACACGATCAAGCCTAAGGACTCACTTGAAGATATCACAACACTACTCTAGACACAAATTAAAATAATACAAGCTTTATATTACAAGGCAGGGGCCTCAAGGGCTCGAATACATAAGCTTGATGTCAACAAGCATCAGCGGAAGCGTTAGATATGTGAGTACATATATAAAAGAGAAATAGATAAGCCTTTAAGAAGGCGGTGCAAAACAAAAGCTACGATCGAAAAGGCGCAGGCCTCCTGCCTGGGACCCTCCGAACCTACTCCTGGTCGTCGGACGGCTCCTCATAGTAGTAATCGCCAGACGGATAGTAATAGTAGCCGTCGGCGGGGGCAGCTGTCTCAGGGGCTCCTTCATCTGGTTGCATCAAACGGATATGTGGAAAAAGAGGAAGCAAAGCAACCGTGAGTACTCACCCGAAGTACTCAGCAAGCAAGGATCTACACTACATATGCAACATTATCAAAGAAAGGCTGTATATGTGGACTGGGCTGCAGAAATGCTAGAATAGAGGGAAGGCCTAGTCCTATCGAAGACTAGCATCTTCATCGGTCTTGCAGCATTAGAAGAGTGTAGATTAGTACAGTATAAAGTAATAGTAGCATTAAGTATCAACCTTGCCCAGAGATCCTTCCTCGACTCCCTACAAGAAAGCGATCCCAGAGCCCTAATATTCATTTCTCATCTCACCATTAAGTTCTAGTTGTATCGATCGGGATACAACTCCGAGCGTCCGTTACCGAGGATCTGGCTATGCATAGACTAGTTCTTCCCTGCAGGGGTGCACCAACTTACCCACCACGCTCGCTTAACTCCGGTCGGACACACTTTCCTGGGTCATGCCCGGCCTCGGCTAAACAACACGCCGCAACCCGACCTAGGCTTAACAGAGAGGTCAGCACGCCGAATTAACCTATGCCCCCAGGGGTCATGGGCCATCGCCTCGGGAACTCCTGCACGTTACGTGCACCGCCAGTGAGTAGACCTAGCAACCCCTTAATACAAGCGCGGTTGCGTTCCCAGTCCAACCCAGCGTGTGCTGCTTAGTCGCTGACGTCTATTAAGCTTCGACTGATGCATACGACGTAGAGTGCCCATAACCTATCCCACGTGATGGTTAGTGCTATCGGGCCAGAGGCCCACTCGGATCAAATATGCAAATCTTTAGTGTATTGGGGGTTTGCGGTAACGAGCAGAGACTCACGATCGATGTGACCCCAAATCGTTAGTGTTGGATTCCTACTCGATGTATCCGTCAAGGTGAACTCGGAGGAATCACCCTCGGCTGGGTTCACACTTGAGGTGTTGCACGACAACGTCGTTAATGGTAGTGGTGAAGGAGGAATCACCCTCGATGACCACGACCGAATAGCTACTCTACAGAGTTAACATCAGAAGTGCTATACGAGGTATCACCCTCGGCACTCGATAGTAACGCTGCAGTGTCGTACAGATAAAGGGGGTGCGATGTGCGGTGTCGAGGCCTAGTTGTCGATCACGTTGATCGAGTCTTCTGATAATACAGCGGGGCAACTGGGACAAAGTGGGGTCTCTATCTAGCCTATACTAAGCAGTTTAGGATAAGCAGGTAGGTATCAACAGCAGTTACAGAAACAGGCTATGCATCAGAAATAGGACAAACAGCAGCAGCAGCAATTTCTAATGCAAGCAAAAGAGAGAAAGAATAGGCGATATCGGTATGTTCAAAGGGGGGGTGCTTGCCTGGAAGCTCTGCGGGAAGAGAAGGGTCGTCAACAGTGTAGTCGGACTCCGGAGTTGCGTCAGCCTCGGGGACTACGTCGGTACCGGGGTCTACCAAGAGAGAAGAGGGGGAGGAAACAGATAAATACACAGCAAACATATGCGACACAGAGCATGCTATGCTAAGATGCAGTGCAGGGTTGCCTAAAGACATGTCTAAATCATTTTAGTTATTTTAGGATTAAAGTTGGATTTATTAACCGGTATATATGCACTATTCACCTACCGGAAATGGGCAAAAAGTTGCGGGTTCACCCGCTTAGTGGGTCCCAACACGGAAACAGATGGCACGGTTAGATTGGTGGGATTTTTCTTAGCAACTTTCATGTATAAAGTTTTTCCATCCGAGCTTTGTATTATTTTCTACGATTTTTCAAAGATTTTAGCATTTTTTGGAAATTCTGGAATTATTTAATTTGAATTATCCAAAACAGTGTATGGTGACGCCAGCAGAACGTCATGACGACGTCAGCAGGTCAAACCCGGCTGACCAGAGTCAAATCTGACCAGTGGGGCCACTGGGACCCACTTGTCAGCCTCTGTTAGTATTAAACAAAGTTTATTTAAGCTAAACTGAGGTCAATTAGTAGCAGGGCCCCACATGTCAGTGACTGATTAGTATTTGCTAATTACATTTATTTATAAAATGTTTTAATTAATTTGACTATGCGGTGGGGCCCGCGTGTCAGAGGCACTGGGGTGCCCAGTCAGCAGTTGACTGGGTCAACCCAGTCAACTAGGGCCCATGGGGACCGCCGACAGTGACCCTGGGGTGGCCCCAGGCCAGGCACGTCGGCGGTGGCCGGCGGCTCACCGCCGGCGACGCCAAACGCGGCGGCGCGGCTCGGATCTCGCCGGAAAACGGCCTCAGGCGGCCATTTGGCGCGCGGCCTAGTGCGTTCGAACGAGCACTCGCTCCCGCGTCGATCTGCGGCGGCGGTTTGACCGGAAACGGCCGGATACGGCGACGGCGAGCGGCGGAGGCGGCGGCGTGCACGGGTGCTCGACGGAAACGGTGCTACGGCGCGCTAACGAGCAAACGGAGAGGCTGGGGAGGATCTGCGCGGTGCGGTGAGTGCAACGGGCACTGGCCCATCACCATTTGGAAACCGGAGCCTCACAGGCGACGAGGCGGGCGGCGGAGCGTTCGGGCTCCCGACAGGAATGGTGTTAGGAAGCTCGGGAAGGCGTGTGCGCGTGCTCGTTGTGCTCCGGGGAGCACCAGGAGCACGACGAAGTGCTCAGACGAGAGTGACAGCGGCTATGGCCATGGCGGGGAAGTGCTCAGCGGCGGCGAGTATGGCCATGGTGGAGCTGCTGGCTAGCGAGCTCGTGCGGGCAAACGGAGAGAAGAGGATAGGGAAGGAGCTCACCGAGAAGGCACAAGTAGGCCCGGTGATAGGTTAGTAGCAGCAGTGGAGCAGGGGACGCCGGAGATCGCCGGAGATCGAGGAGAGAGCGAGCGGCTCGATTTGCTCGATGTGGCTCTTCCCGGTTCCAACCAGTGGTCGAGGAGGAAGAGGCGGAGGTCGGCGGAGCTCCTCGGCAGCACGGAAGGACGAACAGGCGCCGCTGGCCGCGGCAGCGGCGAGGCACGGCGGCGAGCGCGGTCGGGCGCGGCGGATCTGAAGGAGGGAGAGAGGGAGGAGAGCGATGGAGGGAGAGGGGAAAGTGGATGAGGATGGAGGGGAGAGACCGAGGGGGAGGCTCTTATCCCCTCGCGTGTCGGTGGCGTCGTCGTGTCGGCCAGTAGCCGGAGCAGCGCGCGGCGGCCAAGGAGCGGCCGACACGGCGAGGGAGAGAGAAGGAGCGAGGCGTGCACTGTGGGATGGATCGTACTGTGCACTTAGTCCCAGTCCACAGTAGCATTTTTCTTTTTCCCGTTTTCTTTTTCTGTTTTCTTTTTCCAGTAGCATTTTGCAATTAAATTAGCCATCAGATGACCTAGCAAAAATGAGCAACTGACAGAAGCAAATACTAGGGAAAATGATGCACTGCCACAAGAAGTTTGGGGAGTTTTGGAATTCATTTGGATTTTTTCAAAAATGGAAATGGCATTTAAAATGCTGTTTTGGCACTGTTTCAAATGCTTCTGCTCAAATAGCATTTAGGTGGTGCTGTTTTCCTTAACAACAATTTGTTTTGGAATATTTGCTAGATGGTGAACATTTTTCCAGCAACTTTTGAGCAACTTGAAATTTCACTTTGAATTTGAATTGAATTCAGAGAAGGAATTTGAAATGAGATATTTAACCACTGTGATTAATCAATGCAAATGATGATGACTTGGCATGATCATAAGGGATTACTGTGGTGTGATGCTGGTGATGTTACACCGGCCCTCCTCCCTCCTCCGCCTCTCTCCTCCCTCCCGCCTCTCTCTCTAAACATGTCCTGTAGTGTATAATTTGTGCTTTATAAGTTTACTAAAGTAGTTTATAGTTTATAGTTTTTATATTACTAGCAAAAGGGCCCTTGCATTGCAATGGGAGAAAAAATAATCTTCAATGGCATAACCAAATTTTGCTGCATCAGCGAGATACACTATCACTCTCAATTTCGTGAAATCATGACATTTTTTTAAACTCGTGCACATATTTGAAATCGTAAACGTTTTTCAAATTTGTGAACACTTCTACAAATTTTCGAACATTTTCTAAAATCAAGAACATTATTTGATTCATGAACATTTTATACTATTTTCAAACTTTTTCTAAAAGTGTCAACATTTTTTAAACAATTTTATTGAATCGGTGAATATTTCTAGAATAGACAAACATTATTTTAGAAATTGGTGGAACAATTTTTTAAATCCAAGAACATTTTCTGAAATGCATGATCATTTTTGAATCAACGAACATTTAATGAATGAATAAACTATTTTGTAAGTCATGAACAGTTTTTGAATTTTAAAGATATTTTTTCATTCATAAACATTTTTAGAATTGGCAAAATTCTGTTCAATTTCATGACAATTTTTTAATACATGAATTTTTTTAAAAATCACAAACATTGCTTGATTTCCTGAACATTTGTTTTCAAAATTTGGAACATTTTCTAAATAAGCGATTTTTTTACAAAATCGCGAACATTTTTTGACTACACAAACATTTTATGATTTATTAAACATTTTATTTCAAAATTCTCATTTTTTAAATATTCGGACCTTTTTTTAATTCCCTAATTATTTATGATGTATATTGAGAATATAGTAACTTCTGCCAAGAAAACAATTCTAGAAAATCATACACTTGCACTCACCTTCGCGCAGTATTTTTTTTTCTGTTCCTGCTATACATTGCCTCGTACATGTTCAAATTGTGTTTTTTTTATATGAAGGCAATCAGGTGTTGCTTCCATTAAGGAGATTGTTCAGTACATTGAAATCCAGTACAGGGAAAGGTGAGAATACAAAGAAAATAAAGAACTCTGGTTCAAGAAGATTATTTAGAGAGTATAGTTTTGCTTGCTCGAAGCTTGCTGCAATCCCATTGTTACATCCTAAGCTAAAATGAAGCCTTCTCAGGGCATCTGCATTTTCAGCCGTTCGATTAGGTGTCCAAACGAATCCGGACCGTCGGATCTTCAGATGGCTTGATCTGGGCCGTTGGATCGTTCTGATGTGACAACCAATGAATAGTGTCATTTTTTCTGCACCCGCACTGCCAGGCCACCACTCTATGACATGCGGGACCCAGGCGTGGTGGGCCGCCCCAGTCAGCGACCGCGGAGCGTAGAGCTCCCGGTCATGTGTGCTTTTGGTGGAGAGGCCATGCCACCGCCTGTAAAAATGACGGCCCGCCGAGGGTATTTATGATATTTCGCTTGTTGGTCCTTGCGTGGCGGTCCGCGGCTGACTACTAGCGCGCAAAGGCGAAGATGACGCTCGATTGGGTGAGAACCCTAGCTCATTCACAGCCTCGCTTCGCCCCTCCCTTCCTCCTCTCTCGGTTCCTTCTCCCTCCCGTCCCAAACCAGCCGCCGCCCCCACCCTGCCGCGGATCTCCTTGAAGGAAATATGCCCTAGAGGCAATAATAAAATTGTTATTTATATTTCCTTATATCGTGATAAATGTTTATTATTCATGCTAGAATTGTATTAACCGGAAACTTAGTACATGTGTGAATACATAGACAAAATAGAGTGGCACTAGTATGCCTCTACTTGACTAGCTCGTTAATCAAAGATGGTTATGTTTCCTAACCATAGACATGAGTTGTCATTTGATTAACGGGATCACATCATTAGGAGAATGATGTGATTGACTTGACCCATTCCGTTAGCTTAGCACTTGATCATTTAGTATGTTGCTATTGCTTTCTTCATGACTTATACATGTTCCTATGACTATGAGATTATGCAACTCCCGTTTACCGGAGGAACACTTTGTGTGCTACCAAACGTCACAACGTAACTGGGTGATTATAAAGGTGCTCTACAAGTGTCTCCGAAGGTACTTGTTGAGTTGGCGTATTTCGAGATTAGGATTTGTCACTCCGATTGTCGGAGAGGTATCTCTGGGCCCACTCGGTAATGCACATCACTATAAGCCTTGCAAGCATTGTAACTAATGAGTTAGTTGCGGGATGATGTATTACGGAACGAGTAAAGAGACTTGCCGGTAACGAGATTGAACTAGGTATTGAGATACCGACGATCGAATCTCGGGCAAGTAACATACCGATGACAAAGGGAACAACGTATGTTGTTATGCGGTTTGACCGATAAAGATCTTCGTAGAATATGTGGGAGCCAATATGAGTATCCAGGTTCCGCTATTGGTTATTGACCGGAGACGTGTCTCGGTCATGTCTACATAGTTCTCGAACCCGTAGGGTCCGCATGCTTAAAGTTCGGTGACGATCGGTATTATGAGTTTATGTGATTTGATGACCGAAGTTTTTTCGGAGTCCCGGATGAGATCAGGGACATGACGAGGAGTCTCGAAATGGTCGAGAGGTAAAGATCGATCTATTGGAAGGCTATATTCGGACATCGGAAAGGTTCCGAGTGATTCGGGTATTTTTCGGAGTACCGGAGAGTTACGGGAATTCGTATTGGGCCTTAATGGGCCATACGGGAAAGGAGAGAAAGGCCTCAAGGGTGGCTGCGCCCCTTCCCCATGGACTGGTCCGAATTGGACTAGGGAAAGGGGGCGCCCCCTTCCTTCCTTCTCCTTCTCCCTTCCCCTTTTCCTATTCCATGTGGGAGGTGGAATCCTACTAGGACTAGGGAGTCCTAGTAGGACTCCACACCTTGGGCGCGCCCTGTGAGGGCTGGCCTCCTCCTCCCTCCATCCTTTATATACGTGGCCAGGGGGCACCCCATAGACACAACAATTGATCATTGATCTCTTAGCCGTGTGCGGTGCCCCCCTCCACCATAATCCACCTCGATCATATCGTAGCAGTGCTTAGGCGAAGCCCTGCGTCGGTAGCATCATCATCACCGTCACCACGCCGTCGTGCTGACAAAACTCTCCTGTGAAGCTTTGCTGGATCGGAGCTCGCTGGACGCCATCGAGTTGAACGTGTGCTGAACTCGGAGGTGCCGTGCATTCGGTACTTGGATCGGTCAGATCGTGAAGACGTACGACTACATCAACCGCGTTGTGCTAACGCTTCCGCTTTCGGTCTACGAGGGTACGTGGACACACTCTCCCCTCTCGTTGCTATGCATCACCATGATCCTGTGTGTGCGTAGGAAATTTTTGAAATTACTACGTTCCCCAACACTCCTCTCCCCCAACCTCGGTGCTGCCTCCACCCTCTCTCCATAGGCGCCCACCGCCGCCGTATATCACCTTCTAGAGAAGATCAGGTGGAGGCCAGATTCGCCACGCAAGGTTAGGTGGAGGCCAGATCCGCCACGCCATGGAGACCGAGCATAGGCACATGCCGACGGTGGATCTGCTGCTCGTCCCCTCTCTCCTCCGACGGTGGTATGGTAGGAATCACGTCCCTCCTCCTCCTCCTCTTCTTTCTCCCTCTGACCCCGTTTCATCTCTTCCTGTAGATAGGTAGGTAGACAGGAGGTGCAGCGGCTGGACTGCTACTAGAAAGTGTAGGGGAACGCAGCAGAAAACAAAAAATTTCCGACCTACGCACCAGCCCAGGACCACTATGGAGACTGCATACAAGGTTTGATCATTTTCGTTACCGACTCGAAGCGCAGCGGAAGTAGAGTCGATGACGATCGGCGGTGCAGATCCCCGCAGCTAGGATTTACAACCTCCCAACCGCGAGGATGTATACCCTCGTCTTCCCTTCGGACAGCCCTCCGGGAGGCGGTCGAATAGCCCCCCGGACGATGTCGCGGACAGCCCTTCGGGAGGACCTTCGAAACTCGAACGGTCACTCGGACAGCCCTTCGGGAGGACTCACAGAACTCGGGCCGTCACTTGGACAGCCCTTCGGGAGGCACTCACGAACAGCCCCTCGGGCACTAAGATCGAAACTACGACCTCTCTACAGAGTTGCACACATACGGTGTCATCTATCCGGCAGGGCTTCGCCGTCCAGAACTAGTTCCCACCGGAACCCAGACAGCCTTTCGGCTCTACGAAACTCTTTTCGTGGGAGGGAGAGAGAAGCCCGATCATTGCAATGGCATGTATGTGAGAAGGGATGAGTGTGGAGGGCTTCCCCTCCACCTCTATTTATAGGAAATCCCAAGGGGTAGGGTGGTTTTACAAGAAAACCCAAAAAGCACATGGATGAAGTCCTTCCACAAGGACCCAAATGTGAAACCAAGGCACAAGAGGGGGCTCCAAGGAGGAGTCCCCATGTGGCCAGCCACACCTAGGAGGGGCCCCCCATGGGAGCCCTCATCCATCCACATCACCTTCTAGAAGCCTTTAGCAAAAGCCCTAAAAGGTGGCTTTCCAAAAAATTCCAAAAAGCACTTTCACTATTCACGACGACATTTTTCAGCGTCCGTTCGAACTGAAAATATTTATGTGGGCTTAGAACATTTCCAGTACCCACTAAAATAATTTTCAACGCGTTCTGGAACAATTCCAATTTAGTGATTTCATATGCGAAAAGCATCTGAAGCGGTTCCGGCAGCCCCGGAACATTTCCGGTTTTTCTTCCAGAAAATTCCCAGAAGTTTCCAGAATGATTCTGGCATCTTCCAAGAATTATCAGGCATGTGCCGAAACCATTTTGACTTAATGGTATCCCCTGAAACAACTTTTCAGTTTCACCGGAACTAATCCGGTGACCTCTCTCTGCGGAACTTTTCCGCTGTCCGAAACTTTTCGGTGTCCGAAACTTTTTCGGTGATTTTCTCTCAGACTCCCTGTCTAGTATTTAGCAGATAGATGACCCTTAAGTGTGTGACCCTATAGGTTCGGTGAAGTATAGACATGACACGGAACCCCTTCCGATCAATGATCAACATCGGAGCCGTGGACACCCATATTGACCCCTATACCCACACGAATGAATATTCGAGTGAACCTCCAGTTGCCGTGTGCTATTCCTGTTGCTTCGCGATATGTTACAAATACCCGAGGTGAGACATGTAGGCATTCCCGTGGATCAACAACTTGTCCACTATGCTAGTTACCTCGTTACCGGTATTGTTCTCTTTTCTCATTACCGTGTTCCGGCATCCCCGTGATCAAATCACAAAGTGTCTGGCCAGACGATGATGGATACCGTAACACCGAGAGGGCCCAGAGATATCTCTCCATCGCCGCAGGAGCAAATCCCAATCTTGAGCTATCAAGTTACTTGACATACTTTCCCATGAACCCGTAAGCCACCGTAATAGCCACCCATTTACGGATGACGTTTAACAAACCCCAAAGTTCATGAAGCAAGCATGAAGAAACTCGATACTCTCATGGTCTGAGGAATCATGCAAACGTTAAACATCTCTGTGCTATTAACCATTAACTTGTGACGAATGTATCTCATAGCATAACATCAATCGGGTCGATTCAACACAAATGTTCTTCTAACATTTGTGCCCTCAAAGTTGCTGGCATAGGCATGCCTATGATTGGGAAAACATAATCATCATGCAACACTTGAGCTAGTCTTAGAGGCATGACTAGGAATACATTTTACCGTTTATTATTCCACACGTGCACATGGGTTTTCCCCAGAGCCTTTATGGATATACGGGCTCGGGAACCACATCAGTTATAGCATGGAACATAAACCTAATTATGAACACGGAGATAAATAATAACATTTATTATTGCCTCTAGGGCATATCTCCTACAGAAAGGTAGCTCGCTCCAGGTTTGCTTCTTCTTCTCCACCGGTGGTTAAGGAGAGGAGAGGAGCTCACGCCATGGAAGGTACACTCCCCTCTCCTCTCTCTCTCACTCTCTCTCTCTCTCTCTCTCTCTCTCTCTCTCTCTCTCTCCCTCTGTACCGTCTGGTTGCTTCATTTTTTTCTTCCCGATCCAAACAGGAGCATCTGATGCATGTGTGCGTGTGTGCAGTTTGGGATGCCCTCCCCAAGAAAGATGGATGCATCAGGGGATTGGTTGATGATTCCTTCTTCCTCTTTTCTTCGTCTCAGCATCTGGTGCGTGCCAAAGTAGTTCTTTTTTTGGGGTTCAGTTTATATGCGTGTGCAATCAGGGAGATGTATGTATGTATGTATGGATGCGTTGCTTACCACTGGAAGGAATAAATTTTCTTTCCTTACTGAATTTGACCAATGAATCAACCTTCCTCTAGATCAAGCAGAGAATGAATGCATTTGCAACTTCTCATTAAAAATTAATTAATGACCAACTTCTCTGAGATTTATTATTTTGGTCAATGAATTTTTATATGAATAATCACACTGTCAATTGGTTTCTTACTCACACATGCCTGCATAACTGACTATTCCTTTGCCGCAGCAGAGTTTGCAAAGGAACGGGCGCTTCCTGAGGTGACCTCTGCCATGTGACGACAGTGGATGATAGCATCGTCTACAAAACCGCAATGTTGAGGTCCATTCCCCACCATCGAGCCCAAAGTTATGTATGTCATGCTAGGATTGTTCACTTGCTATGTACAAGAATTGCTCCTATCCTGTGTTTTGTATCCTTGCTGGACATGTTGCTACAGTTTATGTGGTGCTTGCTTGTACGGTAAATCATTTGGGGGTAGCTAGATATAAACTTGTTTTTTGCTGTTTGATGCTCTTGTGTGTGGTTAATTAGGATTCTACTCCTCAATTGATGATCTACTATTGATATGCTCCGTACTTCAGTTAGTGCTCTAAGTGGTTAACTGAACCGCTAAGTTTCAGCTACTATAACCATGTTGAACCGAATAGTCCCGCTGCACTACTATGGTTGATGCAATATTAAGAGCAGCACAACATTACACCTCCTTTGGATAGATATGCTTACTTGAAGCTACACTTCTGTTTGTGCTTTGGTATTAGTACATGAGTGGTTGCTCTATTTCATAAGACTTGAACATGCTTGATTTTGCTCTATTTGCATGATCAAGACGCCCATGGCTCCAAATCTTGCATTGTTTCTCTCATCTTGATGGCAGGTGCAGATAGGGAGGGGATGGAGGAGCTGGACATGGATGTAGAGAAGGCGGCCAGACCCGAGTTCGTCCACCCCTACTGCTACGAGGACTGTGACTCGCATCCTTGATGAGGAGCACCCCTTCGAGCCTAACACCATGGTTTGTACCCCCCCCAAGTAACCTGTTGTTCTTGAACTGTTAATTAGGGGCACCAAGGATGGAGTTCGTAGTATAATTTGAGTATGAGTGGCATTGAGATATAGTTTTCACAACATTATTGTCTGGCAATGATTCTTTATGTGCAAAAGGGTAGTAGGTTTTGTAGACAGTATTTATCATGAAACCTGGAGATAGAAAAAGAGCTTTTCACATTGGTTGCTGCTGAATTAGTTGTGAAAACAAGTTGATAAGTTGATAAGAAAATCACCGCCGCCGCTCCTTCCCTGTCCCACGCCATCCAGCAGAGCTGTGCATTTATCTGCAAAACAAGTTGATAAGAAAATCATTAGCGCATCAAGTCGTCTTCCGTTGCATGCCTCTATTGCTCTTTCAGACAAAAAGTAAGAAGGCATGAGGCACAATCTGAAATACTGAAACATTAGTAAATCATGCGCATATTGAATCAAAGAAATTGCTAATTTAGTTTGAGCTGTGAATCATCAAATCATGCGTACAAAGTACTACCATGGCTAGAACTATTGAAGTCGGATGTGTCTTGATGCATATGTTGATCATTTGAAACATTACTTTTTTAAAAATCTATATTTTTTTCTGGCGCAGAATCTATCCACTTCATGTACTCAATTGCAGCGGTCATGTCGTGACCATGGCGTGTGGAGTTCTTTCACAAGCACAACCTCTAGCCAGTGAGCTCATTCTCCCACTTAGTTTTATGTTCTTGCTCTTTTTTAGTGTATTGATAATAAATGCTGATTGAATTTGGCATCTCTCCCTTAAATAGTTGCTATTAATGTCATTCTGCTAGCAGCAAATTACTCACCCGGCGTTTTGCTGTCTGAATGAAATACACAGGCAACATTTAAATTTTATGATCTGCAGTTCTAATATCTTTTATAGGCTTGGCTGAGTTCACTTTATTTTCTAAGAAATTGGGTATTCGATTTGGCACAGAGCTACTACATTGTTTTGATTTGGCACTTGGTTGTTTGTCACCTCTGATCTACTGTAAGTGGATCTATTTGTTTGTGCCTTACAAGTGCAACTGGTTGAAGGTAAAGCTATGCTACATATTTTGCTCTTCACAAACAGGCAGCCCTATGTTGCTACATTGGTCTGCCGCTATGCCTTTGAAGTATGGTATTATTTGTCAATTTGTGTAAGCATAAGGGTACAAATGAGTTTAGTTAGCGTTCTATTGTTTTCAACCTGTGATTCCTGCAATATTTAGATGTGCATCCTAGGTTTAATAGAAAAAATATCCTTCGCCCCTTGTCTCTTCATCATCGTGGTGAACCTCTCCATGTGATCGGGATGAGGTTTTTTGTTTTCTTCTGTTTTGGATGAAATTATTGTTCTATTGACGAATGTTTTTTTCCTTCTCTTCACAAATCAGGGATAAGCTTATTGTCCTGGTTATATGGCCCGTGTGGAATGAAGCGTGCATCTCTTATTTTTTACTACTTTGAGATGCTTCCAAAATTATTATACCATGATTTGCTCTAATTCTATCAACACAATGGTGGAAATCAAATTTATTTATTTTAAATCCTATCATTTCTCCCTGATCATTAGTTTGTGTGACTTGATGATCTAAACCCGGTGTCTTTTTTTTCCATAAACCAGGCATTTGAGTGTTGGAGAGATGGTGGCTTGAGATATTGGCTTGACTGATTAGTTCCAATCAAGGTAAATCACAACTCAAAAGCTTAAGTAGCTTTGAAGGTGTTCAACCTACATTATACTAATGCACTTAGCTTTCATAGAAGATAAAGGTTTATTTTGTTTTGTTCATACGACCTATTTCGACTTCTGAGTTCAATTTGCAGCTCTTGGTACTTCAAAGTGTATACCGCACTTCACGACAAGGAAAGAAAAGAGAAGAATGACGCTGAGGACTAAAAGGTATTATATGATTTCTAAATCAGAATGGACTGTAGTTTATTACTTTCCTAACATAAAATTATATAGAATATTATGGTTGTTTGGGCCATCATGTGAATTATTATTTTTACTTGATTTTACATATGCACCTTCAAGAATAATGGTTGTATCCATCCTATCTAACAAAGATTTAGGAACGACAACAATTCTGAATAATCCAATAGGGAGGCCACATTTGTGTTGTGGGCACTTTATTTTTGTTGTGATTAAGTTAAGTATTTCGGGTGAATAGGCCACTCAATTAACTGTGGCAAGAATTTTTGCTGCAACTAGAAGATTTTTTTATACATTTGATGTTTTTTTGGGAAATTAGTATTAGTAGCAGGGTAATAATAGTTCACAAAACTCATGTGTACATTGCCTGGGATAGACCTGCCGCTTGAGTCTGGGCCCTGGTTGATGCAGCGGCTCCACGTCCACCCCGCACTGACACTGGTAGGAGTAGCTCATGAGTGAAGAGTAGCTCACACCGTTCAGATTGAAGGTGCGGTTCATAAATCATGTGTCCCCCTGCATTGTCCTTCTGTTCTGTATTTGCATTAAGAATTATATGGTGTTCCTTTAGTTCTTACCTGGAATTGTAGCTAGGCATGAAGGACAGAAAATCTTGCACAAACAATATTGTGAGGCCTCTTCTTGGTAGCTGATGCTTGCTTCATGTGGGATATAAGATGTTTTTTTAGATTGTTGTGAGGCCTCTTTTTGAAGGTTTTTGGCACAGTTTGACATGCATGTAAAATCACGACGGGTTTACTATTTAACTGAAAGCTTAGGCTGATCCTACTTTTTGGTACGTACTTTTCTGTATCACTACGGGTTTATTATTGTGCTCTTCCGTTTCGTTGCCCCCAGTTAGGTAAAAATATCTAGCACATGCGTGTGATAGATATGTAGTCGATGGTGCATCCCTTGGTTGTGGTGCTTTGATGCTTTGAACTTTTTAAGAAGTGCTTCTCGTATTACAGTTGTTGGTGTTGCTATATCATATCTCTGAAATCTAATTGGTTGTTATTTGTGCTGCTTTTCAGATGAGGGCTCATGCCAATGTTTGTGTTGAAAAGGCTCCACTTCTTGATTATATTGGGACTGAATTGTGATCCATGTCATTTTCCCTTTCAGGTTTGTTCTAACTGATTCTTCTCCTTCTTTTCTATCGTTGTTTTTATGCTTCATGTCCTTTGTTGGAAAAAGCAATGTTTCATACCCTTTGTGGGGATTCTCGTTGTTGTATATGATACATATTTTCCAAGGAATAACTAAAGTCTTTGCATTATTTTACATGTCGTCATATGCCGATTCAATGCCATTATACCATCATAATGACTTGGATTAGGCTACTCTCATGAGCCCAAGGTTCTGATCCTAAACCTTGGTTGCCTGGCCAGAATCTTAGTCAGACCCACTTCATTTAGTTCTTTAGATGTAGGTTGTAGCTAGCTTTAGATTAACAATCTGCAAACAATGCTCATGCTTCTTACATCCCCCCGACTAATATAAGGCATACATGCTTTTCTCTATGATGCGCTACTAAACCATGTGTGTATGATGCGCTACTAAATCATGTGTGTTTAACAAAGCATGTCATCTTATTTCAGTTAACCGATGATGTAATTTTTCATGCCTTTTAAACGCTACACATGTTATATGAATTAATTGGATTGTGTCAATGTCCATAGTAAGATATGTAGGGCAAAAGATCGGCCTATAGGTTACTGTAGTTCTTAGTTGGGCTGTGAACACATCAGCTATTGCAACATCATATACGCTTGATGCGCAGTTGCATATATTCTTGCTATAATCTGTTCTGACAAATGATGTTGCTTCCTAATTTTTTGTAATTACAATATGGTCTTATAGACATTTTTTATGTTTCTCTCATTCTCTGGTTTGGTTTTGGACTCAGCTGTATTCAAGGTTGTCATACAACAAATGCATCTTTAGGGACCTGAAGTTTCATCTACAAAGAGAAGTTGTCGATGCTTGTGCTGATTGTTGAACCAATCAAGATATAAGCTGATGCAATTGGAGTCCCATTGGTACCATTGCCTGTGACCACGATGCAGGCATTCACTCTTCCATTGCCTATGAGTCGAGATTTTTTTGGCTCATACCCTATACCAATTTTCTTATTTTTTGTGTGTTGGCATATCGTAGTCTGGTTTGAGTTTTTGTAAGCCTGCTGAAGTCCTGTTGATTGTGTTCCTGCACCTCAACCTGATGATCCAAGTGTCGTCTCCTGATGCACACTTGAATTATCTGTGAATTATGTGTCTTTGGCTACTGAGGGCCTAATGGAAACTTTGAATTGTATTATGGGTAAACTTTGCTTCTTTTGAGAAAGTTCTCTAAGGATAGGTGATGATCATGTATATGTGGCTGGATGAGGTAGGGCCAGGGGATGCGGCAAGCCGTACTTCCATTTTTCAAATGCTCAAGTATGTGTATATGCATGGTTTGTAAAACTTTTTGCAATAAAGCATGTATATTTGTATGGCTTGCGATTCTTTTTGAGGATCGAGAAAAGTGTATCTAAGAAATTTTTGATGTTTTATGAGGATCGAGAAAAGTAATGGTTTATGTTATGGACCTACTGTGAATGATCATATGGATTATGTTGGATTTGGTTCTGATGTGCATATGCTTTTTTATCTTCCTTTGGCCAGTCGGTTTTATCCATTGTATGAATATTTTGCGTTTTATGGTAAAAAAAAAACTAACAGTAACATTTAGACTTCTACTTATATTCTCACTTGACTTATGTGCTACTAAAAAAATATTCGGGTATGAAGCTCTCCCCATAAACCTGGATTCAAGTGATTGGCGGCGGGTTCTGGGTTCAATGGAGAAGGCTATCTATCTAAAATAGTTAATTATATTGTTTACTCATATGCTTTGTTAAAGTAGTGTAAATTAGTTACAGTGAACAATCTTTGTACAGTGTACTAAACCCTGATGTGTTTAGTATAGAAAATGCACCATTGGCATGTAATGAACTATAGCGCTATGGATACCATGACGTGTTTAGTATAGAAAATTGCACCATTGGCAAGTAATGAACTATAGCGCTATGGATGATTTTGTTTTTTGAACCTATGGAATATGAACCATGTCTTGCAAGTTGGATATGGTTGGGAGAGGGGTGCGACAACCTGCAGTTCCAATTTTTCTTGGGTCGTATGTAATGTTTTGGTGTGTTGTACTGCACTGAAACTATATCCCTATGTTTATATTTTATATGCAATGCTTTAGTTGCTTTGCTTTTGGAGGCTCCATCAGAACAATGGCATCGTAGTTGTCTACACTTTCTATCTTGAGTCTCC
Organism: Thinopyrum elongatum; assembly: GCA_011799875.1. Taxonomy (NCBI): domain Eukaryota; kingdom Viridiplantae; phylum Streptophyta; class Magnoliopsida; order Poales; family Poaceae; genus Thinopyrum; species Thinopyrum elongatum. The sequence goes on along the minus strand of CM022301.1, from coordinate 25,077,797 downwards.
ATCAGAAGAGGCATCATAGTTTATCTAAATTTTTCTTGTGTCAGTTCATAGATAATGATTCGTGTATGGCACTGTACTGGACCAATATCAACTTTTTTTTTATATTTGCAATGCTCCAATGATGATTGTATTATCAGATTGGATGTGACTGTACCCGGCAGCGGTGCTGCAGGGTGCGGTAAGCCGCACTTCCTACCTAGTTGGAAGAAATCCACATATAGCTTGTTCTCTGTGAAACTTTGCAAGGCATCGACGCTATCCGTTCAACAAATTATCTCCCCCCAACAAAGTAGTATACTCCTGTGGTCCTACCATGAATTTTAAAATCTGTAGAGAGCCGCATGATTGCTTAGTACTCCAAAAGAATTAAATGCGCCATGGTAATTTAAATTTTGAAACATGCTTTTGCATACGCAATGACGATATGCTTCATTATATCCATTGAAGTAGTGACAAACTGGTTACTGCAGCCTGTTCAAAAAAAGGGCAATGAATTCTTAGCTCAAGTGTAGGATCAGGAAAATGAGACTGACATCCACTGATGGGATAGTAGGCAAGATGAATATGTGTTGCTTCTGTTGGAACCAAATCCTTAGCCATGGCATGCATCATCAGTTTACTTACACTATGAGGAAAAATATTAAAAGTTTTTGGCATAAAAACCTGCATATATTTCTCACTTCTACTAGAAAAACATGTTTTGCATCTCATGTTTGCTGATCAAATAGACATGATAAATCCGAAAGAAATCATCAAATCCCCAAATTCAAATCGGCAGGAAGGACTTGCTCTCCCTCCCTAGAGAATGCAAGACTGCATTGTTCAAATAAAAAGGAAGAACCAGCCACTTGATGTACCAACTGTAGAAAATCTTAGCTCCAAAAATTCCATACCTGGACCATCTAGATGAGCGTTATGTCTATGCAAAATTCAGCTAGGAGCAGCGATAGCAAAATTTAGCTACCACAAAGTTCAGCTAGCAACAGCAATGGCAAAATTCAGCTAGCAGTGAAGCACCACATCATCGCTATCTCATTCTCCTTTTCACAACCCGACCGAGGCCGTGGCAACAGAGAGAAAAAAAATCGCATGGGCCTATCCCAATAAGTATGACTGAAAACCAGCATAGGTCCCCATCCCATTTTTTAACAGGACGCGCTTCAAGCACACTTTCCTCAGCTACATGTATAAAACTACCATCAAGGCTGCCAGACAACACATAAGCTCCTTTCTTGGAACATCACACATGTCTTGTTAAGAGGAAATGGGCAATAGCACCACCAAGTAAATCAATCTCGAAAAGAAAAAAAAGTTCCAGACGTGTTTACTGAACTGTGTTACACAAATGTACGTCAGGTCCCTTCTCTATAGTTTCATATTGGAGAACAATGATGTCCTACAATCATCAAAATGGTCAGGTTAATTCACAAAAACTAACAATTTTTGTTATGATGAAACCTTGTAACTGCATCCAAAGGTTGAGATCAAAGCAAATATATGATCCTTTGCTATATCTGAAAAATGTAGAATAAAAAAAATCTGAGTACCTGTTTTACTTTGGTTTTCCAGATACAACTGATGAATCCTAGGACACCAGCACACATATTGTCTTCACATTCTCTTTGAATGTTAATAGTTGTCCCAAAATTTGTATTCTGAGTTCGTATCAATCCTGTAGATTCACCATTTTTCTAAACGAATAAGATTTGCATCACAGGTGTAAAAAAATAATGATTTAAATACTACAGGATATGCCCAACATCAAAGAGTTCTTTTTCCACTTAGCAGACTATGATATCCTATAGTTTACAAAAAGCTCACATATCTAGTTCAAAGGAGTAGCTCTTCAAAATTGAGCAGTGGCCTAAAAACTGAAATATTTGGTATGCTTTCAGAGCTGGTGACTTGCTAACTTCCCTATGTTACCTAATTTCTGGGCACATTGGCATACTGGCATGGTAAAGACATGGTGACTTTGCAATAATTAAATACATGTACCCGTGTGATTCTACGGGAAAAATGCAAGGAATGCCCACCAAGTGCATCGCTGCAAGCATGGGAATTCCTCGCCTCTCCAGCGACTACCATCTGATTCTCCAATCCGTCAGACTTCAACACCTACATTAAGAGGCTTAAGTTTTCAAAATCAAATGGAAGGCCAAATTCAAGCAATTATTAAGCAATGCTATAACTCAACTCACACTGAAGCTGGAGGATCTCCTATCAAGACGAAGCTTGCATTCAGAAGACGTGCCATCATACACATTAATTACAAATATACCAGCTCTCTTCCACGCAAAACTGCATTTGACATGGTCGAATTGGCTGAACATTTCGTAAATGAAGAATCCGAGTGCTCGCAGTTGGTCGTTTCTGTAGAGCCATCATCACTGGTAACATTTAGATCTTGCACGAGATCACTAATCTTTTGCTTGACAAGGCGAGAGATTCAGTTGGCTGCAGTTCCATCAAAAAGCAACAATCTCCAATACCCATCAGCTCCAATCTTGCTCAGGTTGTTTTAATGACACCACTCAAGTGACTTGCGGTCAAAGTCTAAGTAGACTGATGTTTGTCTTGCATCAGTGCTAAGCCACTCAGTACCGCCGACAGGGGGTAAAAGAGATAATGAACAACACATGCCCTCATACTCTAAAGCTAAATAGTAATCTCTTCGATATTGAACACTGCTAAATACTGACCAAAGTTCCAAAGAGTAACCATTTTGATATGCCAGCTCCTTATTTGTGTGTCAAGTGTAGTATTACAGAATCATTTCTAAGTTCTAACCAATGTTTTAAATAGCGGGCTATGGAAAATAGCGGCGGGCCTTCAAATCAGCTATAGCTGAGCTATAGCGGGCTATTTGTGAAGGCGATCATTTAGCGGCACCCTGCTGAAAAGGCTATAGCAGGTTATAGCGGAGCTATAGCCTGCTATTTAAAACTATGGTTCTAACTAATGGGGTTCTGAGATCCTCGGCGATAGATATACAGTGCGCCCAAGGTGTTTACAAAACTGACATAAAGAGGATTGTGCAAAGGTTATGCTTATTGCTTAGTAGTGCTCAGACCTGAAGAGGGCCGTGCCATGGAAATCATCCTGCAGGTGGAGAGAGACGCGTCTGGCGGTGTACGTGCCTGTCGATGTCCCCTTTTGGCGACTGACCTGAAAAGCACAACACCGTTGTTATTTCATCGAACACGTTGAGGGCACTAAGACTTTCAACGATCCAAGGTACGGTAGAAGCTAGCGATGTCACCTGCACTAAAAGCTAGTGCACGTGGAACTTGTAAGGCATAGAGCAGACTTGCCACTGGCCTGTTGGTCTCCTGCTTGCGCGTCTCTGTTGTGTTCGTCTTCCGCTGCTGCTTCGCTGGAATCGTCACCGTCGGAGTCCTCCTGACGGCATGGTGGCGCGGGCGAGAAAGCGGGTGCGAGAGAAGGCAGCGGTCGCCCTACTCTTTTCCTCCCTCTACCAATAGCCCCTGCCATACGACCACCACCAGCGCCGGTCCTTCCCTCCGCCATCCTCCTCTTCATCTGGCATGGGGGATATGCTCGAGGCTGCTTGTTTGCCTCCCAAAAATCCAAATCAGTGATTCCCTCACGAATCCCCTTCGAGAAACCACGCGCCCAGCAATCCTTGCCCTGCCCAAGAGCGCAACTCTCGCATGATTTCTACCTTCCCAAGTTGCCTGATATTTTGCCTCCCCAATCCCTTACATGAGTCGGCTGATATTTCGATGGAGGCCCGATGCATCGGTATCTCGGTCGACTGACTTTAATCCCAGCGGCGAGGCAGCAACGGGACCGTCCACGTCCGTCCAAGAAAAACTTTGCCAACTTGGCAAGGGCGCTTGCACCAGGAGAGGAGTGCCGTGCCCCTCGCGCGCCTGCGCGTCCCGCCCGGCAGTGACTTAAACGCCCGCGAAGTCCTCGCTCCCGGACGCCTCTCCATTTTCTCGTCCTTCCTCTCCGTGTGCATATCCCGCTCGCTGCTGCCGCCTGATGCGACGCCCGAGCGCAGCGCCGCCTCCCCGCCATGGCCGCCGCCCCCCGGAAGCTTGCACCGCCGTGGTCCGTGGCTTCGACGCCGGAGAACTCCTCGCCTCCGGCCGACTCTCCATGTTTTCCTCCTCCTGTCCATCTCCACGCGCGCCTCCCGCCTCGCTGTCGCCGTCTGATGCGGGCCGAGCGCAGCGCCGCCTCCCTGCCATGGCCGCCCCCTGCAAAACACCAAACGTTATCTCAAATGCTCCTCACCAACGGAGCTTCAGGTCAACTACAATGGCAAGTCAGAAACTTCGCCCGTCCACCCGGATCGAGCAGGGCAAGGCCGGCGGACGGGCGGATCGGCGCGGGAGGCTTGGTGGTGGCCGGATCCGGGGCGCGGCGGAGCAGAGGATGCGGATCCTGCTGGAGTCGTGGCCGGAGGCAGGCGGCGCGGCTACCGGCAAAGCTCGGGGCGTCCATGGCGGCGCTGCAATGAGAGGGAGAGAGAGATGATGAGAGGGAGGGAGGAAGGAGAGGAAGGAGGAGAAGGCAGGGGTGGCGATGTGACCTGGTCGCGGCGGCGGTGATCTCCGATGAGGCCGGCCGGCGCGGCGAGGCGGCGGAGGAAGGCGGGGTCGGGGCGAGCGCGTGGCGCGGAGCCGAGCTCCCTGGCTCGGGCGCACGCGTTTTTGCCCATAAAAAGGATCGTGGGTCGAATACACAAAAATGCAGGGTTCTTTATGTAAGAACGAAATGTTTTCTCTGTGGCCACTTAAAACAGGACTGCAGGCTTAATATCGAAAATCACAAGGACTTCTGTGCAAAATGACTGCGATGGGTGAGCGGGCAGAAGCAATAGGTGCTTTATTATTAGGTAAAGATAGTTTGTAGTTTACTATATTTAGTTGGTAATTTTTGAAAAAATGTCCTGTACTTGTTATATTCTGAACTTAGGGCATTTTTTTAGGGTTTAGTAAAAAAACAGTAATAGAAATATGTAGGTATAGAACATTTTGAATTATAGAAATGTATTGGATGCTATATGACAAATTTTTAGGTATCAAATTTAGTAATAGGAATTTCAGCAATCAAACTCTAATTTATATTGTGAAATTAGGGCATTTTTCTATGGTTCAAGAAGTATACCGTAGGTAAAAAAAATCAAGGCATTTTTTTGGGGTTTAGGAAACAAATTGCAGACAGTAGAAATTTTTATTTGGAATCAAATTGGATATTTACTTGATAGCTTATAGGCTTTCACTAAGTCCTAAAATCAGCATAATAATATTTTTGTTTATATTTTGTTTTGCAGAAATTAAGGAGCCCCTACATCGTCCCCGCCGTCGTCCCCGTCACCGACCCCCTCCGACCTCGAGGCGAGACCAGCCAAATCCCCATGTTGTTGATGTCGATGTCGATGATGATGTAGATGTTTTCATAGATGTAGTAGAGTAGTAGATGAGTAGCTGTGACAATGTGATGAAGCTAGTTTTTTTTAGAAAGTATCCATGAGGCTACTCCCTGTTCTATGCACTTCTGCTTCATTGTCAATGCAGAGAACACCTCCGAGTGGCCTATATTTTGCCGGAGTGTTGATTAATTTCCGTTCCAGCAAATTTCAGGCGCTTGATATGTCGTTTTTAGCAAAGGTCATGCCGGATTTTTCCGTGAATTTTAGCATGGCTTGTGCTAGAATGTAGGAAATATCGAGTGCCTTGGATTTGCCGGAAAAAGAATTAAACGACATTTTGGGTTGACTTTAAGTCTGTCGGTGCTCCATACATGACAGTCAAAAAAACAATGAGGGAGAGTGTCCACCATATATAAGAGAAGAAGAATCCCGACTGTTGTCGTGAGGGGAGCTTCTTCTTCATTCGAAGGAGCTAGACATTTAGGTGTAATGCACTTTCCAATGAAAGTAGGAGCTTCCATCACCGATGGTCGCAAAGGTCAGAGAGAAAGAAGAATCCCGACTGCTGTCGTGGGGGTCGCTTCTCCTTCGTTCCCATGTGCTAGACATTTTGGTGTAATGCACTCGGGAACGAAGGGAGGAGCGATCATCACTGACGGTCGAATATATACAGCACGTGAGCTGAGAGTTTTCAAGAAAAGACCCGACAGACCGATAGTCAACCCGTGATGAATAATAATGATCTAATTTAGTTTTTGTAGTACATATATTGAATTTCAGAAATTTAATCTTTGAATTATGAACATAGGAAATGTCTGACAACGACGATAGGATCCCTGAGTTCGAGTACTGCGGCGACGACCGGGGTCTGTGCGACAGGCCTCACCTGGAAGGCGGTCGGCGCTTCAGTATTAAGCTCGACGAGATCTTCGATGTTTATATGGTACGCAACGACGACAAGTCTTTTACCGTAATTAAGCATGACTTATATTTCTTCAACGTGTAATTTCCGCTTTCTACAATTCGACTAGTGCATCCCCTGCCATGCAAGACGTTATGTCTTGGAGAAGCTGGATTTCAAAGATCATGAGAATATGCAGATAAAGAGAGTTCACCTCAGGACCCATCATGGTTATGCTTTTAACGTAAAGTTATACAATGCGGTGACCTACTCCCATTTTGGTTGCTCGAATTAGGCAGCACTATGCAAGGCGTATGATATTCAGGAGGGTATGCATGTCACCTTCGATCTGGGTGATGATCCTGAAAATGACATGGATGAAGATAATGTCGACGAAGATAATATCGACGAAGCTAATATCGATATTTGGGTCGATGTTCATACGCTTTCACTTCTACCTCTATGTGATTTTCTCAAACATATTCAATAAGTAATTTATATTGTTTTTATAAAAATAGTTGACAGCTTATTTCCATTCTTCAAGAAATGTACGGAAAGTAGTAGAAAAAACCTACTACAGTTATGGATCTGAGCTAACTTGCGAGGAGATAAATCATTTTGTTTCATGGATTAAAGATGTTTAGACTTTTAAGACGAATTATCATATCCCTCCAAGTTATTCTCAATACGTGTCACTAGTCCACGTGTTGAACTACGATAACATCCATCGAGATATCATGGTATGCTTTTTCCTATTATGTCACCAGTGCATTTTTTGCATAGATTCTTTTAAGCTAAACTACATTTTGCTAAGTATGTTATTTTGATATATATTCTTCAACAGAAACTCCCGGCGGATTGTATACCTAGTCTTATGCATATGAAAGGTGACATGAACATTGTTAGCTTACGGCCAAGTTGGCTTACGATTCAGCGCAGTGCATACACGATTCATCGAAGCGATGTCATCCTCACAATCAAAGACTGGAGAAAAGTTCTGAAAGATCGCAGAGAACTACTTGGGGCAACATCAAGCGCAACGCACAAATGGGAGACAGCTTCATCTGTATTCTCCATAATGGAGAATCAGGGGTTTACCTGTTTTATTCTATTTTACCTTCGAGATAATAGGAGGTCTTAGGTAGTTATGTGCTACCTTGTGCTAGAATGATAAGCTAGTTCTTATATGACTATGATGATGAGTTGTTATCATGATGATAATGATGAGTTATGTGCTACCTTGTGCTAGAATGATGAGCTAGTTCCTATATATATGACTATGATGATGAGTTGTTATTATAATGAAGATGATGATGATGTATGAGTTCTTATATGAATATGATGATGAATTATTATGATCATGTTGAGTTATTATATTATTAGGTGGAAGAAACACGGATCACAATGATATAACAATCCCTCATGTGACCAAAATTTGTATAACGATGTATAAATACAAAAGAAAATATGCAGCGGAAAAAAAATTCAGAAACTAATAACAGTAGCAAGGGGCATGACTTTAGCAGTAGCGCGTTTCTGTAACAGGCGCTATTGCTAGCCCTACATAGCAGTAGCGCGGGCCAAAGCGCGCTACTGCTAAAAGTTAATTGTAGCGCCGTAGCAGTAGCGCCGCCCCCCGCGCTACTGCTAGGCTTTTCCCTAGTAGTGACAGGGAGTGGACATTTACACGTTCTGGATATACACGGAATCTCCTAGCATGATCCTACGGCAGGCGCATAGCCGGTGGTAACCGGTTCCACTAGAAATTCATTTCGTGTCACATCTTCATGATTTATTGGACATTAGTTTTTGTTTTGTGGCAGGAGGGCGGTGTGTCAAAACATCTGACTGACAACTTTAATTTCTAGCTATGATATATGTGAGTCTATGAAGAAAGTTACGACGACCACAAATCTGAGTAAGAGAAGTGTCATATATCTTGTTCCTTGTAGGATATGTAGTGGACTAGTGGTGTAGTAGAGGATGATGAGATGGTATGGCAAGTAGAGAAAGAAGACAAATCAATGATATGAGAAAGTTTTCTTGAGAATATATAATGTAGAGTCAAATGCCGTGGGCTAGATATTGACGAGCAATGCAGCTCATCAATGATATCTACGCAATTCATGAGAATTGATATTACATTGGGGTGTTAGTACTAGTACCATATATATATTGTACACCTTTACGCTCAGACAAGTGAAATATGCAGGCATGATTAATTGGCTTCATGACTGTACTGAAACCTCGACATTTTAGACTTACCGAAAAAGGTTTTCGCCCTGCTTTATATATAAAGCAATGATCTAGTTACAACCAAGCTTATACAACTCCACACCAACACACACAGGGCAAGATACAAGAATGTTGAGAACAGCTACACCACCCCACACAATTCCAAGCCATCTACAAGAAGGAAGAGAGAGCCTCGCTTAAAGTCGCCGGAGCCTTCAATCGTGAACGAATCACGGCGAAGAGTCGGAGCCGCGCACGACGGACCGATTACTCCAAGGCGGAGCCTTTAACAAGGGCATGGCACTGAAGTACCACTACCGCCCGATCAAGGGATCGAGGTTTCCCCCGGAGCAACAAGGAGGAGGAAAAGGAAACACGGCGACGCCGCCGCCGACCTGGCAAAGCCAGATAGGGTTTTCACCCATCAAGCCCTCTTCGCCTCCGACGGAGTGCCGCAAGCACGCTGCAGAACCACCGCCACCGCCACCGATCGATGAAGAACCACAGGCAAAAACATTTTAGACTTAATTGACCGGATACATTCCGATATCGAAGTTGATTCACCCTCATTACTACAAAACTGCCTAGGTGTTCAGTTACGCTTATCTCGTGGCTTTTGGTGTTTGCCTTGTAAGCCAAAAAGCACATATGTAGGTGCTTTTTGGCTTTTGAGTTTTGACTGAATATTTGAATATTGGCCAAAAGCCAAAATCCAAAGGTAAAAGCACACCAATACACTAGTAGAAAACATGGCTTTGGTTGAGGCCAGGATAAGGGCATTAATCTCGGTTCACTCACGAACCGGGACCAAAGGGGGCATCGGTCTCGGTTCGTGAGGCCAGGGCGCCGTCCGGGCCTCGGGGGCCATTGGTCCCGGTTCGTCTGACCCCTTTGGTCCCGGTTCCAGACACGAACTAGGACCAATGGGCCTCGCTCCTGGCCCACAACCTTTAGTCCCGGTTGGTGGCTGGAACCGGGACCAAATGTTGTCCTTTAGTCCCGGTTTTAGCCACAAACCGGGACTAAAGAGAGACCTATATATACCCCCGCCCCTGCCCGCGAGCAGAGCCACTGCTCTGTTTTTTTGGCCGGCCGTGGGAGAGCTTTGTGGTGCTCTAGCTCACCTCCTATGCACATGAGGTGTTCGATGCAATGTCCGAGCCACACTTAAGCTTTCTCCTCTCGAAGCTCCTTGTCCAAACTCCATTTTCCTCAAGATTTGTCTAGGTTTGGCGGTCCGTCCTATCCCGTCCCCGTCCTCACCGCCGTCGATCGCCTGCGCCGATCTCATCACCGGCACCACCGTGGTGAGCCTCTTGTTCTTATCTTCTTTCTAAAAGAAAACAAATTCTTATTTGTATGATTTAGGTAGATACTTGTATAATTTTCTTACTTTTATTATTGTTTGTTATTATATAGTGCGATGGTTTTGGTATCCGTCCCCGTCGGCCCTCATCCTGTCTATGATTCGGATGTGGTATATATTATCTTTTATAACTATTTGTTTCATTTAATGTTTATGACAATTATGCCGACCAACGTGACATAGATGTTTTTATCTAGGAGGTATGTGAACCGGAAATTCCAACCGACCCTCTTGTCGAGAGGTTAAATTTAGTTGAAAAAGAAAACAATTACTTGAAGAAAAAATTGAAAAGAATTGAGGACGAGAAGATGGAATTGGCGTTGCATGTTGCGGATATCGTCGATAAAATGCGCTTGAAGAATAGAAAGATTAAAAAATATGCCATTCATACTGAGGCTTGGTATCATTATGCCGTTGGATCAATGGTTACCTTAGTTGCGATTATGGTCGCATTTTTTGTTACATTGAAATGGTTTACATAGTTTCAATGTATGTTTTAATTAGATACTCTAGAGAGCTATATGTTGTTCAATGAGAACTATATGTGAACTTTATTTATTTATTTTTTCATTAGTAACATTTGATCACTACTGTACTTTGGTTTTAATGTGATGATGAACTTCTATTAATTTGGTCACTTCTCTATTCATGATGTTCTGTAATGGTTTTTGACACACATAATTTTATATAATGCACGCAGATGAACCAGCAATGGATGTACGGTGACAGACGCACCTCCGAGTACATTAAGGGTGTGCATAATTTTCTCAAAGTGGCTGAGGCAAACAAGCAGAATGGTTTTATGTGTTGTCCATGCCCTATCTGTTAGAATACGAAGGCTTACTCTGACTCGAAAACCCTTCACATACAGCTGCTTGAGAAGGGTTTCATGCCACACTATAATGTTTGGACCAAGCATAGAGAAAGAGGGGTTATGATGGAAGACAACGAAGAAGAAGAGGATGATGACAACTATGTGCCCCCTGAATACGGTGATGCTGCAACGGGGGAAGCTGAAGATCAAGAGGAACCAGACGATGTGCCTAATGATGATCTTCGCCGGGTCATTGTTGATGCAAAGAGACAATGCGAAAGTGAAAAAGGAGAAGTTGAAGTTCGATCGCATGTTAGAGGATCACAAAAAAGGGTTGTACCCCAATTGCGAAGATGGCAACACCCAAAGCTCGGTACCACACTGGAATTGCTGCAATGGAAGGCAGACAATGGTGTATCTGACAACGGATTTGAGAAGCTACTGAAAATATTGAAGAAGAAGCTTCCAAAGGATAACGAATTGCCCGACAGTACGTATAGAGCAAAGAAGGTTCTATGCACTCTAGGATTGGAGGTGCAGAAGATACATGCATGCCCTAATGACTGCATCCTCTACCACGGTGCGTACGAGGATTTGAACGCATGCCCGGTATGCGGTGCATTGCGGTATAAGATCAGACGAGATGACCCTGGTGATGTTGACGGCGAGCGCCCCAGGAAGAGGGTTCCTGCTAAGGTGATGTGGTATGCTCCTATAATACCACGGTTGAAACGTCTGTTTAGAAACAAAGAGCATGCCAAGTTGATGTGATGGCACAAAGAGGACCATAAGAAAGACGGGAAGTTGAGAGCACCCGCTGACGGGTCGCAGTGGAGAAAAATCAAGAGAAAGTGGGGGGACTTTGCAGGTGACGCAAGGAACGTATGGTTTGGTTTAAGCACGGATGGCATTAATCCTTTTGGGGAGCAGAGCAGCAATCATAGCACCTGGCCCGTGACTCTATGTATCTATAACCTTCCTCCTTGGCTGTGCATGAAGCGGAAGTTCATTATGATGCCAGTTCTCATCCAAGGCCCTAAGCAACCCGGCAACGACATTGATGGGTACCTAAGGCCATTAGTTGAAGAACTTTTACAGCTGTGGAATGGAAAAGGTGTACGTGTGTGGGATGAGCACGACCAGCAGGAATTTGACCTACATGCGTTGCTGTTTGTAACCATCAATGATTGGCCTGCTCTCAGTAACCTTTCAGGACAGACAAACAAGGGATACCACGCATGCACGCACTGTTTAGATGACACCGAAAGTATATATTTGGACAAATGCAGGAAGAATGTGTACCTGGGGCATCGTCGATTTCTTCCGACCAAATCAATGTCGAAAGAAAGGCAAGCATTTCAAAGGTGAGGCAGATCACCGGAAGAAGCCCGCCGTCCGTACTGGTGATCACATACTTGCTATGGTCAATGATTTTCAAGTAATCTTTGGAAAGGGTCCCGGCGGACTATCTGTTCCGAATGACGCTGAGGGACGCGCACCCATGTGGAAGAAGAAATCTATATTTTGGGACCTACCCTATTGGAAAGACCTAGAGGTCAGCTCTGCAATCGACATGATGCACGTGACGAAGAATCTTTGCGTGAACCTGCTAGGCTTCTTGGGCGTGTATGGGAAGACAAAAGATACACCGGAGGCACGGGAGGACCAGCAACGTGTGCACGTAAAAGACGGCATGCCTCCAAAGCAGTATGAAGGTCCTGCCAGCTACGCTCTTACCAAAGAAGAGAAGGAAATCTTCTTTGAATGCCTGCTCAGTATGAAGGTCCCGTCTGGCTTCTCGTCGAATATAAAGGGAATAATAAATATGGCAGAGAAAATGTTCCAGAACCTAAAGTCTCATGACTGCCACGTGATTACGACACAACTGCTTCCGGTTGCATTGAGGGGGCTTCTACCGAAAAACGTTCGACTAGCCATTATGAAGCTATGTGCATTCCTCAATGCAATCTCTCAGAAGGCGATCGATCCAGAAATCCTACCAAGGTTAAGGAGTGATTTGGCGCAATGTCTTGTCAGTTTCGAGCTGGTGTTCCCACCATCCTTCTTCAATATCATGACGCACGTCCTAGTTCATCTAGTCGACGAGATTGCCATTCTGGGCCCTGTATTTCTACACAATATGTTCCCCTTTGAGAGGTTCATGGGAGTCTTAAAGAAATATGTTCGTAACCGTGGTAGGCCAGAAGGAAGCATCTCCACGGGCCATCAAATAGAGGAGGTCATTGGGTTTTGTGGTGACTTCATTCCTGACCTTAAGAAGATTGGTCTCCCTCAATCGCGGTATGAGGGGAGACTGACTGGAAAAGGCACGATAGGAGCGGACTCAATAATATGTAGGGACGGGCATTCTTGGTCTCAAGCACACTACACAGTTCTACAGAATTCTACCTTGGTGCCCCGTATGTCAATGAACACAAGAATATTCTGCGTTCCAAACACCCGGAGCAGTGTGACGACTGGATTATATGTGAACACATCAGGACTTTCGGCAGTTGGTTGCAAACACGTCTCATGGGTGACAACACTGTTTCTGATGTGCTGTACTCGTTGGCCAGGGGACCATCTTCGACTGTATTGACTTACAAAGGGTACAAGATAAATGGAAATACATTTTACACGATCGCCCAAGATCAAAAGAGCACCAACCAAAACAGTGGTGTCCGCTTTGATGCAGCAACCAAGAGGGGAAAGGACACATATTATGGTTACATAGTGGACATATGGGAACTTGACTATGGACATGATTTTAAGGCCCCTTTGTTTCAGTGCAAATTGGTCAATCTGTCAGGAGGCGGGGTACAGGTAGACCCACAGTATGGAATGACAACAGTGGATCTGAACAATCTTGGGTACACAAACAAACCATTCGTCCTAGCCAATGATGTGGCGCAGGTTTTCTATGTGAAGGACATATCTACCAAACAGAGAAAAAGAAAAGATAAAGAAGCGAATACATCATACGATGAGCCAAAGTGCCATATAGTTCTTTCAGAAAAAAGAGACATCGTGGGAGTGGAGGGCAAGACAGACATGTCTGAATATTATGAAAAGTTTCATGAAATTCCTCCCTTCAAAGTCAAGGCTGACCCAAGCACCCTGTTAAACGATGAAGATTATCCATGGTTACGGCGCAATAAGCAAAGGACACAAGTGAAGAAAAAATGAAGACTTTCTCTCCGCAACTATTATGATGATGCCTTTTGTAACATATGAGTTTTTGTCCGAAACCCTGATACTTCGAAAGAGATTGTCCATTTTGTACACGAAGTGCATCCAGTTTTTGCCGTAACCCTCTCAACTTTTTAGCGCATGCTATGTGGGTGAAATGATGATACCATGCGAACTTTCAACCTTTTCAGACTTCATTTGTAGTGCTTTTCAATTTCAGGGTCATTTAGCTAAAAAAAACAGTAAATGCATAAAAAATACCAAACGAAGTCAGAAATGGTCGAAAATTGATGATGTGGCTTTGAGTGGTGCATTTTGAACACACAAAAAGTCTGGAGTTCAAATAAGTTCAAAAAATGAAATCCCTTTGTAACAGATGAGTTTTCGTCCGAAACCCTGATACTTCGAAAGAGATTGTCCATTTTGTACACGAAGTGCATCCAGTTTTTGCCGTAACCCTCTCAACTTTTTAGAACATGCTATGTGGGTGAAATGATGATACCATGCCAACTTTCAACCTTTTTCAGAGTTCATTTGAAGTGTTTTTCAATTTCAGGGTCATTTAGCTCAAAGAATGAACTAATAGCAAAAAGAATGAAGTAGAAAACTTCTATGAAACTCTAATAGCAAAAAGAATGAACTAAAAATAATCAATTAAAATATTCTGTTATGATCAATTAAAATAAAACTATAATATTCTTCAATAGCAAAAAGAATGAACTAAAAAGCTTTTATAAAACTCTAATAGCAAAAGGAATCAACTAAAAAGATTTTATAAACCTCTAGTATTTTTTAAACTAAAATTATATAAAGTTTATGCAACTAAAATTATCAAAGTATTTTTTGTTCAAAACATTAATAGCAAAAAGATTTCATAAAAATTTTTTTTGTTAGAACTTTAATAGCAAACTAAAATAAACAAAAATCTGTTTTTGATTAAAACAGACATTTAAAATAACCTAAAAATTACCAAATTGAATATAATGATAAAACACAGTAATATTAAATAGCAGAAAAAAGAATCACTCAAACATCTATTTTTATAGTAAAGTTATTCACAAACTAGTGATTCACACCAATTTAAAAGAATTCAAATTGAAACTATTCAAATTTGAAAACTAATAGCACTAACAGAAAGTTTATAATTTTTGTGACCTAAAAGCAAAAAGAATCACTGAAAAACTGTAAGTATTTAGCTGTAAGTAGAAACAAAAGAAAATAAATAAAGCAAAAAAGAAAACAAAAAAACTAGAATTTTTTTTAAAAAAAATGCCACCTACTAGGCCACCACGGCCTGAATACGACTAGAAACCCAACCAGCTAGTTGGGCCAGGATTCAGGCCCGCAGCAGGTCCAGTAGGCCCACAGGCAGAGGAGTGTGCGATTAGGCGCGTAAGCCTGCAGTTGAGAGGAGCTCGAGAGGGTTGGCGCAGCAGCGCTTATAAACCACTCTCGAGCCCTCTCAACTAGCGAGGTGGGACTAAACTTTTGGCCCCGGGCAGCACCCCCCTTTCGTCCCGGTTGGTGGCACCAACCGGGACCAATACCCACCTTTGGTCCCGGTTGGTGGAACGAACCGGGACCAATACCCACCTTTCGTCCCGGTTCGTGCCACCAACCGGGTCCAAAGGTCTCTGCTTCCCGCCCTTTGGGCTGACGAAAAGAGACCTTTGGTCCCGGTTTATGGCACCAACCGGGACTAAAGGGGGCATTGGTCCCGGTTGGTGCCACAAACCGGGACCAAAGGTGGTTGCTATATAACCCAAGACTTAGGAAATTTCCCCCTACCCGCCATTCTTCTCTTAACGACGCCGCCAGGCTGCTGCTGCTGCCCTCGACGCCGTCGCCTCCCCGAGCCGCCCCGAGGTCGCCGTCGCCGCCCGCTCCTCGTCACCGTCGCCGTCGTCGTCCCTGCCCGACGTCGACGCACCGCCCCGCGCCCCTGCCCTGCCCCGACGCGCCGCCCCGTGCCTCCTGCCTCGACGCCGGTCGGCCCGTGCCCCTGCCTCGACGCCGGCCGCCCCGTGCCCCTGCCCCGACGCCGCCCCGCGCCCCCGGCCTGCCCCGACCACGCCGCACCTCTCCTCCCCGTTCGGTCCGGCCGGCGCCCCCTTCCTCCCTGTCCTCCTCTCTGTCCTGTTTTTTTCATATATATGATGATTTTTTTGTTCATAGATGATATGTAGTGTATATGATGATATGTATGTGTATATATGATGATATGTCCTGATTTTTCATAATTTTTTTTGTTCATATATATGATGATTTTTTTTTCATAGAATATGATGTTTTTTTTGTTCATAGATGATCATATATATGATGTTTTTTTGTTCATATGTATGCATGGATGTGGATGGAATATGATGTTTTTTTTCATAGAATATGATGTTTTTTTTATTCATAGAATTTTTTTTTTGTTCATGAGAGAGGCGGGGACGTCGGACATTCATGAGAGAGGCGGTCCGGTCATCGGACATGTCATGTGGAATTTTTTTTGTTTATAGAAAACTCCTAGCACTTCGACATGAGGGGGGACGTAGATCAACCCCCTCTCGCCCGACCAAACTCTCGAGTCCACCCAAACCGGGACTGAGATGTGATAGGTAGTATTTTTTTTGTTCATAGAAAACTCCGGTAACTCTTCAACATGAGGGGGGACGTCGATCAACCCCCTCTCGCCTGACCAAACTCTCGAGTCCACCCAAACCGGGACTGAGATGTGATAGGTAGTATTTTTTTGTTCATAGAAAACTCCGGTAACTCTTCAACATGAGGGGGGACGTCGATCAACCCCCTCTCGCCAAACCAGGACTGAAAAAGCATTGCCGAGGCCACCCCAAACCCTGGAAGCGTTGTCGAGGCCACCCCAAACCCTAGAAGCGTTGTCGAGGCCACCCCAAATCCTAGAAGCGTCGAGGCCACCCAAATTTACCAAGTTTAAAGAGCGTTGTCGAAGCATAGCGATTATTTTTTGCAAAGTGTCATCTCCTGAAAGTATAACCCCGATAACTTCGACATGAGGGGGGACGTCGGACATGCATGAGAGAGGCGGTCCGCAACTAATCCATTGCTCATATATGCATATGATTCCTTGTTGTGATTAATTAGCTAGGTCTATGTTTGCCACTAATATATCCATCTCTCATGTTTGTATATTGCCATGTTGTATTATTTGTAGAAACTATGGACAGAGACTTGGAACAAGAAGAGTTGTTGGGGGATATAGTCCACGACGGAGGTGATCCCTTGTCGTTTCTCAACGACACCGATGGTCAGGAAGGAGAGGATGACGGCTCTGGTAATCCAACAATGGAGGAGGAAGGAGATGATGACGGCTCTGGTGACCGAACGGAGGAGGGAGCTGTTGCAAAGTCTGGCGAGGTATATATATTAATTAAGCTTGTGCTGACTAATTGATGCATTAATTGTTTTGGTATGTACATATATTAACGCTTCTTTCTTCTTTTATAGCCCTCCGGATCGAGCCAAACTTCCGTAAGGAGACGAGGCCCGAAGAAAAGGTTGCGCCGGGATGAAAGGTTCACGATCATAGCAATCACGGACGATAGCCAACCGATTGAACCCAAGCGGACCAATGACGCATTTGTACATCAGTGCGGAGCTATTGTTAGGGACAGCGTCCCAATCAGCGTCTAGCAATGGAATAAGAGTAAGGATGACCCTGAAGTTTCTTATGTCCAGGATAGACTGAAAGGTGATCTTTGGACCTCGCTGATGGCAAATTTCAACCTACCGCCAGAAGAGGATCCGAATAACCCAGTTATAGAGCCAAAGGTCAAGGCGTTTGCTCTTAAGAAGATGACAGATCTATTCAGGAACTGGAATAAAGAGTTGAACACAAAGTTTGTCGACAAAGGGAAGACTCCAGAATTCACTGGCCGATATGGGAAGATAAGAGATCACTGGCTCGCATTTGTGGCCTACAAGAAATCGGATAAGGGTAAGAAAAGGTCAGAGACAAACAAGAAAAATGCTGCAAAGAAGAAGTATCACCATCACACGGGGTCAGGTGGCTACTACAAAGCCCGGCCATTGTGGGACAAAGCTGAGAAAGACCTGCTTGCTAAAGGGGTCCATCCAGCGACATTGAACTGGCCAGATCGGTGTAGGACCTGGTTCTTCGGGGTTGGGGGAACTTTGGACCCAGAAACAGGGGAGTGTCGTTGGACGGACGAGCAACTTGCAATACCCTTCAAGAAGCTTCAGCAATATATCAGTGCAGTGCAGGAAGGGACGTTCATTTCCGACAGAGAGAAGGACGAGCTGACTGAGGCCCTCGGGAATCCTGAGCACCCTGGACAAACACGAGGCATACCAGGCTCCGTTCCGTGGGTGGTTGGGTTTCCCGGCAGCGGTGGTTACAGAAGCCGAGAGAGAAAGAGGAAAGCGGAAGTGCGCGAAATGGAGAAGCTCAATGCAAGAATAGCAAAGCTAGAGGAACTTACAGCTGCCGGCCAACCATCTCAGCGGCACGAAGATCCTTCCTTCGACGCTGCCCCAGAAGCTACCCCACCATCTCAGTGGAGAAGCAGCGTGGCTTCCACGGAGCTCGTTCAACCTAATTTCACGGCTCCTCGCCATCCCGTGGATACTATCACGGAGGCTCAACATTGCGAGCTAATGACGAAATAGCAGAACCTCACTTTGAAGGCGGCTGTCGACTCTGTTGCACCTCCTCAAGCTGACGGAACTTTTCAATGCGGTCCGATTCCACATGGCTATGCTGTTGTGACGGTGGATGAAATAATGGAGGGATTTCATGAGCTGGAGCTTGACCACCCTACAGGTGAAGGGGAGAATCATCTGGTTTATGCTTTGAGGAGTACCTGTCTATGGAGGAAGGAGTACATCAAGCTTCCAAACTGGATGCCTCCTCCTCCTCCTCCTCCGGCGAGTGATCAGGGCACTCCGCCTCCTCCTCCAGCGGGTGAGGGCACTCCGCCTCCTCCTCCGCCTCCTCCGGCGCGTCGGAGCACTCCGCCTCCTCCGGCGCGTCGGAGCACTCCGCCTCCTCCGGTGTGTCAGCGGACTCCGCCGCGTCAGCAACAGCGGAAGAGAGACGGCACCGCTCCGGCGGCTAGCAGTACAAGAGGCGGGAAGAATTTCAAATACGGTCCAAGCCTCAAGCCTCTGAAAAAGTTACCATATGAGAGGACCGACGAGGAAACCGCGGAAATCAGTGTTGCCGAAGTGGAGGCCCATTTTGCACGGAAACCTCCACCTCCTAAGGAAACAATAGATCAGGTGAAAGTGAAGCGCACTCTGCGTGCCCTTAAGCGACCACCACCGTCTCCGCTGCAATCCAACTATGAGCGCATTATTGAAAGGACATATAAGTAAGCGGAGCGGTCGGGAAGTACTTGCAGTGCTGCAAGAGAAGCAAAACGAAGAAGTGGGAAAACAATTCCCCAGCTCGGCGAACAGGCGAAGCAATCGTGTCCCCCGCTCAAGGTGTCTAGCGATATCGTCGCTAATCATCCTGGGCTAGTACCCGGTACCAATCCTGCTGATTACCTGTCCGATGATGTACAATTTGAAATGTTAGAGGTAGTAGATATCTTCAGATACGAGTATGAGAAGCTTCTCGTCAAACCTGATCATCCTCCTCTAACAACGATGATGCGAAGATTGCATGAATGGTACATGGATACCTGCAGGAAGTCTGGGAAGGATAGTTTGATGCTGGCAATTAAAGAGGAGCACGACCTCATTGGAACTGAGGTGATGCCTATTGAATTTGTGGAGTTATTCCAGTTATTCAATCAAGACGCCCTCGACAAACAACTCATGACTTGCTACTGTCTGTAAGTATTATTTCTGTAATTAAGTCTCTATAGCTCAGCTCTTTCATTGCATGTATATATAATTATCCTCACTTTATTATGCAGACTGAAGATCGTCGAATGCAAAAAAGCACAAATCTATGACATTGGGTTCATTAACCCAAATATAATAAATGAATTGTCGGTTAAAAACAGAGTCGAAGATACCGAGGACAACTTGCTACAATCGTTGCTTCGAAATCAAAACAAAGAGAAAATACTCTTTTCTTATAATTTCAAGTGAGTGTTACTGTCTTGTGCATATTCGGTTTCGCTTACTCGAGGTTATAATAATGTAATTGATGAGTTATGCATGCGTGCGCAGCTTCCATTTTATTCTGCTAGAGATTAAACTTGACCGGGGAGTAGTAACTGTCTTAGACTCGAGACGAAAATATCCTAATACGTATGCGGATATGACTGCAATGCTCCAGAAGTAAGTTCAATCGATCATTATCGCTTATTGGTGCGCACCATATCATATCGGCAACTTTGTTCATTTCCGGATATCAAGTAATTATTTTCTTTATCTGGCAGGGTTTGGAAAGAGTTCACCGGAATGGTTCCGGGACTGCCGAGGGAGCTGCGATTTACACATCCGAAAGTAAGTAGTACTAGCTAGTTCCGCGCATCTCTCATTGATTCTAGTTTCATTAATACCATTTATCATGCTTGATTATCAGTTTGATTGAACTCTATTCTCGTAAAGTGCTTGTGGCAGGAAGGCGGGAATAATTTATGTGGATACTACGTTTGCGAGTTCATCCACAGCGCGACCTCTCAGCGGGGCTACTCTAACAAACAATATGAAGTACGTAAACAATAATATTCATAATTTTATTTATTACCATCAATTGTGCTGAGTTTTATTCATATATATATATATATATATATATATATATATATATATATATATATATATTGACCCCCTTCTTTAAATTAGATGTGGCAGATGCGAGATGAACTCCTACCACATGATCGCATACGAGCAATTCAAGAGGAATTGGCGGGATTCTTTCTTGACCACGTTATACATAAAGACGGAGAATACCATATAGAAATTGAAGCTGACTATCGTTAGATGATGTCAGGGATCGTAAAATATGTTATATTGTATATATGTAGTAGCGTCGGATACAAATACGAAAACTTGTTGTTCGACCAATCTCGGAGAAAGAGAGGTCACTTCTCTCTGTACATGTTCATGACGATCTTGTGTAATTAATGGTTTCTTCATTTGCTTAGTAGCGTCGAGTTCTCTCTATATGTAGTAGCTAGCGTCGACCAAGCACGGAGAAAGAGAGGTCACTTCTCTCTATATGTAGTACCTATAGCTAACACAATATGAAACCCTAATTAAACCATCCAAAACCCCTAATAAACACCCCCTTCAAAAAAAAAAACCCAGCGCCTGCGAGCTGTGACGCGTGGCAGCCTTTTGGTCCTGGTTGGTGTTACCAACCGGAACTAAAGGTCCTCCTGCCTAGGCACCCCGCAGCGGCCACGTGGAGCCCCTTCTGTCCCGGTTCGTAAGCGAACCGGGATCAAAGGTTTTGGGCTTTAGTCCCGACCCTTTAGAACCGGGACTAAAGGCCCTCTGAAACCGGGACTGATGCCCTGTTTTCTACTAGTGATAGGTGTTTTGCTATTACTATAAGCCAAAAAACCTAAAGCCGCAAATTAAATCTAACCAAACACACGTTTTCCTTCTAGGGCTGATCCTAACTTGGCTTGTGGCTCAGCCCTGCAGCTTAGTTCCATACAATGTACAGAATTGACAACCACTCTGTCGTACAACCAGCATACTCGGTCAATTAATGGTGGAGCATCAACGAAAAATCATCATACATGAAAGGATCACTTGAATTTAATCGTCCCACATGAGAATAAGAGCCTAAATTGTTGCTACCAAATTAAGACACACCTCCATGCATACAGGTCCATGAATATATAATACACCTAGTGTCCTTGTTCATGACGGATTATTTGCCTATGCATGACAGTCACATGGAGAATAGAGAGTTTGAGGTTTAGATTTGTTCCACAACAAGCATTGATTACAATACAGTACGCTCTATGGCATGGACGGCGTTGCTGATTACAACAATATTAGGCTGAACCATCTATGCTAAATTAAAACAGAACAGAAAATCTTAAGCTCGTATTTGTTGTCGGATTTATTCACCAGCATATATGGAGCTAAAACGAGCAAGCAAATACCGCTGAGCTATTAAACTTTTGACTTGATGAGCGACGTTCAAAATAATGATCTGACATAGTATATTCACAACCACGTAAACAGTCAATCCTTCAATTATCGTTCTCGTGCATATTCTCCCACCAACATGATGCTACAAATCTGCACCTACAGCTCCCTGTAATTAATGCCAAAACATACAAGTTCCATTGATCGATAGCGTGTTCGTTCAGATCAGGAAACTTGCAGCCAGCAATAAACATGGAAAACTATACTGTCCAGTCAGTCCCCATCGTAGAAACGCCACGGGTCTGCTGATTTGTTCGCATGATGCACGTCAATCAAGTTCTGCCCCATATATCCTCCATTGACGTAAAGCTACATGAGTTCTAGTGGTAGAAATATTTCTGGCACCTCTCAATCCTAGCTAAGATGTGTATGCACGCCCGTGTGGATCCGTAATAGCAGAAGACAAGAAATGGATCAGCTGTCGCGAGGTACTGTGGTATGATTTATTCCAACAAGTTGGAGATGGAAGAACAACATATAAAAACAGCTCATTCCTAACTAGACCTGACTATATGTTGGGTGGGAACAGAGAGGCCTGAGAGGTGCGAGATATATAATGTGGAACTGCCTGAGGTTGGTGAGATACAATCCAAACTCATCATTGAGCCTTGCACATAAAACGTCGAGATGAGTGATGACGTTCCTAGTATCGTAATCCACAACTACTCACAATCGAGATTTTAAGTGTGTCCCGATGCTGACGCATCCCCTAACACCACCGACACTCGCGGCTCTGACGCCGCCACCTCTCCTGTCCTATCGGGTCTCCTCCGCCAATACCGGCGGCGCCTCCTCGACTGCAAGCTTGGCCTCTCTGCCACCTGTGCCGACTGCCTAGCTGGCCCCGATGCATGCTCCATGGCTTTGTCCTTCTAGAATCTTTGTCCACGCCATGGCCACATGTGCTCACCAAGGCGTCATCCACCCGAAGGCCCTGTATGCCAATACCAACGTTGCCATCACCGCCTTGATGCCTGTTCCTTCTAGTGCCCGTGCTGCACTATGTGATCTGCCATGGTCTGCGGCAATGAAGGAAGAGTTTGACGCGCTACAAGAAAACCTCATGTAGACCCTCGTGCCATTCCCCGTGGTGCAAACATCGTCACGCACAAGTGGGTTTTCTGGCATAAGCCCAAGCCGGAAGCTTCATTGTCGCAGGAGGCACACGCGGGCTGCTCCGCTCAAATAACTGTTTTACGATCCATCTGGTCCCTAGTCACGTCGAGTACCTCGTCGTTGTTGCGGACGACCCATGGTACCGGAGCGAGTGAAGTCTATTTTAAACCTTGAGGTTCTAGAGCTCGTCGTAAATGAACCCTCACATCTAAATCCCTGAAGTCTATACTCTGTACTCACTGGTCTCGGTTGATCTCGACCTTGAACCCGTTTGGCGCATAGGGAAAAACATGATCCCGGCTGGGATCGATCTTTACTCTCACTACACTGGTCCACATGTCATGTCCTTCAATCCACCACCCCCGTCCTCGCCCCCCCACCCAGCAATATGCAACTGATCTCCCTTCACGCCGGAACAGGACAGCTCGCTGTGCACAAAAGGCGGCAGCACGTCGATGGTGGAGCACCTGCTCCAGTTGCCGACCGTGGTGGAGAGGCCGCAGACGCGAGGAAGAACGGGCCGCCGCCGAAGATGGCCGTGCCCACGCCCGTTGTCGCTCAACCCGGTCCCGCCATCGCTCAGGAGGCAAAACGCGAATGAGTTGGAAACCTTCTGCGTGCTGGCCACCTGGCTCGGGAACGAGGCGCTGGAGCGTGCGAGCCCGGCCATGCCAACGCAGCATGAGGCGGCGACCCCGGAGGTGGCGGTGGCGGTGAAGGAGATCCGGAACAGAGGGTTGCTGCCGTCCATGGAGTTGGCCGAGAGATCCGGGACAGCGGGTTGCTGCCGTCGATGGAGTTTGCGGAAAGCGTCACGTGATGGCCGGCGCGGAGAGGTCGAGGACTATCGACCAGCCGGTGCTGAGGGGCGCAATGTAGAGCGCCGTGGCCGTGCCACACTTGGTGATCGTCGTGAGCAGAGGCCTGCGGCTGGTCGCCGGAAGACGTGGACTGGCTTGGACTGCCACATTTCGGCTTGTGTTTGTGTAATTTGTGTTTGAAACGACGATGCGAAGGAAGGCACGTACGTGCGTCCTGTATCTATATCACTATATGTACGCTCGATCTGGTGTGGCCGTTGCATGCAGGGTCAAAGTTATAGATGATTCTTGTTCAGAGTCCTGTTCCTTCCTAGCGACATTTAATTCCAAGATCGATCATGCACGCGTGCATTGATTGCTAGCTAGACATTGCATGCATGTATGCCTTCTTCTTTTTTCTTCTGTGTTTACACATGCGTACTGGGCTGTAGCTTTGCAAACTGGCCGCTTTGCATGTAGTAATATCCAAGAGCTCGATCGATGTGGCGATCAGATCGAGGCCACCTCCTTCCAAGCGTTCATGCCTAGCCACGTACGCTACCTTGCTGCCTGGTTCGTATGAGCTCGCGCAAGAGAGAAAGGGAAGAGGACAGATAGATGAGGAAAATGGAGATGACATGTAGGCCCAGGTTATCAGTGAGAGAAATGAGTGATCCCGACCGGGATTGTGCTTACAAACAGGTTTAGGGTTAAAAACAATCCGGGTTTCAGAGCATAGGGTCCAAACTTTCTTGATTTGAAGGTGAGGGTTCTTTTGTTACAGGCTCTACAATCTTAAAGTTTAGATCATACTTCACTCCGCGGGAGATTTCCACGGCCCGCCACCGATTAGGGTAATCACCCTGTCCTCCTCATCCCGATTTGCTGCTACGCGAACGTAGGGTTAGGGACTCAGCTGCAGACCTGCAGTGGTGGCCCGCCACTTGACGTTAACCTCAATGCCTGATACGTCTCTGTGGCTCGTCAATGACTGCGGGCTAAAGTTGATACACTGAGTTCTGACATGTTTCGGAAATCTCATGAATATGGTACTCCTACGTACGTAGCATGCGCCCTACTTGGGTATCTCAAACTAAATGTTGTTATCCAAAACAAAAATCTGCTCTACTCCCATTTAACTTATTATGTGCTTTGCTCAAATACAATTGAAACAGTCATTACTATTCTATGTTACATGGCCCAAAATTAGGTAATTTTCACACTCTGCTTTGAGATTGGGAGGCATGCATGTTGGACCATAACTTCTAACACGAAACAAAATAAGATGGGCCACTAAACAGATGATAAGAACATGAAAGTGCAACGCTCAAGTGGTTTCATCAGGCAAAGAAAAAACAAATCACAAAAGTAGATCAAAGGCAAAGAACAAAAAGGATAATGAAGGCAGCGACCAGGTACAACAAATGGCTGAAGAAGTCCATGCCTCTCAGTATGCCAAACGAACGCCCACCATAAGGCAAAGCTAAATGGAAGAGTAACCCGGTCACCCTAAACACATAACACATTCTTCAAATGATATATAAACTGGAGCATGGCAACGGCATCAGACGAGGCCTCTTACTTCTAGATATTTTGACACATGAGGGTAGGGTATGATCCTGAGGTCTCTCATTTCCAGATAGTTTAAAGGATATCGAGCTTCAAGTGAGGAGATTATCACAGAACATGTATCATCTCTTTCCAAGATAGCTAGTTGTGCAATTGACAAGCGGGTTCGAGGAGTATCCATGAGGGGAGAGGATGATATTTTGAGCTTTTATATGTAGTGTGAAACTGGACATGGTGGGTGGAAATCCTATCTCAAATGAATGAAAGCTGCATGTTACACGAGGGAACTGAATGGATCAACTAAATGAAAGATAAATACCATTCAGATGGGAAATGACATGGTTGATCGATGGAACGTACATATCCAGTGGGCCAGATCACCGTATATCTTTTCTAAAGAGTGTTCTTTTTTCTTGTCTGCCAAAAGCTCTTTTAAGATACTTTGTTGGACTAGAAGAAAAAGTACAACTAAATCTAAGACATTGATTGATGGTGGCCTAATAACCTGTTTAAGAATGTTAACATAATACCAACATGAAAATTAGCAGCCCGTATAAAAACAAGGCTCACACTAAAAAATTCTTGACCAAATGAAAGAAACAAATTTCTTTTACAATGAATGCAACGGGTTCTGATAAGGTAACAAAGATAAACGCTCCATGTACTCTCCAACTACAAAAATAGTCTATGCAACACTAAGTTGTGGTGCCATGCAAAAAAAAAAAAAACATGAAGTTGTGGCACATGGAGCCGCAGAACTAGCTATTCATTGAGCAAGCACCAACCGACGTGAATGTTGCACGATGCTTGTGTAGTTTTAGCGGCAAGAAATTTTCCTGGCACATCCAGTTCCAGGCATAACCATATACTGATCTGCCATAGACCAGCCTAGTTCTCACCCTCAGTGAAACGATTACTGGATTAGAGGAAGAGGAGATAATAATATAAGTGAGATAATAATATATGTTCTGAAAGAATACACCACACATGTGGCAGTAAAAGAGCAGAAATGAGCTGATCAGAAGTATAAAAAATGAGTCAACACTCAACACCAGAAATGAAATGTGATCAACACATGATAGACAATAACAAATGTAAATGACATGTCAGGGAGCTCTTGCTTGCAAAAAGAATATATATCAGAGAGCACAAAAAGAGCAGCAAACACAGTGATGTTCTGAAACATACCAATCTCTGGTGAACACTTTGACACAACATTGCAGCAACGTTGAAAACTAATGCAATAGCAGCGCTAGAATTCCATGTACGCTCAAACATTAGCTGATGGTTCTAGGAAAAGCTTAGCCAATAGCAGGACAACTGCATACACAGCTGACATGACTTATAGCAGCTTTTAATAAGATATATAAACCACCTAAGACCTAAACATGCCGAACCAACGGGTTTCATGTGGCAGACATACATGTCGTAAAAAACCAAAGGGCAGCTAGGCAAGTGACCTGGACAAACAGAAGTGCAGTTTGGTCGCCATCCTTGCAGTCCAAACCAGCTGCCTGACACAAAATAAGACCCCATAATGCAGATTAAAGCCTGCTAAATAGATGATTGATGAACCGCTGTTGTTAGATGCAATACAATACAATCATATAAATTTTCGGTAACTAGTAGAAGTTATATGGTCAAAAGTTGAGTGTACAGTTTGGCTCAAATGCTTCAGTTCAGAATGTGCAGAATTGCACGAACCTTTTTAAATAATTTAACCAAGTACCCATGTGATTTCACTTCAAGAGATGACATACTACTGGGCCTAATTGTCACAAGGGCATTTGAATGCATAGATAACTGTTACAACTGACAATACGTTGGTTGCCATTTGAAACAAAACTGATGATAAGGTCAATGTGAAAATGTTGTTGGAAATACAGCCAATGTTACCTAATTTTACTACAAGCAACATCGACATTCGACAGTATGATTGGAAGACCTAATTGCGCAAGAGCAGCATAACATATATTTAAACATGCAACTTGCTGCACAGATCATTACAATCTCACCTTTAATCCTACCAGACATCATGAATTAGGTGACTTTACTAAAATCACAACACCAAAACTCAATTTTGAAATGCTACCTCATGCTCGCTATGGGTCTAACCAACCAAAAAGGTAACATTTAGTAGGAATCCACTACATATGATCGAAACTGCAGAATCCCAACAATATTCAACAAATAGATGGTTAAAAGTGCCGGTTTTGATAAATGGTGCTACTTCGTGCTATAAATGTCAAGACACTATATTTAATCTTATCAGGAAGAAACTTGTTCCAATAATTGTTGGGAGCATTCCCCTTAAATTAAGAAGAACTGTAAGTTTTTTTATGTACAAGGAGCACTGCAGTAGGAAGATGCTAATCATGCAATCAATCATGAAGGAAGTAAGAATTGAATGCCAAGGTGAAAGACCAGAAATATAGAAAATACTTATTAATGTACAAGGAATCCATCTATCTTATGGGAAATAGGCAGTAAAATTTCCAAAGTGATGCTGCTGCTTTGTTTTATCTGTATGATACTAGACATCAATTAAGCAAGGTAAGACACAAATACTTCTTTTTTTCTGAGATTAGCAACTAGAATATCACCCAAAGACCAACAAGTCTAAGAGTTTATAAGGATTATAATGGGAAGAATATATCTTGGTTGGAGCAGCATTAAGGACTGTAAGCTCAAGTAAAAAGAATCACAAAGCATAGTAGCATGAAACAAACACCTATGTCACATTGCAATGCAAAATGCAAAAAGGAAAAGACTGAGAGCAAGCTTACCACATTAAATTGTTGGTACGGACAAGGATGGTGGGAAACCAGCATACAGGTGGTCTTCGTAAATCATGTCCGCAGTCCCACAGAACCGCTCAAGCTGAAGAGTCTGAAGATTCAGTGAAAAGCAATCTGTTTCTTTACCCTCTGCCGAAGGGGACGTCAAGAACAGGTCTTTTGGAATACCTTGCAGGAGCAGGTATCCCCCAGCTACACCCATGATTCTATAATACCGATACGTTAAAGGCAAGGAGATCATCGCCTTTGGCTGCCACCAGTTTGCGTTGTCCCCATCTTTTCGCAGTATGCCATACCAAAGGTGAAAAACTAGACCACCTTGTTCCTCATCAAAATCATCGAAGATAGTAAACATCCCAAGTCTTCCTTTAGCTGCCTCCACAAAGGTCATCTCATACTCTTCGGGCCAAGGCTTAATGGGTAGGTTGAGAGGAGAGAACTCCATCCTGTCTGTGTCGAGCATAAGCAATTTGTTCCCCGGGAAAAATGCCCGACAAAAACATCGACGCCAATGGTAGCGCCTTGAGGCCCAATAAAGCTCAGAACCTGAATCAAATGCAACAGCACGCCATTGTCCAGCATCTCGAGAGAAGACAAAGAGGACCAGCTTGGTTTTGCACCGTGCCAAGCACATCACTCTGAAGGACACGCCGTCATCCTTGTCCTCGGAGGGAGGCGCAAGGAAGTACTCCACATCCGTGATGTCTGGTTCATGGAATAACGCAGTTAGGACGTCAGGGATGTCAGGCAGCACAAGGTGGAGGCGGAACAATGGATCGCAGACGGCGAAGTCCCTTAGCAATTTGCTGCCGCCAAAAGGGTAGGTGCTTCCCTCGGGGACGCCAGCGAGGAGGACGCGGCCGTCACGAACGTCGGTTATACCCCACCGCTCGCGGGATGGGAGGAAGGAGCACCAGAAGTCAGCCCCGGCATCGGCGTAGGCGCGGGCGGCAGCAGCGGAGGGGTGGGGCGGCTGGGCAGGTATGAACGGGAGGTCGAGGATACCTAGGAGGGGCGGCGGGTGGAGAGCAAGGAAACGGCGGCGGAAGGCGTGGCCGGCGACGACGCGGCGGAAGGAGACGCAGGCCATGGAGGCGCGGGCGAGGTCTGCGGCCGTGGGGAGCCGGAGGAAGATCTCCTCGAGGAGCTCGTCGAGGATTGGCTGCTCCGGCGGCGCGGCCTGTTGGAGCGGTGACTGCTCCGGCGGCCGCATTGGGGTGGAGAAACGAGATTGGGGATTTGGGGTTTGAGCGGTGGCTTCGGCGATTCGGGAGATGAATGGCCGGCGCGGCTCACTGGAAAATGATTTAGCGTTGTAGTTTTTCTTTTCAGGTAAATAGCTACCTCACATCTACATTGTCCACCCCATGAAGAAAAGCTGAAATATTTGCTACGAAACGAAGCGGCGTCCCTGTTGAACACCGTCCGAACGGACGCCTTCTCACATGGCAACTGCCATCTCTCGTAAACAGGCGTCTCAAACTCTTGTATAAATAGGGCTTTGCCCACAATCAATAAACACAAGTTTTTTTATCAATTCTTACACGTTATCAGCACTTGTTCTACCAATAGAGCAACGAGACGAACGAGAAGGTAAGATGGCACGGATGAACCTGCACAGAATCGCCTCTGCTCTTGTTCGCTTCATCAGGCGGGAAATCCGTCGATCTTCCAGATGCCACAGTGTTGGAGTTCATCGCCACTGGGGCCTAGGCAACGGACCGTGGTCATCAGAATCACCCCGGGCCTACCACTGCCGATCAGGCAGGACCAAGCAACCCACCCGTGGCCATCCACCAGGCTATCAGGCACCTCCGATGCCAGCCTTCGTCGCTCCGCCGATGGACTGACCCCTCTCCGGCCCAACAGCACCGTTCCTGGGCGAGGACGACGACTTCGACGCCACTCTGGTACCGTCACCGTCGGGGATCTTCTTCGACAATGGCATGGATGCAGGCCTTGTCTTCTTTCCAGTTCACGGATATGAACCTTGCCCTACCCGTGACTTCTGCCCCATGCATGGGTACGAGTCGTGCCCTACACCCCCGGCCACTCCACCACCGAAACCGGAGGTCGTCGACAAGCCAATTGCCTACCCGGACCTCCCAACGTTGATGCCCGCCGACGAACACGAGGAGCTCTTTGCCCCTCTAGGCTATGGCCCTGTGCCCACCATGATGGAGTAGGAGGTAACGCCGACCGAAGAGGAGCAACAGTGGCTCAACTTCATTGTGAAGCAGGAGCCCACCACTCCAGCGGAGGCCGACGAACCCGGCGCCACCATCCTCGTCCTCAACACTGCCACCGGCGTGAAGATCGGGGATATGGCGTCGTCATCCATGTCACATGCATCTCCGCCGCCTCTGCCCCCGGCAAGCCCACGAACGCCACCACCGGCGGCTCGCCTGATCCTTCGCCGTTCTGTGGCGGTACTGGAGCAACACCACCCCGGCCTCCGCTCCGGCTCTTGGGCCCTTGCAGGCCTCAACCTCCACGGCTACGCTGCACGGGTCACGGGTGTGGGGGGGGGGGGGGGGGGCGTCCTCCTTTTGAAGCTCGCTGGTGCTGGGCGCCATCAGTAGCGGCTGACGGAATCCCGTGGGGGTGGCGGTGGAATGGGGGGAATTGACCCCATCCGCGCCCCACCTCCTAGTCCCGTTATCCGCTCCATCAGCGCCGACACCATGGGCCAAGGCCGAAAGGCCTCGTGGGCTGTGGCCCACTTTGAAACGGCCGGCAGAAAAAGGAAAAAAAAACCAACGGGTTATAGGCTAGTTTGCAGAAAAGCCCTCCTATTATCAGAATTTCACGCATTAGTCCAACTACTAGTTCTAGTTTAGTGCTTGTCATGTTTTAGCCCCGTAAATTTGGGAATTCGCAGATAGGTTCAACTACTAGCGTTGTAATTAAGTACTTGTCATGTTTTAGACCTAGTATCTTGGTGTGATTATATATTGTACTCAATTATATTGTGTATTGATGTTTTAGACCATATTATGTCTATATATGATTATATGTTCAATGTGTTTGCAATTTGCAATCCCTATAACATATACAAATGGTACAATAATATCATTTTGCAATTGAGATTCTTTTTTTTTTGCAACTCAAATATTAATTCGCCATCAATTAAGTCCAAAAATGCCTATGAAGCCCACAAAATAGACTTAATTCGAATAGAAATAATATGCAAATTATATGTGGCTACCTCAAATTTATATAAGAGCATCTGCTTCATAATGTGCACATTATCCAAAATTATAGCGAGGTCTACATTTTGTCGAGAATTGACATTATGACTACCTTCAGTGTGTTCTCTCATATATTTAAATCAAATCATAACATAAGGTACTAAGATCGAAGCATCTACTGACTTTGTTTAGATTATGCTTCTGAGAGAGAGAGAGAGAGAGAGAGAGTATGGAGCTCGAGAGAGAGATACGCACGAATGAGAGAAAGTTTTTTCTGCTGCCTTAATCACAGCGTTTTGTGTCACATTTTTTGGATTTGGTTTGCTCACGTTTTTTGAGTTTTGCAAACTCGGGTATAGTAAACCTGACAGTCGAACACCACTCTCATGCAGTACCGCTCCTTCTTCTCCGGGGCCCAAGAGGTCGCCGCGCCTCATGTCCTTAGACTGGACCTCCGCACCACAGCGACCACTTTTGAGATCGTCTCGGGGTGCTTATGGAAGTGCCTGGCAGTGGCCACGACATTGAGTCCAAATGAGACCATGCATATGATCCTAGTCGTCAACGCCCGCCGCTTTGGATTCCCAGCAGGGTACTATGGCAACATGGTTGCGACGCCCACCGCCGTATCCATTGCTGGGGAGCTGCCTGCGTCCTAAACCCCTGTGCTATGCCGTGGAGCTGGTGGACATGGAGTACATGCGGTCCCTAGCCGACTTCATAGTGCGCCACGGCCGGCGTACAGAAGTGGCTGAAGCTCCGCCACTGCTTGTATGGTGGGAGGCCGTCCTAGGGAAGCAGCGTCCTCCTCCCACTCAAGAACAAAAAGGGCCAGCAAGGTGTCTTGCTACCCATGTGTCTGCCACGACACACCATCGACAACTTCTCTCACGAGATGGCCAAGTTCATGTGCTCATGAGCTTTGCCTCAAAAAAAAAGTGCTCATAAGCTTCTTTTTTTAATCATCACTATTGGACGCCATCACCGGTTGAAAGCGTGTTTGACACTTATATAAAAGAACCATATTATATTTTACGGAAATTATTATATCTTCCTTACAAGCGGCACCGCTTTCTGTCATGGTGACATCATGGACAATATTGAAGCAATTGCGGAAACCACGCCATAACCGGCTGCACAATAGTAGTCTCCTCCCAGAATATCATGATCTCCTTTGGAGATGAGCTACTTTGTTCCCGTTTTCCCCTTTGAATTGTTGTTGGATCTTATGAGACCCTTGTGTGAATCTTGCTTATGAGAAATGGACGAATCGACTGTTTCGAGCGCGCCAGTCCAGGCGGAGCGCAAAGAGGGCACACGGCTGCATGCGTGTGGAAGAGTGGGATATGATGTTTCCCGAGGGCGCGCCATAAATCCCCTCACCGCTCACTCTCCCATTTCTCCCTTGTAACACTCCTCTCACCGTCGACAGTTCAACTAACATCAGCATTGTGGCGACCCTCGGTGGTGGGAAAATCCGGAAGGCCACCATTGGCGGCATGAAGATGTAGATGGCGACCATCGGCAGTGACCGTCCGAAAGCGCTGCATCTCGACTTCTGCAATGGTGGTATGCCCTAAGCCCACCATCTCTGTATGTAGGAGGCATGTAATGTCCTTCTAAGTCCAATTTGGATTCGGTTTAGTCTTTGATAGGGTCTGATTTAGGGTTCAATACAATTTGATTCGGGGGAAGATAGGTTTTAATTTGGGGGACTAGGCTGAAATTGTGTAGTATGGACATGTGTAGTACGGTGTATATGCTATTGTGTTGAGCTTCTTGATCTTCATTGTTGTGCACTCCATGTATTAGGGCAATCACTGGTACGGGGGTTCATTCTACACATTGTAGTTCTTATCCTTGTACAAGGTCTCCTCTTCTACATGACATCATTGAGTGAAGATCATTCAATCTTTACTCAGTGATGCATGCTCAACACTGTTTGTCTTGATGCTTACTAGTGTAGTGATGCATTGTTCTTGTTCACATTGCTAGTCCTAAAGCATGTTTGTTATTTGTTGTGTAGTCTATATGTGTAATATGCTAAATGTTGTAGTGTTTTGGTCTTCATGAT
Organism: Thinopyrum elongatum; assembly: GCA_011799875.1. Lineage (NCBI taxonomy): Eukaryota > Viridiplantae > Streptophyta > Magnoliopsida > Poales > Poaceae > Thinopyrum > Thinopyrum elongatum. Next base: position 25,044,228 of record CM022301.1, on the reverse strand, counting down.
CTTCGTTGTAGGGATCTACTGGAAAGCTGATATTCGGCAATGCTCCTGAGGGTAGCTGCTCCAAGAATGCATGAGAAAGCAGCGAAGCCAAGAGGCAGAGAGGGTGACCGACAAAGGTTGGCCACATCCATGGGGAAGTTTCTCCAACCCACTTCTACAGCGTGCTCTTAGCACCTGGGTTGGATTTGCTTCCAATCCCTTCCGCCCTTAATCACAAGGTCCATTGCTCTAAAGACGAAATCCAGATGCAACTAGATGGTGAATTTCAAGGTTGTCAACGGGGGATTTCCCATGGATCAAGGGTGCCCAGGCTTATTTCTCACTCGCCGTAGATTGGCTACTTCCTGACCTTCAAGGTGTTGAACCAGGATCTCTTCAAGGTCACCATCTTCGATTTTTCCTGTACAGGGGTGATCATCAAGTTCACGAGCACGAGCCAACCCTTTCCATGATCAATGGATGACATTTGAATAAAGTTGATGATGTACTTTAGTGTTCAAGTGTGTGTGAGGTGAAACTTTTATGAATGTGGTTTAATGTTGTTGCTTCTACTTTAGTGCATATGCTTGTTTACCTGCATTGTTCTGGTACCCTCACCGCTCAAAGAAGAGGTTAGCACACCACATGTCTTGCAAACAACCGAGCACGAGTCATTGGATTAGCCACTCCCTAAGCAGCAAACCAAACAATGGGCTTCTTTTTTTCCCTACATTCATAAAAAAGCTTTGCAGGCAAGCAAACGGGATGCAAAATCTGGATCAGAGCCTGCATACACTGGCACAGGCTTGGTCGGGCCATATTGTACATGACGAGAAAATATGGAACTGCAACCAAACATGCCTTTGCTGTGGCAGTCAAATATAGCCGATTTCCCTTCACCATTAGAGGTAGCACACAACTTCTTCCTGATAATTATGATGGATCCTCCAATGACGGGGTTGCTGATGGTAATGAGCTGTATTCGCAACATAGCGGAGACGGTAGCGGCGCCTGGTTTCCACTGTCGGGTTGTGGATCGACGCCGGCTTCAGAACTCGAGGAGTGAATAGATCAGGAGGTGAGAGTAGCAAAACCAGACCTGCTGACGAGGTCCACGGGATTGAGACACATGCGGAGAGCCATTTCCCATCGCGCCGATTGGGAAAACATTCACCATAGAGTCCACCATTTTCTCAACAGGCTTAAGTAGGAATTCAACCACAGGGGTGACCCACTACTCTACCTCTATATCTCCTGGAGAACAATGCCTGATTCAGCGCCCAATGGCTCTGTAGCTGTAGCCGATTGTCTCTTCAGTGACTGCTTTCCCTCAATTTATCTAAATAAAAAAGACAGCTTTCCCTTACAAAAATCAATGATAGGTGGTTAAAGTTTTATATGCTAAACTCTGACATGTTTTCGAAATTTCATGGCAATTGTACACAATGCAGTCTACCTGAGAATTTCAAACAAAAATGTTGTTATAAATAATAAGAATATATACTCCCATTTGACTTATTAATTACGTGCTTTGATAAAATACAATTGAAACAATCCAAGCTATTCTACTCTACACTGCCCAATATTAGGTGATTTTCGCATTCTGCTTTGACACCGGGAGATTGTGTTAACAGTATAACCACATGTTGTGTGGGCACTGGCTTGGTCAAGTTATTCAGCCTTAGGTGTTGCTTTATGGATGTAGTGGTTTGATTTATATATAAAGCGGGGCAAAAGCCTATTTTGAGGTATTGATGTCATCGTATCACCAAAAGAGTGTCCTCCTACGCGGGGGGGCTCTTGGCAAAGTTTAGGGACATACTAAATTCCATGCGCTAGACCCGGTTGGCATGTCACTTCTTTGAGGGATTTTCCTAAAGACCTCGTCACATTGTCCCTGTCGGTACCCCAAATGGTGGGTACTATACTACCAGCTACTAGTGACAATAAGTGAGGATTGTGTCATGTGGGTAAAGCGTACTACCACTGGTGTAAAACTATTTGAATAGCCAGGTGCATCGTCATGGATGGCACATCTTTGCCCCTATTCTTGGAACCTATGAAGGGTCTGACTAGGTCTGAGGACCCCCACTTTGAAGAAAGTTAATATCTCCATTAATTACCATATTTATTGTGCCTATGACGGCCGCATTGGCTAAAAGAAGCTTTTCGAAGTTGAAATTATTAAAGAATTATTTGAGGTCAACAATGAATCAAGAGAGGTTAAATAGTTTGGCTATATTATGCACCGAGAAGAAATTATTGGATGAGATTGACATCGACCTCATCAGAAGTCACTTTCCATTGAAGAATGTTAGAAGAAATTTTGAAGGTAATATGTATAAATTATTTCATACGCATACTTCGAATTCATTTAAGTCTTATCAATAATAATTATGTGTATATATATACATATTTGTATGTTCACTATTATTATTATGATGTATATATTAAGGGCCCCGAGTTTTAGTTCCGCCCTGGGCCCCCAAAATCTCAGGACCGGCCCTGCCCAAAGGCCATGGGAGGCGAGGCGGACCGGCTGCGGCGCCGACGGGAGGAGGAGAAATCCTAGTCGCCTAGGAGTGGTTTCTTGTGGAGGAGGAAAGAAGACATGGTGCACTTTAGCCTCATGTCTCTTGTTTATTGCTTCTTAATGTGTAATGTTGATGTACAACTCGATTGACTAAACTCTGCTTTGTTCCTTTCCCACAAACTGCCCAACACCTCATACTGCCTTCCAACAATAATTGCACTTTGATCTCCTTGTGTTGGTTTAGCACAACTTGGTATGAAGTGTTCATGTATAACTCAAGTCACCAAACCCTGCTTTTTTCGAGGAAAATGCCATCATGGCTTACTTTATTACTCAATAGTCAAAATTACTAAACCCTTCTTTGTTTCTTCTTCCTCACAAACAACATAACACCTCTTAGTCCCTCCCTATGGGGAAACAAAAATGATGAATTCTAGAATTACGGAAATCATGAAAAGTACTACCAATTTAACTTATTCACGTAACTGAATGTAATGTGATTTATAAATTATTTGAAATAAGTAGTCCGCTTGTGATGGTTATTCAGACTCCTATTCGGGGCATGAGCTAAAAAAATGGGTTTCACAAGTCTAATGAAGTTTGAATATGATTTGATTGAAATTATATTTGTCGACACTGGGATGCGCATTGCGTGTGCAAGATTACTAGTACAGTCCTAGCTATTCTACTCTACATGGGCAGCATTATATGTTTTTCGCACTCTACTTTGAGAGTGGAATACATACTTTTTGGACCACAATTTCTCACATGAAATCATATTTTTCAAGATATTGAGGGCCACCAAACAGAGGATAAGAACATTAAATTGCAGTGTTTTAGTTGTATCATCTGAAAGAACACAAAAAAACCTTATGTGAACTGAAGGAAATAAAGGATAAATTTTTAGAAAAACAGGGAGTGATCACCGGCTCCATTAACTATAATGAAACTACGAGTAGCATAGGAGTTCCGAAAGGTGAAAAAAAAGCAACATTGCAAGTGCAAACATCGACAACACATGCAGGTGCCAGACAGAGCATCGAACAGACAACAAGGGTTCTAACTGAAGAAGTCTCTGCAGATTCATCTCACACATCTTGCCTTCAGGGGTGGTGCTGATGTTGGCTGGGGAGACAGAAGCTGCGCTCTTGCATAGCATTTTCTTGATCTTCAGTTCAGGCGATTAGACAAGCTGATTTAGCTCTAAGATCCAACACTTGTTTAGGGGCTTGGTGCGAGGAGTTGCTTTGGAAGCTGCTTTGAATCAGCGGGGCATTCCTTAGGTGATCTGTCAAGAATTGAGAGAAGACTTCCAGCTTCATTCTCTCCAATTCCGGAGATAGAATCGACTAGTTACAACCTAGGAATTCGCAGACTCCAACCTAGACTCCAACTCAGAAATCGCAAACTCACCCTCGTGTCCATCAGCAGCTAGCTATAATGCAGTGCTGAACAAGTCCAACACTACAAAGGCACAATTTTTTGTGTCCATGTCGCTCAGTATCACAATCAAGCCCCACCAACAAACAAAGCACATTCTTCAAGTGGATGGGTAAGCCGGTCACCTTAAGTGCACAAAACACATTCTTCAGGTGATGTATGAAATGGAGCATGCGGATGACATCAGATGTCGCCTCTAATTTCTAGATATTCTGTCACATAAGGGAAGGGTCTGATCCTGACACCTCTCATTTCTAGATAATTTCAATGTGATTGATCATCGGATGAGGAGATTACAAAGGAACAAAGATCATCTCATTCGAACCTAGCTAGTTGTGCAATTGAGAAGCAGATCAAGGAGGAGGATACATAGTAATATTGATGAGAGGAGACACTACTAGGGAAAACCTTATACACAGAACCTTAGCAGTAGCGCTGGATAAAATCACACGCTACTGCTACTTAGTAGTAGCGCGTGGCAGGAAAAGGCGCTACTGCTATCCTCATAGCAGTAGCGCGTGTTAGCAAAACGCGCTACTGCTAAGTTTGAACTGGGCGCACATGGCAAGCCCCACTTAACAGCAGCGCGGATCAATATCCAGCGCTACTGCTATGCTCCGTAGTAGTAGCGCTTGTCCCCAACCCGCGCTGCTACCAACTCTAGCTTATCGTCTTCCCCGCGCGGCCGACCCTCTCACTCTCCCTCTCATCCGCTCTTCTCACTCTCCCTCTCCACTCTCTCGCCGTCCTCCTCGTCGCCGCCGCATTGCCGCCACCGCTGCCGCATTGCCGCCGCCGTCCTCCTCCTCGGTATGCCCCCTCCTCCCTCCTCCTTCCACCGCCCTCCTCTCTCCTCCTCCGGCCGCGCCCTCCTCCTCCTCCTCTAGCCACTTCCTCCTCCTGCCGCGCCCTCCTCCTCCTCCGCCCGCGCCCTCCTCCTCCTCCGGCCGCGCCCTCCTCACTCCTCCCTCCGCCTCCGGTCGTCGTCCTCCCTTCTCCCACTGCCCTCCTCCTCTCTCCTCTCTCCTCCCTCTTCCCACTGCCCCTCACTCCTCCCCCCTCCTCCTCCTCACTCCTCCCTCCTCCCACCTCTCTCTGTATAGAAATTTTGAGTAAAAAAAATTAGGTATACAAATTTTTAGTAATAAAAATTAGTTAGAATTTGATTGTAGAATAGGTAGGTAGTATTTTACTAATTTTGTTCATATATATGAACCCTGGGTGTTCATATATATGAGCCCATTTCATCATTAGAGCACTAAACTAGTTATATGTAATTAACCCTAGGTGTTCATATATATGGGTGGATGATTTTTTTTTGTAATGCTTGGATAGATAGATGGATAGACAGATGGATTAAACTAGTTTTTTAGTAATGCTTTGGATAGATAGATGGATGGATGGCTGGATAACTGTTAGGGTTAGAACTAGGTTTTACAAATTTTTAGTAAATGTAGTACTTTTGAATCAGCATAATAATGTTAATTCATATCTTATAGGGTTTCACTAAGTACTAAAATGAGGATAATAATGTTTTTGTTTATACTTTGTTTTTGCAGAAATCAAGGAGCCCTGCATCATCCCCGCCGTCGTCCCTGTCACCGACCCCCTCCGACCTCGAGGTGAGACCAGCCAAATCCCCATGTTGATGATGATGTAGATGTTTTCATAGATGTAGTAGAGTAGTAGATGTGTAGCTGTGACAATTTCCATGGAATAGAAAATTTTCAATGTAGGTCTTTCAAATATGATGGAGATTTAGACATGTGATATGTAGTGTTGTGTAGTACTAGTGCTTGCCCAAGTGGCCTCTGTTTGCAGGGAACACCACATAGTGGCCTATGTTTTGCCGGAGTGTTGATTAATTTTCATTCTGGCAAATTTCAGTCACTCGATATATGTCCTTTTTAGCAAAGGTCATGCCGGATTTTTTCGTGAATTTTGGCATGACTTGTGCTAGAATATGTAGGAAATATCGAGTGGCCCGGATTTTGTAGAAAGATAATTAAACGACATTTCAGGTTGACTTTAAGTCTGTCGGGACTTCACCATATATATGAGAGAAGAAGAATGCCGACTGTTGTCGTGGGGGTCGTTCTTCCTCTTCTTTCTCGTGATAGACTTTTTGGTAATGCACGGGAAGGAAGAGAAGAACGATCATCACCGACGGTCGCAAATGTCAGAGAGGAATCAGTGAGGGAGAGTCTCCACCATATATAAGAGAAGAAGAATCCCGACTGTTGTCGTGGGGGTAGCTTCTCCTTCGTTCCCGTGTGCTAGACAATTTGGTGTAATGCACTCGGGAACGAAGGGAAGAGCTACCATCACCGACGGTCGAATATATACACCACATGAGCTGAGAGTTTTCAAGAAAATACTCGACAGACCGATAGTCAACCCGTGATGAATAATAATGATCTAATTTAGTTTTTGTAGTAAATATATTTAATTTTAGAAGTTTAATCTTTGAATTATGAACATAGGAAATGTCGTCCGACGACGATAGTCTCCCGGAGTGCGACTGGTGCATCGATGACCGGGGTCTGTGCGACAGGCCTCACCTGGTAGAAGGTCGGCACTTCAGTATTAAACTCCAGGAGACCTTCGATGTTGAAACGGTACGCAACGACGACAAGTGTTTTTTCGTAATTAAGCATGACTTCTGCTTCTTCAACGTGTAATTTTCGTCTTTTACAATTCGACTAGCTTATCCCGTGCCATGCAAGACGCTATGTCTTAGATATGGATTTTGAAGATCATGAAAGTATGAAAACAAAGATAGTTCACCTAAGGACCCATCATGGTATAGATTTTGCTGTAAATCTATACAATTCTGAGAGCGTATCCCATTTTGGTTGCCCGAATTGGGAAGCACTTTGCAAGATGTATGATTTTCATGAGGGTATGCTTGTCACCTTGGATCTTGGTTATCCTGACGAAGATAATATGGACATTTGGGTCCTTGTTGATACGCTTCCAATTCTACCGTTATGTGAGTTTCTCAAACATAGTTATAAAGTAATTTATATTGTTTATTTCAAAATAGTTGACAACTTATTTCCATTGATAGCTTATTTTCATTCTTCAAAGAATGTACGGAAGATGGTAGACAGAACCTACTACACCGATGGCGCAGAATTAACTTATCAGGAGAAAGATCATCTTATCTCATTTATTATTGATGTTGAGAATTACAATATCAATTATCAAACTCCTGCACATTATGGTCAATACGTGCCACTAGTGCACGTGCTGACCTACGGTAACATCCATGGAGATGGCATGGTAAGATTTTTTACTATTACGACATCCGTGCATCTTTTGCATATATTCTTCTAAAACTAAACTACATTGCTAACTACGATGTTATTATTATGTTTTTCAACAGAAAATCCTGAAGGATTGTGTGCCTGATCTGATGTTTCTGAAAGGATGGCTTGATGTTATTAGCTTACGGCCATATCTGCCTAGGGGTCACAACTGTTCATACCGGATTTCTAAAACCAATCAAGACATGACAATCAAAGAATGGAAAAAATGTATGGACAATCGTAGGGAGCTACTTGGAACCAACATTGTGCGGAGCACAAGAATTGGAGACAGGATAGTCTCCATTCTCCATAATGGAGAGTCAGGGCCTATCTTGTTTTATGCCATTTTACCTTAGAGAGGGTAGTAGGTCCTATGAGAGAGGAGTAGGTCCTAGGTACAATGTGTTATTATGTGCTACAATGTGTTAGAGTTGATGATGATGATGAGGACGAGTTGTGATTATGACTAGTGACCAAATTGTTATATGATGTCTCATGGACGAAAATGATGATCATGAGGAGTTGTTATATGACAATGATATATTATGATGATAAGTTATTAATGATATGATGATGATGATGATGATGATGAGTTATTATATCATTGGGTGAAAGAACTGCGGATTAGTTTCAAGTGGATGGATCCTAAGTGATCAAGTCATGGATTATCACGATAATCCATGACTTGATCACTTAGGATCCATCCACTTGAAACTAATCCACGGTTCTTTCACCCAGTGATTTAATAACTCATTATGATGTAAGAACAATCTCTAAATTGCTATTGTATGAAAACTTGTATAATGGTGTATGAATACGATATAAAATAAAAAAGAAATAGAATACGGAATAATAGTAGTAGTGCGGGCAGAAAGGAGCGCTACTAGTACTTACCAGTAGCGCTTTCTGCAAGAATCACTACTACTAAGTAGCTATAGCAGTAGCGCGGGTAAACCAACGCTACTGCTAACCTTTAGCTGTAGCGCCGTATCAGTAGCGTGGTACCCCACGCTACTGCTAGGACAAAAACTAGCGCTACTGCTAGGCTTTTCCCTAGTAGTGAGAGGCTGATATTGTTGAAATTATATAAGTAGTGTAGAATTGAACATTGGTAGGTGGGATATGAATGAAAGCTGCACAAATGAGAGAAATGAGAGCACCATGTAAATGAAAAATAACTACTACCATTCAGATGGGAAATGACATGTTTGATGGTACATACACATCCAGTGGGCTAGATCCTCGTCTATCTTTTCTAGAATTATTCTTCTTTTGTCGGACAAAAGCTCTTACAAGATGCTAGAATAAAAAGGATAACTAAATCTAAACCAATGATTGATGGTGTTGGTTTAAACCAAATCTTGAAAAGCTAATTAGTACCCGAATAGGTTCTAGCATAACCAAAATGTAAGGATTTAGGAAATTATATATCTTCTTTTTTCTTTACGTGGAGGAAACTATATATCTGTACGATATAATCACAACACAATATTATATGCAAAGTCTTTGTGGCCGGACCAATAGCATAATTGCCAGCTTGCACAAGCTTGATTAGAGTATTTGCCAAAATTATATAAATAGTGAAACCCATGCATGTACACACAAACAGTAGCGTTCCATGTTACACACAAACATTAGCTGATGGTTCCAGAAAAAGCTTAGCTCATAGCAGGACAGCAGCATGCATAGACGACATATGACTTATAGTGGCTTTTCATCAAATATTAAAACACCTCAGCTCTGTGCATGCCGAAACCAACGGGTTTCATGTGTCAGACATACATGCCATCAGAAAACGAAGGACAGCTAGGCAAGTGACCCGGCCAAATAGAAGTGCAGTTTGGTAGCCATCCTTGCAGTGCAAACCAGTAGTCTGACACAAAATAAGACCCCAATAATGCAGATTAAAGCCTGCTAAAAAGATGAATGCGAACCACTGTTGTTACATCCACACTTGTAGAAAACGAGCCTTTAGTCCCAGTTCCAAAGGGCCTTTAGTCCCGGTTCTACAACCGGGACAAAACGATCGGGACTAATGCCCATTACTTTTAGTCCCGGTTGGCTTACGAACTGGGACTAAAGGACCTCCACGTGGCCGCTGTCTAGAGCGGGGCTGGAGGACCTTTAGTCCCGGTTGGTGTTACCATCCGGGACTAAAGGCTCCATCTTTAGTCCCGGTTGGTAACACTAACTGGGACTAAAGGAATTTTTTTGGAAAAAAAAATTTATTTTTTTTTATTTTCAAATTATTAAATTATTTGACAATTTAATCTCTAATCACCCCTCATCACTACTCCAGCCTAAGCACGCTTAATCTCTAATCACCGCTCAAGTGTGGAGCACTCATTCCAAATCGTTTAACTTCCCGGCTGGTCACCCATCCTCTCACTACTCCAGCCTAAGCACGCTTAACTTCCTAGTTCTAATCCCCCTAATTTCCAAGTCTGTACTTGTTGTTTTCCTGATAATAGTAATCTGTCAATCCTATTAACTCTTAGGTCTTGATGTCACATGATTTAATTTCTTGAATTCCAAACAATTATTAAAATAAAATAAGTAATAATAATATTGAATTTCAATGAAAATAAAATAAGTAATAATATTATTTTATTCATTTTTTGCCATTTATTCATTTAATATGGCATAATTAATATCTTTAAATCTGTAAATCAAAATTCAACAAATCATATATCCATTATTATCAGAAAAATGTGAGGAATCCAAATATGACATCAGTAATTTTTAAAATTATTTAGTAACACTAATATTTATTGAATAAGTAGTTTGACCATAGTTTGACCAAAAATTCAAAAAATAAATTTAAGGATAACTTTTTTCCTTTCAGAATTTGAGGATTCTAAAAATGTGCAAAACGGCCTACGGCGGTCGAAATCGGAACCGGCTTCTCGTGCTGAACATTTTGATATATTATACGTTTTTTTACATCCGGGAAAGAACTAACTAAAAATAATTGAAAACAACAATTAAAGGACTAAAATAACTATATAAGCAAAACAGTACTGTTTTAATTAAAATCCTAATTTAAAGTATTCTAAAAATAACCAAATAAATCTTACTGTGACAACAATCTAACATGTGACTAGGAGCAAAAAGAATTAAATAAAAAACTATTTTTAAACTCAAATTATTCATAATCTAGGGTTTGAAGCAAATTTGAACAAATTCAAATTTAAATCATTCTAATTTGAAAACTAATGGCACAAACAGAAACTAGACAAAATTTAGAATCTAATGCAAAAAGAATCACTAAAAAATGTCAAATATCCTAAAAGATATAAGCAATTTGAAACAGAAACTAAAAACAAAAAACAAATGGAAAAACAGAAAAGAAACTTTCAGAACCCCTTTAGTCCCGGTTGGTGTCTCCAACTGGGACTAAAGGTCACCTTTAGTCGTGGTTGGAGCCACCAACCGGGACTAAAGCCTCAACCTCTTTAGTCCCGGTTGGTGTCTCCAACCGGGACTAAAGGTCTAATCTTTAGTCCCGGTTGGCGGGACTAAAGGGCATCGCACCATTTTGTCCCGGTTGGTGTCTCCAACCGGGACTAAAGGCCCCATTTGAATCGGGATTGATGTCTGCCTGGCGCCCTAGCCGTTCGAACCGGGACTAATGCTCACATTAGTCCCGGTTCGTAATGCAACCGGGACTAATGTGTAGATCGAGCTTGGACCAAAGCCATGTTTTCTACTAGTGCCAATACAGTACAAGCATATTTTTTTTATAACTTGTAGAAAGTAAATAAATGTTGAGTGGACAGTTTGGTTCAAATGCTTAAGTACATGAATGTGCAAAATTGCACGAACATTTTTAAATAGTTCAACCAAGGACTCATGCACTTCAGGAGATGATATTCTACTGGGCCTAAGTGTCACAAGGACAACTGAATGCACAAATAACTGTCAAAACTGACAATATGTTGGTTGCCATTTGAAACAAAGCTGATGTCAGGTCAATGTGAATACAGTGTTGCAATATAACAAACGGAAATAATTTGCTACCCATGGTGGTAGCTACACATGGCCCCAATTTGTATCTTTAATTATTTTGGTAAATTATTTTGACCATGAAAAATAACTCTATAACGAAAATATCGTGACTTTGGACCAGCCAGGCAAGCAAAAACGCACTTGTGCCAAGAAGGCAAGTGAAAATACAACAAATTTTACGTAATTTAGCAACCGGCATTGACAGTGATTGGAAGTCCTGATTGTGCAAGATCAACATAACATATATTTAAACATTCAACTTGCTGCACAGATAATTACCATTTTATTAGAGTTATAAACACGGCTTAGAAGCTTCATGCATGTATGTGTACATGTATCTCCTAGTTTGGTTAGTATTGTAAACCGAGTAGCATTAGCAGTACTATACCGAATAGGTCAGCTAGTAGGTTATGTTCACCATATATATATATATATATATAATACCAACAATATAGCGAATAACAATATATTTTAATCAATATTAGATATGATATTGATTAGGTTAATATGTGATTAGGTGGATAGATATGCGCTTTTTAGCTGAATAGTATTTACTATTCACTAGTTAGGGCACTATTCACAATAGTATTTACTATTCAGTACACTATTTGGAATAGTATTTTACTATTCACAGCAATATTTAATTCTTTGGTATTATATGCTCGTTCTGTATTCACTAAGTAGATTATATCTTAATGCAGGATCTATTTACAGGCTGGCGAGGCTAACAATACGTCCGACGGTGTGTGCAGAGGTGTAAAATACTACTCAGTACTCATCATATTTTTTATTATATTGTTTCAGATGTAGCTAGGTTCTTTCATTTGATGTTAATAATTGCAAATTTATGGGGCAAATTCTTATCGTCTTCCCAGGCAGTCCCACCCGAAGGGAACACTTCACTACGGCCACAATGTTCTCATTCAAACGCCACTCTGGGCTAAACAGAGAACTACCGGCAGAGATTTCTCCTATAGGATCCCTAGCATAAGAACTCGGGCCATAAATTCATAAATAAAAATACCAAGTGAAGTACGAAACTACATCATTTCCACAATATAATTTACATATGGCTTTCCCTTTCGGGAGGCCCCGAAGGGATTACACAATCTAAAGGAAATTACCTTCTAACTACCTTCGTTAGCTTACAATGCACTGAATATTGTGACTCTTATTGCAGGGTGAGGAACTACTACTACTACTACTGAGCAACGAGCTTGCTAGCTGGGTTGTAGCTCTCTGCTCTACCGGTGGCTGGTTCTTCTCCGTCTGGTGTCCCTCCTCCTTGGCGGACGCCTCCTTTTATAGCCGCAAGAGAGGACGTCGGGAGCCTTTGCTTCTTTATTTTATATGTAGTAGGGTGCATGCGTGTCCTTCGAGGGTATGGATAAGAGCGAGAGATAGTGCCCCGACAAGCTTCAATCTTCAGGAATCTTTCAAGTCATTGCTTTTTCCACGTGGGCATTGTCTCTCGGTGAATAATTGGCTGGCTCTTCGTTTCATCTTCGCTCTTGAGCCATGCAAATCTTCACGCGATTCTCCTTCAGATAGATAGCTTCTTCTGCCTTCCGGAATCCTTATGCAGTGCATGTGTACATACATGCTGAGGCTGCTTAAATATTCAACATTGCTTATTCATTTATTTATTTAATTTAAATTACTTTAATTTTTTTTCATGGGTCTTCCCTGCCCATAAGATTGATAATACATTATCAATATTTAGAATAACTATTATTGGGATTTCTATCAATATTCGGGTCGGGTATAGGTCCTCCGCGCCCGAATAATTGATAGCAATATCAATATATACGATCGGACATTATTCAGACAGCTGCCCATGCCCTGCTATGTCCATATGATCATCATTTAACAAATTTAAATCATATTTTTGATCGCATACATTCTTTATTTCTTCAAATTTTTCATCTATTTCTTGCTTTAATATTTTTAATATTTCTTCCTTTAATTCTTTCTTTATTATTTTTGAAAATTCTTCAAATCTTTTATCCATTTTTTGATCTATTTATTCATTATCTAAAGGGTCAAGCCCCTTTAGAAGGCATTCTTGATATGTTAGATATTTTGGAGACTCTTCATTCTTTATATTCTTCGAGCTTGATGCCTCCCCCTATGTAGGAGGTGGTGAAACAGGTATGCCTCTTCTCCTTTGGATATAGTCTTTAGCTTTCGGGTCAATATAATAATTTTCTCCTAATACCTTTCTTGCCCAAATTAAGGCATCATTTATACTATCATATTTTTTGAAAGTTAGATCTTCTCTTCTTCTTTTTGCATCTATTTTCTCAATCATAATGTCTTCCCATGTCAAATATATACCTGGTTTAATTCCATCAAACAGAATATATAATGTTTCTCCTTTTGGTATTTCAACCTTTTCTGGCTTTGGCAAATTTCTGTTTAGTTGGTTAAAATAATCTGCCAGGCTATTTAGAATTGATAACATAACCTTTTTCCTCTCTCTTGACAGTATATTGATACCAGAAATTATCCAATATGCAGCGTTGAACTTCATCAAGCTTTATATGGGCCTTTGGCTTGAAATTGAATGTATTTGGCTGAAGTACTTTCAGCCTATTTTCTTCTCCAAATAAGAGATATTCCTCCTTGGTGTGGAATAATCCTTTCCTCATTTTCTGTAAATTTGATGCACGAGAAAATATGTCAGGTAAGGTATTATCCTTTCCCTCAATATGCTAAAAATAACTTTATAACCATTCCCAGCTATGGTGTCTTCAAATAAGACCCATCTTCTGGTTGAGCTTTTCTTACTATTAATTTTATTGTAATATCGACATATGGCTTCAAAATCTGTTCTCACTGTGAATTCTTTAAATCCTAGATATAGCCAAAATGCATTTATTGCATTTACAACTGCAAGGATTTCTCTATCAATATTATTTACCATCTTTAATTTGTAACTTCCTGAAGCATATCTGCAAAAAAATTCATCTGTTTTTGGAGAGTATTTATTAGGTTTTTGTTTTAATATAGCACCCCATCCTACCTTAGATGCATCTGTGTCAATTATAAAATAATTGTCTTCTAGAGGCAATTCTAGGGGTTTTAAATTCTTTACTTTTTCCTTGATAACCTTTACTAATTTTATATCTTCAGAATTGAAGTATCCTTGACCATTTTTCCTTAATTTAGCATATAAAGGTCCTGCTAGCTTTGCTAAGTTATCTATATAGTTTCGTGCATAGTTTACAATTCCTAAGAACTGTTGTAAAACCTTTTTATCACCCATATTATCAGGAAACTATAATATTTTCTTTGCAATATGTTCTTGTAAATATATCTTTCCTTCTCCTATTTCATGGCCAAGGAAATTTATTTTTTGTTTGCAAATTTCCATCTTCTTTTTGGATAGTATGAGCCCATTTTGTTCTACCTTTCGAAAGAATACTTCGAGATGGGCTATATGCTCTTTGTATGATTTTGAAAATACCAATAGATCATCTACATATGCAAATATAAATGCTTGATTCTCATTAAATATATTTTGCATTTTTCTTTGAAATAATGCGGGTGCATTCTTTAGACCTAATGGCGTTACTAGCCATTCATAATGGCCTTGTGGACAGGTAAAGGCGGTCCAAGGAGTAGATTCTTCGGCCATTTTTACTTGCCAAAACCCTTCTTTTAAATCAAATTTAGAGAAATATTTGCTTCCTTGTATTCTATTGATCCATTCCTGTTTATTAGGTATATTATATGCATCATCTACCATATTATCATTAAGCCTTTTAAAATTAATTACCATTCTGGATTTACCTCTCACTTCTTCAGCATGATTTCTAACTATGAATGCAGCAGGCCGATGAGGACTTCTGCTTTCCCTAATTGCTTTTAATTTTAGTAATTCTTCAATATGCATTTTAAACTCTACAATATCTTTGGGAGTAGCTTCTATTGGTCCTGACTTAATTATATAATCTGGTTTTATAATATTTATTTTGCAAACTATAGAGCTCTTATCCCAATGCTTCATTGGTATTTTCCCAATAATGTGTATGTTTTCTAGTCTTTGCACAATCTTATCTATATCTTTTTTAGATTTTATATCTCTATACCAATTTGGCGAAAATGATTGTAACCCAGTGCATTCTGTACATGTATTTTCTATATGATATTCTTCTATGGTCTCACTTAGTTCTTTGTCTTTACAGAATTCAAGGGGATCTGGACTTGTGCTATATTCATCATCTAAATTAGATATTTCTACATTTTGCAAAGCCTTTCTTTGTTTCCGTACTTCAGATATATATGGGACATTATCTTGATATGGGATAAATGTAACCCCTTTTTCATGTATGATAGTGGTTTGTAAAGATTTTTGTAAAAATCTTAACCCTATTATCATATCATCATTTATTACTGACAAATCTCTTATTGTAATTTCATCTATTATATATCTTGTGCCATTTATGTAGGCTTCAATATTGTATGCTAGCTGATTATGGATCTTCTTTATACCTGATATATCGGTAGATACTTTAGCTTTATTATCATCTATAGTTTTGACTATTTCGGGACATCTCATGAAATATTTATCATGGATGATGTTCTTAGTGCAACCAGTATCTAATAGTGCCAGTATTTTATATGAAATATTTGGCTTCAGAACAATCCTAACTGGGATTCTTATCCCTAGCACTTCTTTGAATGGTAATCGAATAATATATTTGTTTCCAAAACTAGTAATTGCATCTTTTAATTGTATTAACTTGTCTCCTTTTTTGTCCCTTACTGTTACCATTTGCTCTTTCATTTTCGTGTTTTTAGCAACATTATTATCTTGCCTTTTATTATCTTCTAACTCCTCTTTAAGTTTTTCTAGCTCTGCTTCTAGCTTATTTATTCTATTTTCTAAGTATCTAACCCTATGGATAATATTCGTTCTTCTGGTCCAATTCTATTTTCTGTCTCCACTTTTGATTATTGACTCTTAGACATGAGGTACAGGCTTGCTTTAAGCAAAGCTACATGTGAACCTATTATCTTGGCTTGGATATATATATAGAAAGCACATTTTATGTTATAATACCTTTTCCTCTAATCCAATCATGTTCACAATCTACTTGGTTCATCATTTCAATTTTTAAACCAGCTAATTCATCTATTAGGTCATTTCATCTCCACTTGATTCATATCTGGAGTCTCCTTTCTACTTCATCTGTTTATGATTGAATATATTAACTCATCGCCTTTTATCATTATCACATACTAATATAATTTTCATTAACACTATCTATAATTAATACTCTCTCTTGTTCTTCATATTTGCTAGAGTATCTTTTCTGGTCTTTATTAGGGCAAGTTCTACTTAGATGATCGGAGAGGTACATATGAAACACCTACATGTTTATCATAGGTTCTTAGGATTATATCTTCTTACATTTCTTTTATGCAAGAAAGGAGCTCTATTGTCTGACCTTTTAAGAAATATCTTTTCTTTGTCCTAAAATTCCTATTATCTCTCCTTTGTGGTTTATAATATTGTTTTTCCTATGCCTTTTTTTTTATATGTTAGCGGTATTTGGACAATGTTATTGCAAAAATTGTAATCCGATTTCTTATAGATCTTTGGGCTTGAATACTAGTACATACCTTTCTTAGTTGTTTGAAAACAAATGTTATGCTTGGGATATATTTACCACATTTCCTCCTATTTCTTTTTTATTACTCCTCAAATATATGGACCCTAGAGGATCGAGCAACTTATTAAAATATCTTCTACTACACCTACATTAAAACCTTGTTAGCGGTGTAGCGTTATATAATTAATGCTATAAAATTCCTTTATTCCTTTCCAGCTAGTTAATGTTGCTTTTCTATTTCTCTTAATCTTTCATTTTGTAATGAGTATGTCCTAATTCTAGATCTTCTGCTATGATCATATTTGAGATAACATTCGCAAAGTTATTAGGGTTACATCCGGCCCTTTTTAATTCTTCATATTGGTTCGGATATGACTCTACCCATTGTTCCCATAAAACTTTTACAGATTCTCCTAAAAATGTTTCAAGATATGTTAACATATCTTCTAACTTAGTGCCTATATTATACTAGTTTTGTATATATTTTTGCACTATTAAACCTTTCCATATGCTGATTATATTCGGCCAATCTATTGGGTCATGAACTGCTAAGTTTAATATAGCGCCATCATTCTTATAATTTTGAAATTGTACTGGTTTTTCAAAATCTCTTCTTTTAGTACCCATATATCTATATTGTCCAGGGGTATACGTAGGTTGATAGTCATCTTTTTCTGGAGGCCATTGTCCAGCTGACCTGGTACGTCTATCTCTTTCTCCTTCTCTTTTTACAGAGGACTCTCCATATCCTTTTCTTCTTTTATGACTATTTTCTACTTCCATAGCTTCCATTGCATTATCTAAATTATGCAGTCCCACATCATCTAGTGAGTTATAAAAATCACTATTTTATTCTGAATCTTCATATTTTTCATCTTCTATCCACATTTCTTTTATTAATTCTTCTTCCTCCTCATAACTTTCTAATAATAAATTATTATTTATATCCCATTGCTCATCTTCATTCACAACTTCTTCTTTTTGAGCTATATTCTTATCTTCGTTATTAATGATAGCATTATTATTACTACCAGTATTTTGTCTTTTTTCTGGTGATGTTATAGTCTTATTTGGCATAGGTGAACTGCTGGTTGCTAACATCATTCAAGACTTTTACTCCAGTGAGCATGACTCAACATGTTTGTCTGATTGCTTACTAGTGTAGTGATGCAATTGTATTGTTCACATGCTGTACTAAAGCATGTTTGTTATTGTTTGTGTAGTCTCTATGTTGGTAATAGCTAAATGTTGTAGGTTTTGGTCTTCATGATTTCGTGGTAGGGATCTACTGGAAAGCTGATATTCGGCAATGCGCTCCTGAGGGTAGCTGCTCCAAGAATGCATGAGAAGCAGCGAGCCAGAGGAAGAGAGTGTGACGACCCCAAGGTTGGCCACATCCAGGGGAAGTAGTTTCTCCAACCCATTCTTCCAGCGGTCGCTACTCTAGACCTGGGTGCGATTTGCCTTCCAGCCCTTCGCCCCTTAATCACAAGAGGTCCATTGCTCTAAAGACGAAATCCAAGACATGGCAACTAGGTGCTTCGAATGTGTTGGGAATGGTTCAGGTTGTCAACGGCACCCTAGGGGGATTCCCATGGAATCACGGGTGTGCCAGGCTTATTTCTCACTCGCCGTAGATTGGCCTACTTCATGACCCTTCAAGGTGTTGAACCAGGTCTCTTCAACGGTCACCACTTCGAATTTTTCCTGTACAGGGGTGTGATCATCAAGTTCACGAGCACGAGCCAACCCTTTCCATGATTTAAATGGAAGACATTTGAATAAAGTTGATGATGTACTGTGTACGTTAGTGTACACCAGGTGTGTGAGGTGAAACTTTATGAATGTGGTTTAATGTTGTTGCTTCTACTGTTAGTGCATTATGCTGTTTACCTGGCATGGTTCTGGTACCATCCCGCTCAAAGAAGAGGTTAGCACACCACATGTTCTTGCAAACAACCGAGCACGAGTCATGGATTAGCACTCCCTAAGCAGCAAACCAAACATGGGCAGGCTTCTTTTTTTTCCACATTCATAAAAAAGCTTTGAGGCAAGCGCAAAAGGGATCAACACTCTGGATCAGAGCATGATTACATGCACAGGCTTGGGTCGGGCCATATTGTACATGACGAGGCAAAATATGGAACTGCAACCAAACATGCGTGCTGTGGCCAGTCAAATATAGCCGATTCCCTTCACCATTAGAGGTAGCACCACAACTTCTTCCTGAAAAGTATGAGGATCTCCAAGGAGGGGTGTGGTGCTGATGGTAATGACGTATTCGCAACATAGCGGAGCGCGGTTAGCGGCGCCTGGTTTCCACTTTGGTAGGGTTGTGGATCGGACGCGGCTTCAGAAGCCGGCGTCAGGAAACTCGAGATGACTGTGAATAGATCAGGAGGTGAGAGTAGCAAAACCAGACCTGCTGACGAAGGTAACGGGATTAGACACATGCGGAGAGCCATTTCCCATCGCGCCGATTGGGAAAACATTCCACCATAGAGTCCACCATTTTCTCAACAGGCTTTAGTAGGAATTCAACCACAGGTAGTGACCATACTCTACCTCGATATCTCCGGGAGAACAATGCCTGATTCAGCGCCCAATGGCTCGTCGCGGAGCCGATTGTTCTCTTCAGGACTGCTTTCCCAATTATCTAAATAAAAAGACCAGCTTTCCCTTACAAAAAATCAATGATAGGTGGTTAAAGTTTTATATGACTAAACTCTGACATTTTTTCGACAGTCATGGCAATTGAACCAATGCAGTATACCTGGAGGAATTTCAAAAAACAAAAATGTGTTAATAAATAATTAATAAGAATATATATCCCTTTGACTTATTAATTACGTGCTTTGATTAAAATTACAATTTTGACACAATCCAAGCATTTACTCTACACTTGCCAATTTAGGTGATTTCGCATTCGCTGCACCGGGAGATGTGGTAACAGTATAACCACATGTGTGTGGGCACTGGCTTGGTCAAGTTATTCAAGCCTTAGGTGTTGCGTATTGATGTAGTTGGTTTGATTATATATAAAAGCGGGTGGGGCAAAAAGCTATTTTGAGGATTGAGGTCACGTATCCCAAAAGAGTTGTCCTCCTACGGGGGGGGGGGCTCTTGGCAAGTTTAGGGACCATACTAAATTCCATGAGTAGACCCGGTTGGCATCGTCAAAGTCGTTGAGGGATTCCTAAAAGAACCTCGTACATCGGTCCCCCCCCCCCCCTGTCGGTCACCCCAAATGGTGGGTACTATACTACCAGCTATAGTGACAATACGTCTGAGGACTTGTGCTATGTGGGCTAAAGCGACTACCACTGCTCGTAAAACTATGTGCAAATAGCAAAGGTGCAGCGTCTGGATGGCACACCTGTGCCCCTATTATTGGAACTATGAAGGGTATGGACTGGGCTGAGGACCCCCACTTTGAAGAAAGTTATATCTCTCCCATTACTTACCATATTTATTGTGCACTTATGACCGCCGCATCGGACCTAAAAGAAGCTTGTTCGCAAGTTACGAAACCACCATTATTACCAGACCCCACATTGGAGGTCAACAATGAATCAAGAGCAGGTTAACTAGTTTGGCTAGTTGATATGTCGCACTTAGCACGGAGAGAAGAACGAAAAAGAATAATTGAGTTGGATGAGATTGAAATCGACCTCATCAGAAGTCACTTTCCATTGAAGAATGTTAGAAGAAATTTTTTTGACGGAGGTAATATGTTATAAAATTATTTCATACGCATACTTGGAAGTCATTTAAGGTCTTATCAATAATAATAGGTATCTATATAAATTATTTGTATGTCACATGATTATTATGATGTATATATGAAGGGCCCGAGTTTTAGTTACGCCCTGGCCCCAAAAATCTCAGGATCCGGCCCTGGCACAAAGGCCATGGGAGGCCCGAGGCGACCGGATGCGGCGCCGACGGGAGGAGGAGAGGAAATATAGTAGTAGCTAGGAAGTGGTTTTCTTGGGAGGAGGAAAGAAGATAATGGTGCAAGCTTTAGCCCTCATGTCCTATTGGTTACTGCTTCTTAATGTTCGTTACTGTTGATGTACAACTCGATTGAATATAAACTCTTTGCTTTGTCCGTTTTGTCCACACAAACCTTCCCCCCTATTCTCACAACATCACAACTCCTTGCTCCTCACCCTCCACCTCCCCTCCTTTCCCCCCGAGCATCCACCACACCCCATCATCTCACACATCCTCGACCCCATATCCTCATGTCTTCTTTCTTCCTCCATCCTCTCTCCCTTCTTCCCCCTTCCTCCCCCCCGTTTACCCCGCCACCCCCTCATTTGGTCCTTCTCCATCTGCCCCACTGCAATTTCCGCATATCAGGCAAAACCATCGTCCTACTCAACCACCGCCGCAATAACTTTCCGCTCCCCCGAGCGTGTACTCACCCCCCATCTACCCTACCCTCCCTCCTCTTCCTATCTCGCCCTTCTCCCAATCGCCTCTCGTAGCCCATTTACAAGTTTTGGCATAAAGCCTTAGTTAACAGCGACGAGGCACTTTAGTATGATTTAGAGGAACGCCTTCCCCCCGCTTTGTGCTCTGTTAGTAGAACATAAGTTTTAGCCTCCCTTCTGACCAAACACCTCATTTACTGCTTCCAACAATTAATTGCACTTTGATCTCATTGTGGTGGTTTAGCACAAACTTGACGTTATGAAGTGTTCATGTATAACTCAAAGTCACCAAAACCCTGCTTTTTCGAGGAAAAATGCCATCATGATACTTTATTAATCAATTAGTCAAAAATACTAAACCCTTTTCTTTTTTGGTCTGATCGTCCTCAAAACACATTAACACCTCTTAGTCCCTCCCTATGGGGAAAAAAAAATGATGAATCTAGAATTACGGAAATCATGAAAAGTGCTAACCAAATTTCTAATTTATTACACGTAAATGAATTTATGTCGATTTATAATTATTGAAAATAATAGGTCCCGCTACTGTGATGGTGATTCAGACAGTCCTAGTTCTGGGCGTGAGCTAAAAAAATGGGCTCTCTACACATCCAGGCATAATGCAAGTCTGGAATATGATTTGTTGAAATTGTATTTGTACGACCCACTGGGGATGCGCATGTTCAGGCTAGCCACAGACTCTAGCCCAGTACAGGTCCAGCTATTCTACATCTTGACCAGGGCACGCAAAACGAGCATTTATGTTTTCGCCCACTCTACTTTGAGAGTGGAATACATACTTTTGGACCACAATTTCCTCACTGAAATCATATTTTTTCAAGATATTGAGGGACCACCAAACAGAGGATAGAACATTAAATTGCATGTTTTAGTTGTATCATCTTGAAAGAAGAACACAACAAAAAAACCTTTGTGAACTGAAGGAAATAAAGATAAATTTTAGAAAAACAGGGGGAGGTGATCACAGGATACATTAAATATAATTGAACTACGTGCGTAGAAAGGAGTCCGAATAGGTGACACAAAAAAAAGCACAATTGCAAGTGCAAGAACATCGACAAACACATGCAAGTGCCAGACAGTAGCATCGACAGACAAACAAGGTGTCGTAACTGAAGAAGTCCGGCCAGATTCATCGTCACTAGAAACATCCTTGCCGCCCAGGCTAAAGTCCCCCCAAGGGGTAGTGCTGACCATGTAGTGGATGGGGGGAGACAGAAGCTGCGCTCTTGCATAGAATTTCTTGATCTTCAGGTTAAGCGCGATTAGACAAGCTGATTTAGCTCTAAGATTCCAACACTTTGAGTTTAGGGGCTGGTGCGCGGAGTTGCCTTCTTTGGAAGCTGCTTGGAATCAGCGGGGCATTCCTTAGGTGATCTGTCAAGAAATTGAGGAGAAGGACTTCCAGCTTATTCTCTCCAATTCCGGAGGATAGAATCGCTGTTGACAAACCACGAATTCGCAGACTCCAACCTAGACTCCAACTCAGAAATCGCAACTCACCCTCGTTGTCGCATCCAGCTAGCTATATTTATAATGCAGTGATGAAAAAAGTCCTCAACAATACAAAGCACAATTTTTGTGTGTTCCCCATGCCCAGCTCAGTATCCACAATCAAGCCCCACCAACAAACAAAAGCACATCTTCAAAGGGTATGGGTAAGCAGATGGCGTCACCTTAAGTGACAACAAACACATTCTTCAGGTGATGTATGAAATGCGAGCATGCGGATGACAATCAGATACTGTAGCTTTGCACGCTCCCGTGTCGCCTCTAATTCTAGATAGTTCTGTCACATTAAGGAAGGGTCTAGATCATGACACCTATCATTTCTAGATAATTTCAATGTGATTGATCATCGGATGAGGGAGGATTCAAAGGAACAAAGATCATGCTCATTCGAACATAGCTAGTGTGCAATTGAGAAGCAGATAAAGGAGGAGGATACAAGTAATATTGATGAGAGGAGACAACTAATAGGGAAAAAACATTATACACAGAAAACGTAGCTAGTAGAGTGGATAAAATCACACGCTACTGCGCACTTAGTAGTAGAGCGTTTGAGGAAAATGGCCCGATTCCAATGAACTACCTCAGAGCAGTAACAAAGTAGGAGGTGGAGATCGTACTAAAAAGGAACCAAGAAGATAAACTGATAAGTATGAACTGGTCCGAGGCGCCACAATCGCGAGAAATAGGAAAAATAAATAGCAGCGACGGATCAATACATACATGCGGCTAAATAGCTACCCATGCATCCAGGTCACTTGCAGGGCAGTAGGATGATGTCGCAGTAAAAAAAAAAACAGAGAGATCACGGCGGTCGAGCGAGAAAAGAATTGGAGAGAGGACGAGGAACGCGCAATGACCTTCTAAATCCAAATCATTTCTCCGTCCTGCGCCTTTGCCCTAGCTGCTAAAGTGAATAGCGTTTTGACCCTCCCCCCCGTCCGACGAAGAGGGAAGAAGAAGAGTACAAAGTGAGATCCAAGAGAAACGATCCCTGAAGCGCGGGTAGAATAGACAAAGGAGAAAAGAGAGGGGAGCAGAAAGAATGAAAAGAAAGAGGAGAAGAAGAAGGCAGGAAGAAAAAAGCCGAAATGAAGAAGGTGGGATAGAAGAATTCGGAGGAAGATAGAAGGTCAGGCAGATGGAAAAAGAAAAGAGGGACAAGAAAAAAGAGAAAATATAAGAAAAAAGAAGAAAGAAAGGGACGGGAAATATATCACCCTTCAACCCCCTCGCTAAAAGAGCGGATGTCTGCAAACAACACTAGAAATAAAAAAAAAGAAAACAAGAATAAGTATATAGACATATAACTGGAAACGTGGACTAGAAATATTTCTTTAAGAGCAATCCCATCCTCTGCCTCCTCTAGCCAATTCCTCATCTGCCAGGCGCCCTCCTTCTCGATACTTCCGCTCACTCCATGCAGGGCTTATCCTCCATCCTCTCAGGCCGCGCCCTCATCACTCCGTCACGCGTCCGACCATTCACCCAGGCTTAAGTCAGTAGCGGCGATTCATGAGGTCAACGAATCTCAAGGGCTGTGTATCTAGCCGGAGATTGGGACAATGTCGAGCTCGCTAGAGGGTGCAGCAGAACGTGCCGGGCTTCGACTCGAGGAAAAGGACCAGCGAGACCTCATCAGAAATTAGAAGACATAACTATATACTCTATAAGTCCCTATTCCCACATATGCCAATCAATACTCGCACCCCCTTATATGTAGCTAATACACTCCTCCCTCCTCCCACCTCTCTCTGTATAGAAATTTTGAGTAAAAAAAAATTAGGTATAACAAATTTTTAGTTAATAAAATTAGTTAGAATTTGATTGTAGAATAGGTAGGTAGTATTTTACTAATTTTGTTCATATTATATGAACCCTGGGTGTTCATTATATGGACCATTATCATCATTAGAGCACTAAACTAGTTATATGTAATTAACCTAGGTGTTCATATATATGGGTGGATGATGTTTTGTTTTGTAATGCTTGGATAGATAGATGGATAGAAGAGGGATATTAAACTAGTTTTTTAGTAATGCTTTGGATAGATAGATGGATGGATGGCTGGATAACTTGTAGGGTTAGAACTAGGTTTACAAATTTTAGTAAATGTAGTACTTTTGAATCTAGCGAATAATAAGTTAATTTCATATCTTATAGGGTTTCCACTAAGTACTAAAATGAGGATAATAAGGTTTTGTTTATACTTTGTTTTTGCAGAAAGAAATCAAGGAGCCCTGCATCATCCCCGCCGTCGTCCCTGTCACGACCCCCTCCGACCTCGAGGTGAGACCAGCCAAATCCCCATGTTGATGATGATGTAGATGTTTCTAGATGTAGTAGAGTAGAGTAGTAGATGTGTAGCTGTGACAATTTCCATGGAATAGAAAATTTTCAATGTAGGTCTTTCAAATATGATGGAGATTTAGACATGTGATATGTAGTGTTGTGTAGTACTAGTGCTGCCCAAGTGGCCTCTGTTTGCAGGGAACACCACATAGTGGCCTATGTTTTGCCGGAGTGTTGATTAATTTTCATTCTGGCAAATTTCAGTCACTCGATATATGTCCTTTTAGCAAAGGTCATGCCGGTTTTTCGTGAATTTTGGCATGACTTGTGCTAGAATATGTAGGAAATCGAATGAGTGGCCCGGATTTTGTAGAAAGATAATTAAACGGACATTTCAGGTTGATTTAAGTCCGTCGGGACTTCACCAGTATATATGAGAGAAGAAGAATGCCGACTGTGTGTGGGTGGGTCGTTCTTCCTTCTCTTTCCGTGATAGACTTTTTGGTAATGCACGGGAAGGAAGAGAAGAACGATCATCACCGACGGTCGCAAATGTCAGAGGAATCAGGAGGGAGAGTCTCCACCATATATAAGAGAAGAAGAATCCCGACTGTGTCGTGGGGGTAGCTTCTCCTTCGTTCCCGTGTTGCTAGACAATTTGGTGTAATGCACTCGGGAACGAAGGGAAGAGCTACCATCACCGACGGTCGAATATATACACCACATGAGCTGAGAGTTTTCAAGAAAATACTCGACAGACCGATAGTCAACCCGTGATGAATAATAATGATCTAATTTAGTTTTTGTAGTAAAATATAAATTTTAGAAGTTTAATCTGAATTATGAAACAGGAAATGTCGTCCGACGACGATGTCTCCCGGAGTGCGACTGGTGCATCGATGACCGGGGTCTGTGCGACAGGCCTCCCTCCTGGGTAGAAGGTCGGCACTTCAGTATTAAACTCCAGGAGACCTTCGATGTTGATAAACGGTACGCAACGACGACAAGTGTTTTTCGTAATTAAGCATGACTTCTGCTTCTTCAACGTGTAATTTTTGTCTTTTACAATTCGACTAGCTATCCCGTGCCATGCAAGACGCATGTCTTAGATATGGATTTGAAGATCATGAAAGTATGAAAACAAAGATAGTTCACCTAAGGACCCATCATGGTATAGATTTTGCTGTAAATCTATACAATTCATGAGAGCGTATCCCATTTGGTGTGCCCGAATTGGAAGCACTTTGCAAGATGTAGTGATTTTCATGAGGGTATGCTTGTCACTTGGATCTTGGTGTATCCTGACGAAGTATATGGACATTTGGGTCCTGTTGATCTACGCTTCCAATTCTACCGTTATGTGAGTTTCTCAAAAATAGTTATAAAGTAATTTATATTGTTTTTTCAAAAAGTTGACAAACTTATTTCCATTGATAGCTATTTTATTCTTCAAAGAATGTACGGAAGATGGTAGACAGACCTACTACACCGATCGCGCGCAGATTAACTTATCAGGAGAAAGATCATCTTATTCATTTATATTGATGTTGAGAATTACAATATCAATTATCAAACTCCGCACATTATGGTCAATACTGCCACTAGTGCACGTGCTGACCTACGGTAAACATCCATGGAGTGGCATGGTAAGATTTTATCTATTACGACATCCGTCTATTTTGCATATTCTTCTAAAACTAAACTACATTGCTAACTACGATGTTATTATTATGTTTTTCAACAGAAAATCCTGAAGGATTGGTGCCTGATCTGATGTTTCTGAAAGGATGGCTTGATGTTATTAGCTTACGGCCATATCTGCCTAGGGGTCACAACTGTTCATACCGGATTTCTAAAACCAATCAAGACATGACAATCAAAAATGGAAAAAAATGTATGGACAATCGTAGGGAGCTACTTGGAACAACATTGTGCGGAGCACAAGAATTGGAGACAGGATAGTCTCCATTCTCCATAATGGAGAGTCAGGGCCTATCTTGTTTTATGCCATTTTACCTTAGAGAGGGTAGTAGGTCCATATGAGAGAGGAGTAGGTCCTAGGTACAAGTGGTTATTATGTGCTACAAGTGTTAGAGTTGATGATGATGATGAGGACGAGTTGTGATTATGACTAGTGACCAAATTGTTATATGATGTTCATGGACGAAAATGATGATCATGAGGAGTTTGTATATGACAATGATATATTATGATGATAAGTTATTAATGATCTGATGATGATGATGATGATGAGTGAGTTATATATCATTGGGTGAAAGAACTGCGGATTAGTTTCAAGTGGATGGATCCTAAGTGATCAAGGCATGGATTATCACGATAATCCATGACTTGATCACTTAGGATCCATCCACTTGAAACTAATCCACGGTTCTTCACCAGTGATTTAAAACTCATTTGAGTAAGAACAATCTCCAATTGCTATTGTATGAAAACTTGTTATGGGTATGAATACGATATAAATAAAAAAAGAAGAATATAGTAGAATACGAAGGGAATAATAGTAGTAGTGCGGGCAGAAAGGAGCGCTACTAGTACTTACCAGTAGCGCTTTCTGCAAGAATCACTACTACTAAGTAGCTATAGCAGTAGCGGGGTAAACCAACGCTACTGATACCTTTAGCTGTAGCGCCGTATCAGTAGCGTGGTACCCCACGCTACGCTAGGACAAAAAAACTAGCGCTACTGCAGGCTTTTCCCTAGTAGTGAGAGGATGATATGTTGAATTGAATTATAAGTAGTGTAGAATTGAACATTGGTAGGTGGGATATGAAGAAAGCTGCACAAAATGAGAGAAAATGAGAGCACCATGTAAATGAAAAATAACTACTACCATTCAGATGGGAAATGACATGTTTGATGGTACATACACATCCAGTGGGCTAGATCTCGTCTATCTTTCTAGAATTTTCTTCTTTTGTCGGACAAAAGCTCTTACAAAGATGCTAGAATAAAAAGGATAACTAATCTAAACCAATGATTGATGGTTGTTGGTTTAAACAAATCTTGAAAAGCTAATTAGTACCCGAATAGTTTCTAGCATAACCAAAATGTAAGGATTTAGGAAATTATATATCTTCTTTTTCTTTACGTGGAGGAAACATATATCTGTACGATATAATCACAACACAATATTATATGCAAAGTCTTTGTGCCGGACCAATAGCATAATTGCCAGCTGCACAAGCTTGATTAGAGTATTTGCCAAAATTTATATAAATAGTGAAACCCATGCATGTACACACAAAACAGTAGCGTTCCATGTTCACACAAACATTAGTGATGGTTCAGAAAAAAGCTTAGCTAGCTATAGCAGGACAGCAGCATGCATAGACGACATTATGACTTATAGTGGCTTTTCATCAAATATTAAAACACCTCAGCTCTGGCATGCCGAAACCAACGGGTTTCATGTGTCAGACATACATGCCATCATCGAAAACGAAGGACAGCTAGGCAAGTGGACCCGGCCAAATAGAAGTGCAGTTTGGTAGCCATCCTTGCAGTGCAAACCAGTAGTCTGACAAAATAAGACCCCAATAATGCAGATTAAAGCCTGCTAAAAAGATGAATGCGAACCACTGTTGTTACATCCACACTTGTAAGAAAACGAGCCTTTAGTCCCAGTTCCAAAGGGCCTTTAGTCCCGGTTCTACAACCGGGACAAAACGATCGGGACTAATGCCCAATTACTTTTAGTCCGGTTGGCTTACGAACTGGACTAAAGGACCTCCACGTGGCGCTGTCTAGAGCGGGGCTGGAGGACCTTTAGTCCGGTTGGTGTTACCATCCGGACTAAAGGCTCCATCTTAGTCCGGTTTGGTAACACTAACTGGGACTAAAGGAATTTTTTGGAAAAAAAAATTTATTTTTTTTTATTTCAAATTATTAAATTATTTGACCAATTAATCTCTAATCACCCCTCATCACTACTCCAGCCTAAGCACGTTATCTCTAATCACCGCTCAAGTGTGGAGCACTCATTCCAAATCGTTTAACTTCCCGGCTGGTCACCCATCCTCTCACTAATCCAGCCTAAGCACGCTTAACTTCCTAGTTCTAATCCCCCTAATTCCAGTCTGTACTTGTTGTTTTCCTGATAATAGTAATCTGTCAATCCTATAACTCTTAGGTCTTGATGTCACATGATTTAATTTCTTGAATTCCAAACAATTATTAAAATAAAATAAGTAATAATAATATTGAATTTCAATGAAAATAAAATAAGTAATAATATTATTTTATTCATTTTTTGCCATTTATTCATTTAATATGGCATAATTAATATCTTTAAATCTGTAAATCAAAATTCAACAAATACATATAATCCATTATTATCAGAAAAATGTGAGGAATCCCAATATGACATCAGTAATTTTTAAAATTATTAGTAACACTAATATTTATTGAATAAGTAGTTGGACCATAGTTTGACCAAAAATTCAAAAAATAAATTTAAGATAACTTTTTTCCTTTCAGAATTTGAGGATTCTAAAAATGTGCAAAACGGCCTACGGCGGTCGAAATCGGAACCGGCTTCTCTGCCTGTGAAAATTTTGATATATTATACGTTTTTACATCCGGGAAAGAACTAACTAAAAATAATTGAAAACAACAAAAGGACCTAAAATAACTATTAAGCAAAACAGTACTGTTTAATTAAAATCCAATTTAAAGTATTCTAAAATAACCAAATAAATCTTACTGTGACACAATCTAACATGTGACTAGGAGCAAAAAGAATTAAATAAAAAACTATTTTTAAAACTCAAATTATCATAATCTAGGTTGAAGCAAATTTGAACAAATTCAAGTTAAAATCATTAATTTGAAAAACTAATGGCACAAACAGAAATAGACAAAAATTAGAATCTAATGCAAAAAGAATCACTAAAAAATGTCAAATATCCTAAAAGATATAAGCAATTTGAAACAGAAACTAAAAAAAAAAAACAATGGAAAAACAGAAAGAAACTTTCAGAACCCCTTTAGTCCCGGTTGGTGTCTCCAACTGGGACTAAAGGTCACCTTTAGTCGTGGTTGGAGCCACCAACCGGGACTAAAGCCTCAACCTCTTTAGTCCCGGTTGGTGTCTCCAACCGGGACTAAAGGTCTAAATCTTTAGTCCGGTTGGCGGGACTAAAGGGCATCGCACCATTTGTCCCGGTTGGTGTCTCCAACCGGGACACTAAAGGCCCCATTTGAATCGGGATGATGTCTGCCTGGCGCCCTAGCCGTTCGAAACGGGACTAATGCTCACATTAGTCCCGGTTCGTAATGCAACCGGACTAATGTGTAGATCGAGCTTGGACCAAAGCCATGTTTTACTAGTGCCAATACAGTAAAGCATATTTTTTTATAACTGTAAGTAGATACAAGTAATAAATGTTGAGTGGACAGTTTGGTTCAAATGCTTAAGTACATGAAGTGCAAAATTGCACGAACATTTTTTAAATAGTTCAACCAAGGACTCATGCATTCAGGAGATGATATTCTACTGGGCCTCTAAGTGTCACAGGACAACGAAGTCACAAATAACTGTCAAAACTGCACAATATGTTGGTTGCCATTTGAAACAAGCTGATGTCAGGTCAATGATGTGAATACAGTGTTGCAATATAACAAACGGAATAATTTGCTACCCATGGTGGTAGCTACACATGGCCCCAATTTGTATCTTAATTATTTTGGAAATTATTTTGACCATGAAAATAACTCTATAACGAAAATATCGTGACTTTGACCAGCCAGGCAAGCAAAAACGCACTTGTGCCAAGAAGGCAAGTGAAAATACAACAAATTTTAACGTAATTTAGCAACCGCATTGACAGTGATTGGAAGTCCTGATTGTGCAAGATCAAATAACATATATTTAAACATTCAACTTGCTGCACAGATAATTACCATTTTATTAGAGTTATAAACACGGCTTAGAAGCTTCATGCATGTATTGTGTACATGTATCTCCTAGTTTGGTAGTATTGGAAACCCGAGTTAGCATTAGCAGTACTATACCGAATAGGTCAGCTAGTAGGTTATGTTCACCAATATATTATATATATATATAATACCAACATATAGCGAATAACAATATATTTTTAATCACATATTAGATATGATATTGATTAGGTTAATATGTGATTAGGTGGATAGATATGCGCTTTTAGCTGAATAGTATTTACTATTCACTAGTTAGGGCACTATTCACAATAGTATTTACTATTCAGTACACTTTGGAATAGTACTTTACTATTCACAGCAATATTTAATTCTTGGTATTATATGCTCGTTCTGTATTCACTAAGTAGATTATATTTAATGCAGGACTTATTTAAGGCTGGCGAGGCTAACAATACGTCCGACGGTGGTGCAGAGGTTGTAAAATACACCAGTACTCATCATATTTTTATTATATTGTTTCAGATGTAGCTAGGTGTCTTTCATTTGATGTTAATAATTGCAAATTTATGGGGCAAATTCTTATCGTCTTCCCAGGCAGTCCCACCCGAAGGGAACACTTCACTACGGCCACAATGTTCTCATTCAAACGCCACTCTGGGCTAAACGAGAATCTACCGGCAGAGATTCTCCTATAGGACCCTAGCATAAGAACTCGGGCCATAAATTCATAAATAAAATACCAAGTGAAGTACGAAACTACATCATTTCCACATATAATTTACAATGCTTTCCCTTGGTCGCGGAGGCCCCGAAGGGATTACACAATCTAAAGGAAATTACCTTCTAACTACCTTCGTTAGCTTACAATGCACATGAATATTGTGACTCTTATTGCAGGGTGAGGAACTACTACTACTACTACTGAGAAACGAGCTTGCTAGCTGGGTTTGCTCTCTGCTCTACGGTGGCTGGTTCTTCTCCGTCTGGTGTCCCTCCTCCTTGGCGGACGCCTCCTTTATAGCCGCAAGGAGGACGTCGGGAGCCTTGCTTCTTTATTTATATGTAGTAGGGTGCATGCGTGTCCTTCGAGGGTATGGATAAGAGCGAGAGATATGTGCCCCGACAAGCTTCAATCTTCAGGAATCTTTCAAGTCATTGCTTTTCCACGTGGGCATTGTCTCTCGGTGAATAATTGGCTGGCTCTTCGTTTCATCTTCGTCTTCTTGAGCCATGCAAATCTTACGCGATTCTCCTTCAGATAGATAGCTTCTTCTGCCTTCCGGAATCCTTATGCAGTGCATGTGTACATACATGCTGAGGCTGCTTAAATATTCAACATTGCTTATTCATTTATTTATTTAATTTAAATTACTTAATTTTTTTCATGGGTCTTCCTGCCCATAAGATTGATAATACATTATCAATATTAGAATAACTATTATTGGGATTTCTATCAATATTCGGTCGGGTATATAGGTCCTCCGCGCCCCGAAATAATTGATAGCAATATCAATATACGATCGGGACATTATTCAGACAGCTGCCCATTGCCCTGCTATGTCCATATGATCATCATTAACAATTTAAATCATATTTTTGATCGCATACATTCTTATTTCTTCAAATTTTCATCTTTTGCTTTAATATTTTTAATATTTCTTCCTTTAATTCTTTCTTTATTATTTTGAAAATTCTTCAAATTTTTATCATTTTTGATCTATTTATTCATTATCTAAAGGGTCAAGCCCTTTAGAAGGCATTCTTGATAGTTAGATATTTTGGAGACTCATTCTTTTATTCTTCGAGCTTGTGCCTCCCCCTATGTAGGAGGGTTGATGAAACAGGTATGCCTCTTCTCCTTGTGGATAGTCTTTAGTTTCGGGTCAATATAATAATTTTCTCCTAATACCTTTCTTGCCCAAATTAAGGCATCATTTTATACTATCATATTTTTTGAAAGTTAGATCTTCTCTTCTTCTTTTGCATCTATTTTCTCAATCATAATGTCTTCCCATGTCAAATATATACCTGGTTAATTCCATCAAACAGAATATATAATGTTTTTTCTCCTTTTGGTTTTCAACCTTTTCTGGCTTTGGCAAATTTCTGTTTAGTTGGTTAAAATCAATCTGCCAGGCTATTTAGAATTGATAACATAACCTTTTCCTCTCTCTTGACAGTATATTGATACCAGAAATTATCCAATATGCAGCGTTGAACTTCATCCAGTTTATATGGGCCTTTCTTGAAATTGAATGTATTTGGCTGAAGTAGTAATTCAGCTATTTTCTTCTCCATAATAAGAGATATTCTCTTGGTGTGGAATAATCCTTTCCTCATTTTCTGTTAAATTGATGCACGAGAAAATATGTCAGGTAAGGTATATCCTTTCCCTAATATGCTAAAAATAACTTTAAACCATTCCAGCTATGGGTCTTCAAATAAGACCCACTTTGGTTGAGCTTTTCTTCTATTAATTTTATTGTAATACGACATATGGCTCAAAATCTTCTCACTGTGGAATTCTTTAAATCCTAGATATAGCCAAAATGCATTTATTGCATTTACAATGCAAGGATTTCTCTATCAATATTATTACCATCTTTAATTTGTAACTTCTGAAAGCATATCTGCCAAAAAAATTCATCTGTTTTTGGAGAGTATTTATAGGTTTGTTTTAATATAGCACCCCATCCTACCTTAGATGCATCTGTGTCAATTATAAAATAATTGTCTTCTAGAGGACAATTCTAGGGGTTTTTAATTCTTACTTTTTCCTTGAGAAACCTTACTAATTTTATATCTTCAGAATTGACAGTATCCTTGACCATTTTTCCTTAATTAGCATATAAAGGTCCTGCTAGCTTTGCTAAGTTATCTATAAGTTTCGTGCATAGTTACAATTCCTAAGAACTGTTGTAAAACCTTTTTATCACCCATATTATCAGGAAACTATAATATTTTTTGCAATATGTTCTTGTAATATATTTCCTTCTCCTATTTCATGGCCAAGGAAATTTATTTTTTGTTTGCAAATTTCCATCTCTTTTGGATAGTATGAGCCCATTTTGTTCTACCTTTCGAAGAATACTTCGAGATGGGCTATATGCTCTTTGTATGATTTGAAAATACCAATAGATCATCTACATATGCAAATATAATGCTTGATTCTCATTAAAATATTTTGCATTTTTCTTGAAATAATGGGGTGCATTCTTTAGACTAATGGCGTACTAGCCATTCA
This sequence comes from Thinopyrum elongatum, assembly GCA_011799875.1. Taxonomy (NCBI): domain Eukaryota; kingdom Viridiplantae; phylum Streptophyta; class Magnoliopsida; order Poales; family Poaceae; genus Thinopyrum; species Thinopyrum elongatum. Next base: position 25,009,912 of record CM022301.1, on the reverse strand, counting down.
TAATGGCCTGTGGACAGGTAAAGGCGGGCAAGGAGTAGATTTCGGCCATTTTTATTGCCAAAAACCCTTCTTTTAAATCAAATTAGAGGAATATTTGCTTCCTTGATTCTATTGATCCATTCCTGTTTTAGGTATATTATATGCATCATCTACCATATATCATTAAGCCTTTAAAAATTAATACCATCTGGATTACCTCTCACTTCTTAGCATGATTTTAACTATGAATGCAGCAGGCCGATGAGGACTTCTGCTTTCCTAATTGCTTTTTAATTTAGTAATTCTTCAATATGCATTTTAAACTCTACAATATCTTTGGGAGTAGCTTCTATGGTCCTGGCTTAATTAATAATATGGTTTATAATATTTATTTTGCAAACTATAGAGCTCTTATCCCAATGCTTCATTGGTATTTCCCAAAATGTGTATGTTTCTAGTCTTTGCACATCTTATCATATCTTTTTAGATTTTAATATCTCTATACCAATTGGCGAAAATGATTGTAACCAGTGCATTCTGACATGTATTTTCATATGATATTCTTCTATGGTCTCACTTAGTTTGTCTTTACAGAATTCAAGGGGATTGGACTTGTGCTATATTCATCATCTAAATTAGATATTTCTACTTTTGCAAAAGCCTCTTTGTTCCGTACTTCAGATATATATGGGACATTATCTTGATATGGGATAATGTAACCCCTTTTTCATGGATGATAGTGGTTTGTAAAGATTTTTGTAAAAAATCTTAACCCTATTATCATATCATCATTATTACTGACAAATCTCTTATTGTAATTTCATCTATTATATATCTTGTGCCATTTATGTAGGCTTCAATATGGTATGCTAGTGATTATGGATCTTCTTTATAACTGATATATCGGTAGATACTTTAGCTATATTAATCTATAGTTTGACTATTTCGGGACATCTCATGAAATATTTATCATGGATGATGTTTTAGTGCAAACCAGTATCTAATAGTGCCAGTATTTTATATGAAATATTGCTCTCAGAACAATCCTAACTGGGATTCTTATCCCCAGCACTTCTTTGAATGGTAATCGAATAATATATTTGTTTCCAAAACTAGTAATTGCATCTTTTAATTGTATTAACTTGTCTCCTTTTTTGTCCCTTATGTTACCATTGCTCTTTCATTTTCGGTGTTTTTAGCAACATTATTATCTTGCCTTTTATTATCTTCTAACTCCTCTTTAAGTTTTATAGCTCTGCTTCTAGCTTATTTATTCTATTTTCTAAAGTATCTAACCCTACTGGATATATTCGTTCTTCTGGTTCCAATTTATTTTCTGTCTCCACTTTTGATTATGACTCTTAGACATGAGGTACAGGTTGCTTTAAGCACAAGCTACATGTGAAACCTATTATCTTGGCTTGGATAATATAATAGAAAGCACATTTATGTTATAATCACCTTTTCTCTAATCCAATCATGTTCACAATCTACTGGTTCTCATTTCAATTTTTAAACCAGCTATTCATCTAGGTCTATTCTATCTCCACTTGATCATATTCTGGAGTCTCATTTTCTACTTCATCTGTTCTATGATTGAATAATTAACTCATCGCCTTTTATTTCATTATCAACATACTAATATATTTTCATTAACACTATCTATAATTAATACTCTCTCTTGTTCTTCATATTTGCTAGAGTATCTTTCTGTCTTTTTAGGGCAAGTCATTAGATGATCAGGAGAGGTACATATGAAACACCTACATGTTTTTGATCATAGGTTTTTCTTAGGATTATTATTCTTACATTTCTTTTATGCAAGAAAGGAGCTCTTGTCTGACCTTCTTAAGAAATATCTTTTTTTGTCCTAAAATTCCTATTATCTTCTTGGTGGTTTATTAATATTTGTTTCCTATGCCTTTCTTTTTCATATGTTAGCGGTATTTGGACAATGTTATTGCAAAAATTGTAATCCGATTTCTTCATAGATCTTTGTGGGCCGATATACAGTACATACCTTCTTAGTTGTTGAAAACAAATGTTATGGCTTGGGATATATTACCACATTTCCTCCTATTCTTTTTTATACTCCTCAAATATTATGGACCCTAGAGGACGAGCAACTTATAAAATATCTTTCTACTACACCTACATTAAAACCTTGTTAGCGGTGGTAGCGTTATATAATTAATGCTATTAAAATTCTTTTATTCTTTCCAGCTAGTTAATGTTAGCTTTTCTATTTCTCTTAATCTTTCATTTTGTAATGAGGTATGTCCTAATTCTAGATCTTCTGCTATGATCATATTTGAGATAACATTCGCAAAGTTATTAGGGTTACATCCGGCCCTTTTTAATTCTTCATATTGGTTCGGATATGACTCTACCCATTGTTCCCATAAAACTTTTACAGATTCTCCTAAAAATGTTTCAAGATATGTAACATATCTTCTAACTTAGTGCCTATATTATACTAGTTTGTATATATTTTGCACTATTAAACCTTTCCATAGCTGATTATATTCGGCCAATCTATTGGGTCATGAACTGCTAAGTTTAATATAGCGCGCATCATTCTTATAATTTTGAATTGTACTGGTTTTTCAAAATCTCTCTTTTAGTACCCTATATCATATTGTCCAGGGGTATACGTAGGTTGATAGTCATCTTTTTCTGGAGGCAGGTTGTCCAGCTGACCTGGTACGTCTATCTCTTTCTCCTTCCTTTTACAGAGGACTCTCCATATCCTTTTTTCTTTTATGACTATTTTCTACTTCCATAGCTTCCATTGCATTATCTAAATTATGCAGTCCCACAATCATCTAGTGAGTATAAAATCACTATTTATTCTGGAATCTTCATATTTTCATCTCTATCCACATTTCTTTTATTAATCTCTCTCTATAACTTCTAATAATAAATTATTATTATATCCCATTGCTTATCTTCATTCACAACTTCTTCTTTTTGAGCTATATTCTTATCTTCGTTATTAATGATAGCATTATTATACTACCAGTATTTGTCTTTTTCTGGTGATGTTATAGTCTTATTTGGCATAGGTGAACGCTGGTTGCTAACATTTTATTATTTTTTACTTTCTTTAGCCTTGCAATTTCTCTAATGATAAATAATTCTCTTTCTCTTAGGCCAATCCTTTGTCATAGAATGACTATATTCCCATTCAATATGCTTTAGTTTATTTTCCCAATGAATTATTTCATCATCTAAATTAGCCTTTTCCATGCATTCAGTTACACCTTTATTCTTATCATCATTAATTTTTTATTCTGACATAAAAGATTCAGAGTCTTCTATTGATGCAGATTTATAGTTCATAAATCGAATACTACTACTTCCTTCACAATTTTGAAGCTTATGTAGTTTTCAGGTTGCCTTAATTTTTTTCTCTATTAATTCACCTATCTTCCATTCTTCTCCAGCTCTTTCTTCAGAACCAATTTTAAGAGGATTTCATAAATTTTATACCTTTTGATTGCATACTATCAATTACGTCATTCACATTTACTCTATATCTGGAGCTACTTCTATTAGTAAGCCTTCCTATAAATTCTATGCTTACTAACAAATTTGTTCCTTTAAAATCTTCGTACTCTTTTGTTTGGAAACCAAAACTCATTTTTTCAATAAATTCTTTTACAGGCATCATTAGGTCTGGAGCTATATAGGTTATCAATCTATTTTCATTCATGTCTCCTTCCAAAAATCCTAATGCTGCTTTGTCTACAGATTCCCATCTTCTGTCTAAAAGGGTTATTAGAACCATTACACCTAATTTCTTGCTTGTCATACCTTTGACTCCTATGATATACATACCTTGATGAATATATTTATAACCACAATATTTTAGTTCATTTTCAATATTTTTGCTTACAATTCTTAAATCTACTGGGTGTGTTAACACACTTAATTCTACTTCTCTGGATATTCTGTATAGACCACTCTTAGTCTCAAACATATCCATGTGATATACTTGCTGCGGTTTTATTTTTCTTAGGGTATCTTTCTGATATCTTTCCAAATCTCTTTGTATATCTATAACTTCTTCAATAATATCAATATCATCAGTTTTGCATGATAATCTATGCTTCATGGCCAAAGGTCTTGAATCTTGCCTTACTAATTGCAGGGTTTTGTCTCTTCTAAGGAAGCCTTTAGATACGTCCATTTTTCTGAATTAATATTTCTTGCAGAAGCAACTATTCCAGATGATGATAGCACAATTTCTTTGTTGTTTTGAACACTATTTGGCTTATCTAAAATCTGGATTAATAGATGGAGGATGGTGTTATTTTGTCTTATTATTACTTTGGAATCTTCTTTTGGGGAGTCGTGATCGGAGAATCCGATAGGAGGTGACAGATATTTAGCTACTTCGTCTAATGCTTGAGTATATTCAGTCATATAACTATGAGAGGATCAAAGTTTTTATCTCTTGCACCAACTTTTTTATTCAAGTATATCTTGTCTTGCTTCTGTGCGTGGGAGTGACTCTTTGCCTTTACTTAAGTAATGGCCTATTGATAACACTTCCTCTTTAATATAATCGTTATTCTTACAAACTATATTCTGTCTTGCTTTTGCTTCCTCTAGCTTATGTAAAGCTAGATCAATTTTATTATTCAACCCTGAATACTTATCCGCAAGTTTTTGGTATTCTTTCAATAAATTTTCAAATTTTTGGTCTAAATTCTCTTTTCTTTTTCCCCAAGATATGTAAAAGTTATATATCAAATCTACGACTGTATTTAATTGGCCGTGAGATGTATGCCAGATATGTTTTTCAAAGGGATTTATTCTGCACCTTATATTAATATTTTCCTTAGTATTTATTACTTTACCTGCGCTAACTTCTAAGTTTAAATATTTTAACCTTTCAATGATTAAACGCTAGACCTGATACCAACAATATAGTGAATAACAATATATTTTAATCAATATTAGATATGATTTTGATTAGGTTAATATGTGATTAGGTGGATAGATATGCTCTTTTATCTGAATAGTATTTACTATTCACTAGGTAGGGCACTATTCACAATAGTGTTTACTATTCAGTACACTATTGGAATAGTACTTTACTATTCACATCAATATTTAATTCTCTGGTATTATATGCTCGTTCTATATTCACTAAGAAGATTATATCTTAATGCAGGATCTATTTAGGGGCTGGCGAGGCTAACAATACGTTCGACGGTGTGCGCAGAGGTTTAAAATCCTACTTAGTACTCACCATATTTTTCATTATGTTGTTTCAGATGTAGCTAGGTTCTTTCACTTGATGTTTTTAATTGCAAATTTATGGGGTAAATTCTTATCGTCTTCCCAGGCAGTTCCACCCGAAGGGAATACTTATCTACGGCCACACGGTTCTCATTCAAACGCCACTCTGGGCTAAACAGAGAACTACCGGCAGAGGTTTCTCCTATAGGATCCCTAGCATAAGAACTCGTCCCATAAATTCATAAATAAAATACCAAGTGAAGTACGAAACTACATCATTTCCACAACATAATTTACATATGGCTTTCCCTTTCGGGAGGCCCCGAAGGGATTACACAAGCTAAAGGAAATTACCTTCTAATTACCTTCGTGAGCTTACAATGCACTGAATATTGTGGCTCTTATTACAGGGTGAGGAACTACTACTACTACTACTACTACTGAGCAACAAGCTTGCTAGCTGGGTTGCAGCTCTCTGCTCTATCGGTGGCTGGTTCTTCTTTGTCTGGTGTCCCTCCTCCTTGGCGGACGCCTCCTTTTATAGCCGCAAGATAGGCCATCGGGAGACTTCGCTTCTTTATTTTATATGTAGTAGGGTGCATACGTGTCCTTCTAGGGTATGGATAAGAGCAAGAGATAGTGCCCCGACAAGCTTCAATCTTCAGGAAGCTTTCAAGTCATTGCTTTTTCCACGTGGGCATTGTCTCTCGGTGAATAATTGGCTGGCTCTTCGTTTCATCTTCGCTCTTCAGCCATGCAAATCTTCATGCGATTCTTCTTCGGATAGATAGCTTCTTCTGCCTTCCGGAATCCTTATGCAGTGCATGTGTACATTCATGCCGAGGCTGCTTAAATATTCAACATTGCTTATTCATTTATTTATTTAATTTAAATTATTATAATTTTTTTTCATGGGTCTTCCCTGCCCATAAGATTGATAATACATTATCAATATTCAGAATAACTATTATTGGGATTTCTATCAATTATTCGGGTCGGGTATATATATATATATATATATATACATATATATATATATATATATATATATACATATATATATATATATATATATATATATATATATATATATACGTGTACCCACCCTTGTAATCACCAACGAAAAAGAAAAAGGCAGGATCGACACACCACTGTAGCTATCTTGTCCCGATCAGTTTTTTCGTTCGCCAAATTTACGAGGAGTTCTCACCCAGATGCGCCCTCATGATCGAATCAATCCAATCGCTAGACAGCAAGCTTACCCAGGTGCAACACAAGTGTGCTAGTGATACGTGCTATTGATAGAGAAATCAATTAAGCAGTTTGCTTGCTAGTTTTTTTTTGGAAAAGGAGGATGACCCACGGCCTCTGCATCAATCGATGCAGCCATATTATTAAATAAAAATGTAACAAAGCTTAAGGTCCAAAGAAGCTCATAAACTTAGCAGAAGTTGATAGAAAATAAGTCTGAAAAGCGCCACATCCAGCGATATAGAACTGAAAAGTGCCACATCCGGTGATAAAGAACAAGCTACGATGCCTACATACGTAGCCTATTATTAGCTCGCCATCCAAATCGGCTGAAGATAGCCCGTCCTAGCGTCTCCCAGTGCTTGCACCCAATAACCAAAAGCTCCCTAAAATCCGCATATGAGTGAGTAACGACCACCTACGGATCCAAGCTATAGCTCTGTAGATAACCTGCAAAAAATTAGTGAATTTTGTCCCATTAAAAATCATATCATTCCTAGTGTTCCATATAGCCCAGAATAGTGCACATATTCCTATCCGAATATGTTTAGCTATGTGTATGTCCACTCAATTAAGCTATGTCCCAAATAACATGTTTATGCTGCTTGGGGGATGAACGTTAAAAGCTATATGAATTGATCGCCATGATAATTTTGCAAGAGGACATTCGAGAAAGAGGTGTTTAATCGTTTCATTTTTATCACAAAAAAAGCACCTGGAGTTACCAACCCAATTCCTTTTCACCAAGTTATCTTTGGTTAGATTACTTCTTTATGGACGAACCACATAAAGATTTTAATTCGAAGCGGAACTTTAATCTCCCAAATGTGCAAAGACCTCGGCAATGGCCCAGAATCAATTAGGTCTGAATACATGGATTTCACTGAGAAGATTCCATTCGTGGTGATCTTCCAGCGAATTGTATCCGCCTGATCTGATAGGTGAACATCCATCAACCTACGGACCAGGTGCAACCAAGCATTCCAATGTTCCCCTACTGGGGATCTCCTAAATTGGATACTAAGCGGTATCAAGTTTAATACTGTGGCGACATAATCCTCCTTACGTTGCACAATATTATATAAGGATGGATATTGCAAGGCCAAAGGTGTCTCCCCTAGCCATGTATCCTCCCAGAATCTAGTAGTGGTACCATTACCAACTACGAACTTCACCCGTTGGAAGAAAGTTACTTTCGTCCTCATTAACCCCTTCCAAAAGGGTGAGTCCATTGGCCTAGCGGTGACCTGCGCCAAAGTCTTAGAGTATAGGTACTTATTCCGCAAGATTTGTACCCACATACCCTCGGTCTCAACAGATTGTCTGTATAGCGATTTGCTAAGCAGAAATCTATTCTTTACCTCTAAATTTTTTATCCCTAACTCGCCCTGGTCTTTTGTTCTACAAATGATATCCCATCTAGTCAATCTGTATTTCTTCTTGGCCTCATCACTTTGCCAAAAGAATCACGATCTATAGAAGTCTAGTCTTTTCCGTACCCCTACCGGTACTTCAAAGAAAGATAGAAGGAATATCGGCAGACTTGTCAAAACCGAATTTATCAAAACCAGCCGACCTCCGTAAGACATTAGCTTGCCCTTCCAGCAGCTTAGTTTCATTTCAAATCTATCTTCTATACATTTCCATTCCTTGTTCGTTAAACGTCTATTATGAATCGGGATCCCTAGATAACTAAAAGGTAAGGATCCCATTTTAGAACCGAACAAATTTCTATAGTCATCTTGTTCCTCTTTGGCTCTCCCAAGGCAGAACAATTCACTTTTATTGAAGTTGATTTTGAGCCCAGACAGTTGCTCAAAAAGGCATAATACAAGCTTCATATTCCTAGCTTTTGCAAGATCATGTTCCATGAATATGTTATATCATCCGCGTATTGTAGAACGGAGACACCCCCTCTACAAGGCGTGGGGGATGAGTCCTCCTACTTGGCCACTCTCTTTGGCCCGACCAATAAGTACTGCCAACATATCCGCTACAATGTTAAACCGCACAGGAGACATGGAGTCTCCCTGTCGTAACCCCTTACGTGTCTGGAAATAATGTCCTGTATCATCATTGACTTTTATACCGACACTGCCTTTCTGTATGAATGAATCCATGATACGTCTCCAATGTATCTATAATTTTTGATTGTTCCATGCTGTTATATTATCATTCTTGGATGTTTTACAATCATTTTATAGTCATTTTATATCATTTTTTGGTACTAACCTATTGACATAGTGCCAAGTGCCAGTTGCTATTTTTTGCATGTTTTTTACATCGCAGGAAATCAATACCAAACGGAGTCCAAACGCAGCGAAACTTTTTGTGGATTCTTTTCGACCAAAAGACATCCAGTGGGCCGGAGAAGCGCCTGGGGGGTGCTCCGAGGGGAGCACAACCCACCAGGGCGCGCCTGGTGGCCCAGGCGCGCCCTGGTGGGTTGTCCCCACCTCGGGTGCCCCCCGAACCGCCTCTTTGCTCTATAAATACCCCAATATTCCAGAAACCCTAGGGGAGTCGACAAAAATCAATTCCAGCCGCCGCAGAGTCCAGAACCACCAGATCCAATCTAGACACCATCATGGAGGGGTTCACCACTTCCATTGGTGCCTCTCCGATGATGCGCGAGTAGTTCTTTGTAGACCTACGGGTCCGTAGTTAGTAGTTATATGGCTTTCTCTCTCTCGTTTGTTTCTCAATACAATGGTCTCTTAGAGATCCATATGATGTAACTCTTTTTTGCGGTGTGTTTGTTGGGATCCGATGAACTTTGAGTTTATGATTAGATCTATCTTTTTATCCATGAAAGTTATTTGAGTCTTCTTGGATCTCTTATATGCATGACTGCTTATAGCCTCGTATTCCTTCTCCGATATTTGGGTTTTGTTTGGCCAACTTGATCTATTTATCTTGCAATGGGAAGAGGTGCTTTGTAGTGGGTTCGAACTTACGGTGCTTGATCCCAGTGACAGAAGGGGAACCGACACGTATGTATCGTTGCTACTAAGGATAAAACGATGGGGTCTATTTCTACATAAATAGATCTTGTCTACATCATGTCATCGTTCTTATTGCATTACTCCGTTTCTCCATGAACTTAATACACTAGATGCATGCTGGATAGCGGTCGACGTGTGGAGTAATAGTAGTAGATGCAGGCAGGAGTCGGTCTACTAATCTTGGACATGATGCCTATATAATGATCATTGCCTGGATATCGTCATGATTATTTGAAGTTTTATCAATTGCCCAACAGTAATTTGTTCACCCACCGTTGGCTATTTTTGTCGAGAGAAGCCAGTAGTGAAACCTACGGCCCCCGGGTCTCTTTTCCAATATATTTGCTTTCAAGATCTATTTTTCTATTCGCTCTTTTCTTTATTTGCAACTTTTATTTTCAGATCTATTAAACCAAAAATACAAAAATACCTTGCTGCACTTTATTTTATTTGGCGTTCGATCTATCAATATTTACTACTCTCTCACGTCCGTTTGCCTATTTTTGGCGCTTTTGCCCGAAAGGGATTGACAGCCCCTTTTACATGTCGGGTTGTGAGTATTTGTTATTTGTGTGCAGGTGCTATTTACGTAGTGTTGCTTGGTTCTCCTACTGGTTCGATAACCTTGGTTTCATCACTGAGGGAAATACCTACCGCCGCTGTGCTACATCATTCCTTCCTCTTTGGGGAAATACCGACGTAGCTTCAAGCCGCATCAAAAGGAATTTCTGACGCCGTTGCTGGGGAGACATCATCAACATCAACCAGGTTCCTAATCACAAATCTCATCTCCTTGCAATTTCCATTATTTGCCTCTCGTTTTCATCTCCCCCACTTCACCAATTTGCCGTTTTATTCGCCCCTCTTTTTCGTTCGCCTTTTTCTCGTCAGATCTCATGTTTGCTTGTGTTGCCATGTGCCTTCTATTTGCTTGCATCTTCGCTTGCTAAAAACCTATTGTTATGGATCCTCATCCACTTGCTAACCTTTTCAAAAGATCCAATTATGATGAACCAATTGCTAGTGAATTGAGTTCACTAGATTATCTTTATGAAGTTTTGTTTGAGATTTATGAATCTGAAAATTGTGATGAAGTGTTAAACGAAGGAATTTATAAAGTGGTTCATGATAGCTCCTTGAATGAAAAGCATGATTGCAATAATGTTATTATAAATTCTATTAATGTCAATTGTGCTAATAATATGCAAAACCCCAAGCTTGGGTATGCTAATTTTGATATGTCCACTACTTATTGCAATGATCATGATTGGGGTGATTCTTCTTATGATCTTGAAAATTTATTTAAGCCTCATGATGAATATGTTATTGATAGTAATGTTGGCAATAATATTGAAAGTGGGTTTGGAAGAGTGTCAACTTTGGGTAAAAATAATCCCACATATTTGGAGAGTGTTCAATTTTATGAAATTTTTGATAAAAGTGGGCTTGGAGAGGTCATGACTTTATTTGATGATAATCCCACTATTTTGGAAGAGTGTCAACTTTGCATGCATGTGGATCACGTAGAGAGTATGTTATGTGATAGCTATATTCTTGAGTTTGAATATGATCCCACATGTAATTATTATGAGAGAGGGAAATATGGTTGTAGAAATTTTCATGTTACTAAATTACCTCTCTTCATGTTGAGATTGCTATTGTTTTCTTCCATGCATATGCTAGATCTTGCTTGTCTTGCTAACTGGTTTTCCTATAAAATTCCTATGCATCGGAAACATGTTTGACTTAAATATGTTTGTCACATGTTTTATGATGCTCTCTTTGTGTTTTCATTATTATCTTTTATGTGAGCATCAATAAAATATTATGCCTAGCTAGGGGCGTAAAACGATAGTGCTTGTTGGGAGGCAACCCAATGAATAAAATTTATTTTTGTCTTTTTCTTTCTGTTCTTGAGTGTTTGCACAATTATGCTACTGCTATGATTGTGTTTTTTGTGGTTTAAATTAGTGTTTGTGCCAAGCAAAGCCTTTGGGGTGATAGTTGATTTGATCATGTTGGAAAACAGAAACTTTTGTGTCCAGTAAAAAAAATTGCAAATTTACAGAAGATAAGAAAAATTATGAATTTTTTACACAAGATTGAAATACAAATTTCCTATGTTGTCCTAATTTTTCAGAATTTTTGGAGTTACAGAAGTATTCGAAATATTCAAATTACTACAGACTGTTCTGTTTTTGACAGATTCTGTTTTCTTTGCATTGTGTGCTTGTTTTAATGATTCTATGGTTTTCTTTGAAGATTTTTTGCCATAGAAAAGTTAGAATACAGTATATATAATGCAAAAATAAAATATGAATTGGTTTGCTACAGTACTTATAGTAGTGATTTGCTTTCTTATAGTAACGGATCTCACGAAGGTTTTGTTGAGTTTTGTGTGCTTGAAGTTTTCAAGTTTTGGGTTATCTTACGATGGATGAAGGAATAAGGAGTAAGAAGAGCCTAAGCTTGGGGATGCCCATGGCATCCCAAGCTATTATCTAAACAGAAGCAAGCAACTAAGCTTGGGGATGCCCCGAGTGGCATCCCCTCTTTCTTCTAACGACCATCGGTATTTTACTCGAAGCTATATTTTTATTCGTCACATACTATGAGTGTTTGCTTGTTTTGCTTTATGTTCTAAGTTATGAATCCTTGCTGGACACACCTATTTGAGAGAGCCAAAATTATGCCATGACTTGTTAGAATTTCTCTCTATGCTTCACTTAAATTTTTTATGAGCTATGGATTTGCTCTAGTGCTTCACTTATATCTTTTTGAGCACGGCGTGTTTTAGTATTTTTGAAGAAATGCTCTCATTCTTCACTTAGATTTATTTGGGAGTTAGTAATTTTTTTAAGAAATTCTCTCTTGCTTCACTTAAATTAATTTGAGAGAAATAAGTATTATGCTCATGATCTTCACTTATATTTGTTTGAGCTTATCAAAAGCAACACATGAAAATTAGTTCCAAGGTGATAGATGTCCAAGAAGGATATAATAAAAACTTTCATGAAGATCATTGGACAAAATAAACTTGATTCCTTGTAATAGTTTTGAGATATGATGATGTGATATGTGAGTTATGTTGATGAGTAATTGTGCTTTAGTAAGAATATTGGTGTTAAGGTTTATGATTCCCTATGCAAGCACAAAAGTCAATAGTCATGCAATGAAATTATATCCTACTTGTGGTGCATTATGCGGTGTTAATTATTCTTAATGCTCGCTTATGAGATTATTCGTTTTTTTGGTTGGTCGCTTCTCAATCTTTTGCTAGCCTCCATTTTGCACTAAGTATGATCACTACTTGTGCATCCAAAACCCTTTAAACCAATTTTGCCACATGAGTCCACTATATCTACCTATATGCGGTATTCTTTTGCCGTTCTAAGCAAATTTGTATGTGCCATCTCTAATTTTCAAAATAAACTTCTCTTTTGTGTGTTCGTACCGCTCGCGAGGCGGTGAGGGGTGGCTAATATTTTCCATTCTAGATGTGGTATTCTCACGATGAGTGTTTATTCACTTGTCATTGCACGAAAGTAAGGCAAAGGTATTAGGGATGCCCAGTCCCGAAATGAAAAAAATGAATTTACTTTATGTCGTCAAATAATAAATTCCTTGGAAAGTGTTGGTATGGAGGGCACCCGTGGATACGGCTAGCCATGGAAAGTGAAAGAAATGGTGGAAAAAGGAATAAACTTTATTTTCTGTTTGGGAACCGCCTATGATATATCTAGCATGGAAAGTGTTGGGAACTCTAAGTCATTTTCATTGGTGGGAAAAGCACACCTCCCAAATTTTTTTTATCTCTAAGTTTTTCGCTTTGAGCTCTAGCACCTCTACAAATCCCTACTTCCCTCTGCGAAGGGCCTTTCTTTACTTTATGCAATTTTTTATTTTTTATTTGAGTCTCCATCTTCTCTTATAAAGCACCAACTAGGAGGCACTATGATCGTACTTGAGCATTGGGTGTAGTTAATATTCGAGTGTGTTTCATGAATGGTTCAATGGTTGAGCATGATGGGCTAGGGATAACTTATTTTAGCATTGATATTTTGAAAGACATAGTTGCTTGTTGATATGCTTGAGTATTTAAGTCATCATGTCAAAACTAGACTATTGCTTTGAACCATATAAAAGTCCAAATGTCCATGCTATAAAAGAAAGAATATGATATGACATGTTAGGCAGCATTCCACATCAAAAATTCTGTTTTTATCATTTACCTACTCGAGGACGAGCAGGAATTAAGTTTGGGGATGCTGATACGTCTCCAACGAATCTATAATTTTTTATTGTTCCATGCTGTTATATTAGCATTCTTGGATGTTTTACAATCATTTTATAGTCATTTTATATCACTTTTTGGTACTAACCTATTGACATAGTGCCAAGTGCCAGTTGCTGTTTTTTGCATGTTTTTTACATCGCAGGAAATCAATACCAAACTGAGTCCAAACGCAGCAAAACTTTTTGTGGATTTTTTTTGGACCAGAAGACATATAGTGGGCCGGAGAAGCACCTGGGGGGATGCTCCGAGGGGAGCACAACCCACCAGGGCGCGCTTGGAGGCCCAGGCGCGCCCTGGTGGGTTGTGCCCACCTCGCGTGCCCCCCGAACTGCCTCTTTGCTCTATAAATACCCCAATATTCCAGAAAGCCTAGAGGAGTCGACGAAAATCAATTCCAGCCACCGCAGGGTCCAGAACCACCAGATCCAATCTAGACACCATCATGGAGGGGTTCACCACTTCCATTGATGCCTCTCCGATGATGCGTGAGTTGTTCTTTGTAGACCTACAGGTCCGTAGTTAGTAGCTAGATGGCTTTCTCTCTCTCGTTTGATTCTCAATACAATGGTCCCTTGGAGATCCATATGATGTAACTCTTTTTTGCGGTGTGTTTGTTGGGATCCGATGAAGTTTGAGTTTATGATCAGATCTATCTTTTTATCCATGAAAGTTATTTGAGTCTTCTTTGATCTCTTATATGCATGATTGCTTATAGCCTCGTATTTTTTTCTCCGATATTTGGGTTTTGTTTGGCCAACTTGATCTATTTATGTTGCAATGGGAAGAGGTGCTTTGTAGTGGGTTCGATCTTACGGTGCTTGATCCCAGTGACAGAAGGGGAACCGACACGTATGTATCGTTGCTACTAAGGATAAAACGATGGGGTCTATTTCTATATAAATAGATCTTGTCTACATCATGTCATTGTTCTTATTGCATTACTCCGTATCTCCATGAACTTAATACACTAGATGCATGCTGGATAGCGGTCAATGTGTGGAGTAATAGTAGTAGATGCAGGCAGGAGTCAGTCTACTAATCTTGGACGTGATGCCTATATAATGAGCATTGCCTGGATATCGTCATGATTATTTGAAGTTTTATCAATTGCCCAATAGTAATTTGTTCACCCACCGTTGGCTATTTTTCTCGAGAGAAGCCACTAGTGAAACCTACGGCCCCCAGGTCTCTTTTCCAATAAATTTGCTTTCAAGATCTATTTTTCTATTCGCTCTTTTCTTTATTTGCAACTTTTATTTTCAGATCTATTAAACCAAAAATACAAAAATACTTTGCTACACTTTATTTTATTTGGCGTTCGATCTATCAATATTTACTACTCTCTCACGTCCGTTTGCCAATTATTGGCGCCGTTGCCCGAAAGGGATTGACAACCCCTTTTACACGTCGGGTTGCGAGTATTTGTAATTTGTGTGCAGGTGTTGTTTACGTAGTGTTGCTTGGATCTCCTACTGGTTCAATAACCTTGGTTTCATCACTGAGGGAAATACCTACTGCCGCTGTGCTGCATCATCTCTTCCTCTTTGGGGAAATACCGATGTAGCTTCAAGCCGCATAAATCCACCTGAGATCTCCAAGATTCATTGAACCCCTTCCTATGTAAGGCTTGCTGTAAGAAGGGACATTTGACCTTATCATATGCTTTTTCAAAATCCACTTTGAAGATAACACCATCTAGTTTCTTCGTATGGATTTCCTGCAGCGTTTCATGTAGGACCACAACCCCTTCAAGGATGTGTCGTCCAGGCATGAAAGCAGTTTGAGTTGGTTGCAGCACCGAATGGGCTATCTGTGTCAACCTGTTCATGCCAACCTTTGTAAAAATCTTAAAGCTTACATAGAGAAGACAGATTGGTCTAAATTGCTCAATGCGAATAACCTCAACCTTCTTTGGCAACAACGTTATTGTTCCAAAATTGAGGTGAAACTTGTTTAAGTGACCATCGAACAAATCATGGAACATAGGCATAAGATCTCCCTTTATGATATGCCAGCATTTCTGATAAAATTCCGCCGGGAACCCATCCGGCCCAGGGGCTTTATTATGCTTCATTTTCGTTATTGCATCAAACACCTCTTTCTCAGTGAACGGAGCAGACAACACCTCATTCTCGTCTAAGTTAAGTTGAGGTATGTCCCCAATCGCACTCTCATCTAGAGCTACAAAACTTTCTTCGGGTGCTCCAAAAAGCTTCTTATAATAATCAAAGATGTACAATTTTAGGTTCTCGTGTCCTACAATTGTACCCTCATCTTGTTCAAGCTGAATTATCTTCTTCTTTCTATGCTTCGCATTAGCTATCATGTGGAAGAACTGTGTATTATCACCTCCTTGGACTATCATAGAATCCTTTGCTCTAAGCGCCCATTTCATCTCCTCCTCTCTCATAAGGGCTTGTAACTTCTTCTCAGCCTCATTCTTAATATCTCGCTCAGACATATTAAGAAGGGTGGATTCCGCTTGCACATCAAGTTCATTAATAATTTGTGTCAGTCTCTCCTTTTTAACTTTATAAATACCACTTTGGTTTTTGGCCCATCCCCTCAAGAATTGGCGCAAATGTCTAATTTTGTTTTGCATCTCTCCACATTAGAGGTCCCACCAGACTCCCTGGCCCATTCTGTCACAATGAGATCCATGAAGCCCTCCCTCTCAAACTGTCCTAATTCGAAAGAGAAAGTATTTTTGTTACCCACGTGAGTCGAGTCCCCGGAATCAACCAGCAGTGGGGTATGGTCGGAAATGGCCTTCTGTAGAGCACGAACCGTTACCAGTGGAAATTTCCGTTCCCACTCAACACTAGTGAGAACCCTGTCCAATTTCTCATAAGTAGGATTTGGCAGGGAATTGGCCCACGTGAATTGCCTACCAGTGAGGTCACTCTCCCTCAAGTCGAGACTTTCAATAATCATATTAAACTTGAATGACCATCTTCCAACGAAGTTGACATTATTTTTTTCATCTTGTCTTCTAATGATATTGAAATGTCCTCCAACCATAATGGGCAACCTTTCATCCCCACAAATTCTCACTAAATCTGCGAGGAAGTCAGGCTTAAACTCTAGCTACGCCTCACCATCTACGGCCACCAAAGCCCATCTGAAGCCATCAATTTTCGATCTTACACGAAATTTGACCGCAAATTCGCCATGAACCACATTTAGCACTTCTAAAGTTTTGCACTTCACCCCAAGTAGGATCCCTCCAGATCGCCCCCTTGGAGGTAGACAGTGCCAATCAAAATCAACCCCCCCTGAAATGGTGTTGAGAAACTAAGGAGTGAAATTATCTCTACCCGTCTCTAATAAAGCCATGAAATCCAATTTTTGCTCTATCGATGTATCACTAAGGAATCTCCTTGTAGCCAAGTCCGCTAGACCTTTGCTATTCCAGAATATCCCTTTCATATTTCATCATGGAATTTTTTCTTTTGTTTAACTCTCGCACTCCTACGCACCGCCGATGTAGGATAAACCTTCCTCTTCCAAGTTCTTTCTGGTTTATCCTTCATCGCCTCTGTGTGCAGAGCACCGGTGTCAGTAGTAACAATGACATCTGGTTGCAAAGGGGCCATATACCCCTCGGCAACCACATCCTCATCCTCGCCTTCTAAGCCCTCCATGGGGATGAAATCCTCACAGAGACTCTGAAGAGCTGTTACTCCAATATCATTAATATCTATTTCATTCATAGGTTTTACTGCCGCTATATTTCGAATTAAATGCGTAGCTCTATCCTTTCTAAATCTAACAAATCGTTAATGGATTTGGCAGTTTCTTTGTCGTTAGTACCAAGAGAGATCCCTAAGTTGCTGGCTTTATCAATAGTTTCATGTTCAAAAAAGTGCAGAATGGAACAACTTGTATTAACGGACAAACCTGTATGAGCTTCGATGTCTCCAAGCTTGGCGTCCCTCATAGCACACCCCAGCTATATGTCATCCGGGTCCGGCTGGCCCGGGATCCGGTGGCTAAAATGTCTGCTACCGGACATAGGATCCAGAATACCTCCAAAAGCGATCACGTCCACCATAGCGACTCCATACGGGCTATGGCCGCATACCATATGCCCGATCGAGTATGAAGCGATGGGAGGCACTGACATCCCGGACTGATCCATCGGGGTAGCATCAACCGAGACGGCCGATGCACTGATATCAATCGGTCGGCTATTGTCACCAACCGGCCTGGACACCACCTGTGTCGAGCTGGTCGGACGTGGCGACGGAGAGCGAGATGGAGGCTTAGAACCCTCCTTCGCAGGGGGAGGAGTACCCGCTGTCGGTCGCCCCTCCGCCCTAACCATCAATGTAGACACCCCCACCCCCACAGGAGTAGCTAGCCTCTCATGCGGCGTCGTCTGCGGTGGAACCTCATCCACCAGCTGACGATGATGCTCCTCCATCACCTTCGATGGAAGATCATCATCAGAGTCCTCCATCTCCACGCGGTCACTCCAAAGGTGGCTGGTGCGGACACCGCCTGGAATGAACCAAACAGGAGAGAAGCCACCGGAGTGGACAGGGGCGCCGACCCCTTCTCTGTCCTCGGCTCAGTTGACTGTGTGGATTTTCTAGCCGGTTTGTCCTTCCCAATATGGTCATCGGGATTTCAATCCATCCCCTGATCATCGCTACCATCTCCACCATCGGTCATATCAACATCTGTGATCCCAGTGTTATTGTTTGCGTGATGAACCTCCTCAACCACAATATCAAGATCATAAGACAGTCCATCATAGGTCCATGGTACATAATCTGGAATATGTTCCGCACTCACAACACCGACAAGTAGCCTAGCTACTCCATGCAGACGTGTAAATGGAATGTCCACCTTCTCTGTTTTACCTAACAGAGAACCGAGACTTGAAACAATAAGAAAGTCATTAAGAAAAATCTCTGGAACACCTGAGATTCTGACCCAGACCTTTTCCAACGGTATCCCCGTCGGCTCAGTTTTTTGCCCTCGTCAAACTCAAGAATGCACTTACTCCCAAGCACCTTACTGAGCCCACACTTCAGCAGGTGATTAAAATCCTCCCTCCTAGGGAACTCCACTCTGTAAGCCTGATCCTCCAACCTGACGGGTGACCAGTGAAAAGACTCAGAAACTAGCCGTCTGAGCTGCTGACACACCTATTCCTCTGCCGACGTCCCCTGAGTAACCTTGACCAGACCAAACTTCGAGCTCTCCAACGCAGGAGTCACCGAGATCGTGCGTGGAGTCTCAAAGAACATAAGCTTGTTGTTACAGACATCGTAAATGGTCACCACAGGTGTAGATATCAAAAGCAACAGACAATCGTCAGATGAGTGTCCAGGCTTCAGATAGATATCACATAACACCGCCATGCAGTCAATCACAAAGTGACCTGGCACACCACAACGATAACAGGTCATCTTTTCTTTCTTACGTGCCGCCTTATTACCCTGCACATTATCAGCTTTGTCGCTACCTTTGTCACTCAATTTTGATGATTTTTTAATTTGATGAATTCTTTTAAATCCGACAAACTTTTTCTCTTATTCGATGAACTTTTTTCAAATTCGATGAACTTTTCTCAAATTTGTGAACTTATTTCGAAATTTCATGAACTTTTTTTCAATTTTGTGAAGTTATCTCAAATTCACGAAATATTTCAGTTTGTACGAGTCTTTAAATTTCTTGATTTTTTTCAAAACTCATGGTTTTAAAAGGTTTCTTGAGTTTCTTTTCAAAGTTTACGATTCTTTTTCATATAGTTTATATTAGGTATATAATAGTATATGTTAATGTTGTAGTAGAAGAAGCTCAAGTGGTGCTCTATCCTGATATTTGTTCGCCCGAGCGCCCCATCCTCACATCGTCAACAGCTAGGAAAGCAGTGATGGTACTACCTGCTTGTTCGCCCCTTCCTTCTCCTCTCCGCTTCACTCACATATGGCCATAAAATGTCGTGGTAGCTTATGTCCTAGGCGTCTGATCACATAAAATGTCGTCGTAGCTTATGAAAGTTTTCATGTGATAAAGAATAGGAGATATGGCCATAATGGTTGGTGTGCGGTGAAGCTGGACATGAATAAGCCATATGACCGGGTTGAATGGCCGTTTCTGGAAGGTATTCTGCTGAAATTGGGATTTCGTGAAGAGCGGGTTAAACTGGTTATGCAATGTCTGAGTACAGTGGAATACTGTGTACGTTTTAACTCAGGAGAAACGTAAACTTTTGAACAGTCGAGAGGATTGAGACAAGGCGATCATTGTCGCCTTATTTGTTTCTGTTATGTACTGAAGGATTGACTACTTTGCTGAATAAAGCTAAGGAAGAAGGGAAGCTAGAGGGAGTGAAGGTATGTAGAGAAGCACCGGCCATCACTAATCTATTGTTTGCAGACGATTCGTTAATCCTGATAAAGGTCAATACTGAGAATGCTGAGTGTCTGAAAGAAATCCTTGCATCATATTGTGCTGCTTCGGGACAGACGATTAGTGTGGACAAGTCAAGTGTGTTGTTTAGCCCTAATACCAGAGTTGAGACGAAGGAACAAATTTGCAGCAGTTTGAATATAATGAGCAAGGCACTATCGGATACATATCTTGGCTTACTAGCCACTGTAGGTATAGATAGGACAGATTGTTTCCAGTTTTTGGTGGATGGAGCTATGAAAATAATTATGCGATGGAAGGAGAGGCAAGTTTCAACAGGAGGAAGTGAAGTGCTACCCAAATCAATTGTACATGATATACCATCTTACGCTGTATCAGTTTTCAAAATTCCAAAACGGATTTGTAAAGGAATTACACATGCGATGTCGCATTATTAGTGGGATGACGGTGACAATCAGAGGAGAATGCACTGATTTGCCTGGTGAAAGTTGTGTGTGCCAAAGAAATAAGGTGGAATGGGATTTCAAGATATTCATTGTTTTAACCTAGCTAGGCCTGCTTGCGAAACAGGCTTGAAGACTAATTGATAATCCAAATTCCCTTTGTGCCCATCTTCTCAAAGCCAAATATATTTTGATTGCAACTCTGTAAAAGAGAGCCTCATTCGCATGACAAAGAATTATGTCGGGGTGCAGACACTAAAAAGAGGTAATATATGGAGGATCGTTGATGTTAGTCAGTTCAATGTTTGGGATGATGAATGGATCCCTAATTCACCTACCAGGAAAGTGATCATGGGTCATGGAGGAAATTTACTATCAAAAGTAAGTGTATTCATTGAACCTATTACGGGTCATTGGGATGAAGAGTTAGTTTCTCAAACATTCGAGCAAGTTTGTGTGGCGTGGATCCTTGTGATTCTGTTGCCTGAATTTGATATGGTGGACTTCGTAGCATGGAAGTTGTGCAAAATACGGACATTCTCAGTGAGACCGGCATACTTTGCAGAGTGGCACAACCAATATGGACATAAAATATCTAGAGAAAATATAGTCGGACCCTCCTGAAATTCACCAATAGGGGGGATGATCTGGAGCTTAAGCTGTCATGTCAAGGTTAAAATTTCCCTGGTGCGAACTTTGTTAGGATCGCTACCATGTCAGGTGACTTTGGCTAATAAACATATAAAAGTTGCTGGGCAATGTCCTACGTGCGGTATAGGAGCCAAGGATCCCAAGAACCTGTTATTCACTTGTGCAAAAGCTTGCTATTTATAAAGCATGCGCTGTGGAACATGAAGGGGAAAGCTGTGCTAGAATATTTATTACTCCCTCCATTTACTTTTAAAATGCCACTATGGAATATACGTTTTGCATCAATACAAGGCCACCAACAGTAATCGAGGAAAGAATTAATTAATGATATTTCCTCGTACTAGCAACCTGTTTAATACTTGCATGCATGCAGTCATAATAACACTAGCTACTTCCTCCACTCAGTTTTCTTGCATGGATGTTGCATATTAATGATTCCAGTAAACGAAAAGAAAACCTGGCTTGTACAGTATGCATTAAATTTTACCTTGGAACCTGTAATTTGAGTTTGTGGCCTTGTATATAAAAATGGAGGGAGTACTACAACCAGTTGAAGATTGTGTGGTCCTGGTCTGCAAAATTCAACAAAAGCAATTGCTATTAGTTCCTGGTATTTATGGTAGGTGAGGAGAAAGTTAGTGCATAATGAAAAGGTCCAGGAACCTAAGTTCATAGCAATGGCAATAATAACTTTGGTAGCTAACTATACTATAGCAAGTGATGCCAAGGCAGCAAGCAAGCAACATGGCTAGGAAAGACCAACGAGCAACTATGTGAAGCTAAACGTGGATGGGGCTTTTGACTCAAAATTACTCAAGGGCTTGTATGGCGCTGTCATCAGAGACTCGAATGGCAGATTCTTCACGGCAGGAAACAAGGAAATCGATGGGTGTGGAGATGCGCTTATGACACAGGCGCTGGCCATACGGTTGGTCTCAGTTTGGCAAGTACAATAGGGTGTAACCACATAGATGTGAACTCCGACAACATCTAGGTGATAGAGACAGTGAAGAATGGAGGTCACTCTTTCGGTCTATCGACGACAATTTTTGATGATATATATCACCTTGCGTGTGATTTCCCGCATATTATTTTTGAGCATGCTCCTAGAGAGACTAATTGTGTTGCCTATGATTTAGCCAAACTAGTTAGAAATAAGGTGTGTGTGGGGTGGATGGAAGATCCACCTGTAGAGATTATTGATACACTTATAAAAGATAACACGGTTTTCACTTTGCAATAAAGAGTACTTTGTTGTCAAAAAGGAGATTACAAAAGATGGAAATAAGGAAACAAAATATGATACGCATCCTCCTTGATTCGGCTCGCAGGACGTGTCTAACAGAAACTCAAGCTACTAGATTTTCAACCACAAATCCATGCCACTAGTATTCTAGTCGATCCGAACCGTAACGAAGCTGCAGAATATTGTAGTCGCCGAAGTTGGAAGAATCCACTGAGGGTGTCATTTTCCCAGGCGGTTACACAACCACCTCGAATAAGTTGTACTACTACCCTTACTCTGGTATGTCCGGATGGCAAAATAGAGTGAGTGCAGTGTACCAAAACTGGCTGTAATGCCATGTCCTATGCTAGTGTGATTGCTGAACATCGATAATGTACTGTGCAATGTGCCTAAAATTCTATTCTATGGTTTGACTTATTAGGGTTGAATATACTCCTGACACCTCTCATTCCAAGCTATTTATCGTTTACACTGTAAACAAGTACGGGTACAGGACGAGATCACTCATATAGCTATAAGAGAACCTGATCTATCATTCCTTAACTATGACCTGTAGGTAGTTGAGAAGGAGAGGATGATGAGATGGTTCAAGGAAGAGAAGGCCATGAGAGGGATGAAAATATAATGTGAAATGGCATACGCCCTTTATTAAAACTAGCAAACATGCCCGTGTGTTGCAACGGGAGGAAAAAATATATTGCCATTAGCCCGCTAAGCATGACACAAGACCCCATAAGTGTAGGAGATATGCCCTAGAGGCAATAATAAATGTTATTATTTATCTCCTTGCTCATAATTATGTTTATGTTCCATGCTATAACTGCTGTGGTTCCCGAGCCCGTATATCCATAAAGGCTCTGGGGAAAACCCATGTGCACATGTGGAATAATAAACGGTAAAAAGTATTCCTAGTCATGCCTCTAAGACTAGCTCAAGTGTTGCATGATGATTATGTTTTCCCAATCATGGGCATGTCTATGCCAGCAGCTTTGAGGGCACAATGTTAGAAGAACATTTGTGTTGAATCGACCCGATTGATGTTATGCTATGAGATTCATTCGTCACAAGTTAATGGTTAATAACACAGAGATGGTTAATGTTTGCATGATTCCTCAGACCATGAGAGTATCGAGTTTCTTCGTGCTTGATTCATGAACTTTGGGGTTTGTTAAACGTCATACGTAACTGGATGGCTATTACGGCGGCTTACGGGTTCATGGGAAAGTATGTCAAGTAACTTGATAGCTCAAGATTGGGATTTGCTCCTCCGACGATGGAGAGATATCTCTGGGCCCTCTCGGTGTTACGGTATCCATCATCGTCTGGCCAGACACTTTGTGATTTGATCACGGGGATGCCGGAACACGGTAATGAGAAAAGAGAACAATACCGGTAACAAGGTAACTAGCATAGTGGACAAGTTGTTGATCCACGGGAATGCCAACATGTCTCACCTCGGGTATTTGTAACATATCGCGAAGCAACAGGAATAGCACACGGCAACTGGAGGTTCACTCGAATATTCATTCGTGTGGGTATAGGGGTCAATATGGGTGTCCACGGCTCCGATGTTGATCATTGATCGGAAGGGGTTCCGTGTCATGTCTATACTTCACCAAACCTATAGGGTCACACGCTTAAGGGTCATCTATCTGCTGAATACTAGACAGGGAGTCTGAGAGAAAATCACCGAAAAAGTTTCGGACAGCGGAAAAGTTCCGCAGAGAGAACACCGGATGAGTTTCGGTGAAACTGAAAAGTTGTTTCGGGGTATTCCATTAAGTCAAATTGGTTTCGGCACATGCCTGATAATTCTAGGAGGGTGCCAGAATCATTCTGGAAACTTTTGGGAATTTTCTGGAAGAAAAACCGGAAATGTTCCGGAGCTGCCGGAACCGCTTCAGATGCTTTTCGCAGATGAAATCACTAAACTGGAATTGTTCCAGAACGCGTTGAAAATTATTTTAGTGGGTACTGGAAATGTTCTAAGCCCACATAAATATTTTCAGTTCGAACGGACGCTGAAAAATGTCGTCATGAATAGTGAAAGTGCTTTTTGGGTTACTTTTTGGAAAGCCATTATTTTGGGCTTTGTCCCAAGATATTTTTGGGGGTGACATGGATGGATGAGGCCCCCTTGGGGGCCCCTACAAGGTGTTGGCCGGCCACAATGGGGCTCCTCCTTGGAGCCCCCACTTGTCTCTTGGTTTCACACTTGTGCCCTTGTGGAAGGACTATTCATGTGGTTTTTGGGTTTTTGTGAAAAACTACCCTACCCCTTGGGATTTCCTATAAATAGAGGTGGAGGGGCAGCCCTCCACACTCACTCCTTCTCACATACAAGTGCCATTGGATGATCTGGCTTCTCTCTCCCTCCCCGCGAAATAGTTTTGCAGAGCCGAAAGGCTGTCTGGGTTCCGGTGGGAACTAGTTCTGGACGACGAAGCCCTGCCGGATAGATGACACCGTATGTGTGCAACTCTGTAGAGAGGTCGTAGTTTCGATCTTAGTGCCCGAGGGGCTGTTCGTGAGTGCCTCCCGAAGGGCTGTCCAAGTGACGGTCCCAATTCTGTGAGTCCTCCCGAAGCGCTGTCCGAGTGACTGTCCGAGTTTTGAAGGTCCTCCCGAAGGGCTGTCCGCGACACCGTCCGGGGGACTGTTCGACCGCCTCCCGTAGGGCTGTCCGAAGGGAAGACGAGGGTATACATCCTCGCGGTTGGGAGGTTGTAAATCCTAGCTGCGGGGATCTGCACCGCCGATCGTCATCGACTCTACTTCCGCTGCACCACGAGTCGGTAACGAAAATGATCAAACCTTGTATGCAGTCTCCATAGTGGTCCTGGGCTGGTGCGTAGGTCGGAAAACTTTTGTTTTCTGCTGCGTTACCCTACAGTGGCATCATGAGCCGTGCTATGCGTAGATGCAGGTTGCGATGTAGAATACATAGAGATGTATGGGTGTTGCACAATATAATTAGGTAGTAGATGAGTTCTATTACTGAAAATTATTTGTGCGGGTAGCAGATGAAATCTGTTACCCGATGTTCTTGTTGCTTCCCTGGAATTTGCATATTTCTGATCTTGATAACAGTATGGTGGAGTTTCAATGTTCTGGCAATCCGTGATCCTGATTGATCAACGAAGTGCTAACAGTTCATTGAATTCCACCGTAGTTAAAAAGAAAGATGAAATTTCGCAGACGAAAGGGCAATGCAGATATGATCTGCACGGGGGTCATGCGTATGACGAAGTTTAGTATGGGGTTCGAGATTTTATTATCTCGTGCTTCATACACCCTGCATTGTTAATCTAGCGATTTGAATTATCATACTTGATGCTGGACGTTGGTAGCTTCGGTTTGTTTCGAAACCTTAGAAGCCACGAAAAACAAGTTTTTGCATGGACCGATTAGAGAAGTCTAACTTGGTTTTGCAGGAGGGTTTGCATGTGCATGTGATGTGGTATAGCAGTGCTCATAATAATTTGATAATGTATGAGATGACTATATGAGGTAAATTAATTAACATGACATGCGTGTCATGATTCGGCATGATGGCTGGAGCCATATGATTGCAGTTTAAATGACCTGCGTGTCAACCTTGTGTAATGCACTTATTTTATTAGCTATAGAGATAACAATATTATCTGGTGCATCGACAAGGTGGTGGCAATCTTCGCGAAGGTGAACACCGACGCGAATGCCGAAGACGAAGAAATACAAGACTTCTCCGTCAGAAAGGGCTATACCATATCATGCTATTATGAATTGCCTGAGATGTTTATCCCTTATGATGCACCCTTCTTGATTGCGCGGTAGTCGCTTTTTATTAGGGTGATCTCTCAAAAAAATATCATAGTTGATAGTGTTCTCCCAAGTGTAGCACCGTCACGGCACCTAACTTTTCGGGGTGCGCCATGACTAACATGGGTACGAACGATTAGGGATTTGTGAGGCGGGTGAGTTCAGACCTCGCAGCGAGATCACTTGGTTGTCTTTGACGTTCAGGCATGACAGTCATGAGCTCGGAACACGCCCATCGAAAGATGAACAAGAGTCGCATAGAGATGTGATTGGCAGGTTGGCCTACCGGTTGAGATTTTCGTCATCAGTGGTGACTAACATCAATGATGAATAATCAAAACACGGGTCTTGAATCACTCACAATCAACTATGAGAGATATTGATTTGAGTGGGAGCGCACTGTAGAATTATCTTGTTTAATTCTCAGTGCAATTAATTGTGAACACTGTCTAAGTGTTATATGCATAATAGTTGTAGAATAATGGCTCGCGTTTCCACCTTCCCTATTAAAATTGAATAGCTGTTAAATATCTGGTTAAAACTTTACGGTTGGTAACGTAATGTCAGGATTGTCCTCAAAAGTGCCAAGAAGGACTTTGTCCTATCGCATACTTTGGTATTCTCTCGCTTATGCTATGGATCATGTGACTCTCGTCCTTCGATCCAAAAGCTAGAATTCCGTTTCACTCAAGTGCAATATGTTTGTTTCCATGAGACCCGAACTTCGAAAGTTTGGATAGTTATGTGAAATTCATGGAATTTGAAAATCATTTTTAGAGACAGACAAAGGCTAAAAGATATGAGATATCCAAAGCAATGTTTGTTTGCAAACTATTAGTAAAAGAAGTTTACTATGCATTAGACTGATAAGAGAGGGATCCAGAAGAACGCCTATCATATGATAAAAGGTGAATAAAACAACAACTTAAGAGAAAGGAAGTGTCCGAAGGGTGTTAGTGAAACTTTCACGCCTAGGAAGTCCGAGGCTAACGCCACTCTTAAGTTGGGTGCTTCTTCTGAGAGTAGGAGAAATACTAAAAGTTAAAACTGTTAGAAGTATAAAGGCAATAAGAAAGAAGACTGGAATATCCAGCTCATGTATGAATGTCATACAAAGTTTTTAATGTATAGAAGGCTGGTCAAAGATATAGTTCTTGGGAATTATGGTTAAACATGTTAATCACTAATTCTTGGGTATTGTGAGACAATCACAAAGATACCCGCTCGATTGCATTCTGTTGCAACTCGATGTAAGAACTACTATGGCCTGAAAGACTAGCCAGGAATGAGGTTGAGATACACACATGGGACATAGTAAATGTTACTATACCTTCCATCGGTGTATTACCTATGTATTTACTTTCATAATTCATTTTAGAGTTTCACACTCTAGCCCTTTGCATAAGGTATCTTGCAAGAAGGTTGTTCATAAGAGAACTTTTGATGTTCGGTGTTATGAATAACATAAGGGCCATACTTTCATTATGAATGAGATGTATGTTATGAATATTGATAATAATATATTACCTCTGGATTTACATTCATAATTCATTTTAGAGTTTTACACTCTAGCCCCTTGCATAATGTTGTTGCAAAAAGGTTGTTCATAAAAAGAACAATTGTTGTTCAGTATTATGAATAACATGAAGGGCCATGCTTCCATCCTCGATGGGACGTATGTTATGAATATTGATGGTAATATGATACATCCATAACACTGACGCTAAATATCATAAAGAATACCACACAAGTGTGGCACTGCATTTGGTCACATTGGAGAAACCCGCATGGATAAATTCCATTATGATGGATTTTGAAGTCATTTGATTTTGAATCATCTGACACTTGCAACTTTCCTCCGAAAAGAGAAGTGACTGAAATACCGTTCACAGGCCATAAGGAACGAGCAAAGAACTTATTGGTGATCATACATTTTGATGTATGTAGTTCAATAAATATTGTTGCAAGTAGTGGATTTATCTATCTTCAGAAATGACTCAAGTAGATATGTGGATATTTACTTGATGAGACGTAAGTCTGGATCTTTTGAATTCATTCAAAAGGTTTTCAAATATGAAGTAGAAGTTATTGTAACAAGAAGATTATGTTTCTACAATTCGATTGCAGAAAAGAATATTTGAGTTACAAGTTTAGCGAATGTCTGATGAGTTGTGAAAGGGGTTTCATAACTTGCACCTCCCGGAACACCACTGCAAGTGGAAAGTCCGTGAAAATGTAATCGAACCATTTATGACATGGTAAGATCAAAGATGACATAAATAAATTTGCCATTATCCCTTTTAAAGAGTGATGCTTTAGAGACTGCGGCTTTTACACTGAAAAGAGCTCCATCGGGTCTGTTGAAATGACACCATGGTATGGTACGCCCAACCATGTTATATCTTTTCTTAACATTTGGAATATGGGGCTTGTGTAAAAGGTTACAAACCTATTCCAAATCAGACAAGTGCTACTTTGTAGGTTATCCCAAGTCATGGGGTATTCCCCCACCACTATACCGAGGCAAAAGTTTTTGCCACAAAACGGAATGCTTTTAAAGAGAATTGTTCTTGCAAAAGGTGAGTGGGAGGGTAGTGCAACTCGACGAGATAACCAGTATCTTCGTCATCAGGTCAAAGGAAAGGAACCTTGGAAGTGATTCCCGAGTTTCCTACTGCGACTGATACGGAAGTCTCTACAATAAAATGTATGGACTTCGGTCGAACTTGCAGCTAAACCACGTAGGCAAGGCTCGTGCAAACCTCTCAGGTGCGCAGACGAGATATTGTTGTTAGACAACAGTATACCTACGATACACAAGGAAGCGTTGATGGGCCCTGACTCCGGGATTGGCTAAATGCCAATATAATCCGAGATAGTTTCCATATAAATGATTCAAGATCATATCTTGATGACCCCTTCGGAAGGCTTAGAGTCTAACGAACTTTTCTGGAACTATAAACTGATGTGGATAAAATGTTTTATCCATAAAGCTCGACTTGTTGCAATAACAAGTTCAAGGAGTTGACTATGATGAGGTTGTTTCATCATAGCGAAGCTTAAAGTCGGTTCGGGTTGAACTAGTAATTGATACATATTTCAATCATGAGATATGAAACATGGATGACAAAAAGATTTCCATCTGATGGAAATGAAAACAAGGACTTGCATGTGCTACAGTCCAGGGTATTTTGTCAGTCCAAAGGATGCTAGTAACTATGCAAACTTCAGAGTTCCAGCAATGGACAGAAGAGAGCAAAATGGAGTTGGAATCTTCGTGTTTTGATGGATTGGTCAAAAGGGTTTTGACTTCATCAATGGGTAACGAAGATGCTTGTGATTCAAGAAAGTAAGTGGGAGCATAATAATATTTCTAAGAACGTTGTGTGCTTGACACATTGTTAATTGGAAATAAATTTCTTGACACGAATTAGGACTTCATTTGAAAATAGTTTTTCGATGAAGTGCTTGGGCTAAATGGCCTCAATATTAGGCATAATGATCTATGGAGATAGATTTGCCTAATAAGACTAAGCAATGAATACATATTGACAAGATGCTAAAACTTTTTAGCATTTAAAACGCCAAGGAGTGATTCTTGCCGAAGTCACATGGAAAGAGTTTTTGCAAGACTCGGTGTCCCAAAAACACTGATGAGCAAAATACATGATGGAGATTCCACACACCTTCATGTTTGGATTAATCATGTATTCCATGGTATGTAAAAACAACCAGATATGTCCAATACTCCAAAGTTGTTGCGAGTATAGATACCAAAGTGATCAAAAGTACTGATCATGGGACAACAGTGAAAAAGGGTCATTGAGTACTATAGTAGCACTGATGACATGTTTTCTCGCAAGCGGAGATCATGAAGAGTTCGTTGTAAAAGGTTACATCGATACAGTCTTTATCCATGCTCCAAGCGATTTTCGATTAAAGTTAAGGGTTTTGTGCAATACACAATATGGTGGCGCGGTAGTTGGGAATTGTTCCAAACAAGATACTGAGGCGAATTCGATAACAAAGGCTAAGTATGTTGACGCTTTAGAAGCGACAAAGAAGTTGTTGAATCATATAGTTCATTCATGAACTTAGTATGGTTCCAAGAAGGCTTGGTCAATGGGACACTATTGCAGATAGTTGCTCCATAGCTCAGTCTGAGGAATCAGGTTTCGACCAATGATTCACACATATACAAAGCAAGGTGTACACAAAATATGAATTTTGTGAAAGCGTGAAAATGCGAGGATATGCAAAGATACACACGGATCTGAAGTCGTCAGATCCGTTGGACATCAGGCTATACCACATGCGAAGCATATTTTACACCAATGTGCCATAGGTGTAAAGTGCATTAACATTAACTAGATTATTGACTCTAGTGCAAGTGGGAGTCTGTAGGAGATATGCCCTAGAGGCAATAATAAATGTTATTATTTATCTCCTTGCTCATAATTATGTTTATGTTCCATGCTATAACTGCTGTGGTTCCCGAGCCCGTATATCCATAAAGGCTCTGGGGAAAACCCATGTGCACGTGTGGAATAATAAACGGTAAAAAGTATTCCTAGTCATGCCTCTAAGACTAGCTCAAGTGTTGCATGATGATTATGTTTTCCCAATCATGGGCATGTCTATGCCAGCAGCTTTGAGGGCACAATGTTAGAAGAACATTTGTGTTGAATCGACCCGATTGATGTTATGCTATGAGATTCATTCGTCACAAGTTAATGGTTGATAACACAGAGATGGTTAACGTTTGCATGATTCCTTAGACCATGAGAGTATCGAGTTTCTTCATGCTTGATTCATGAACTTTGGGGTTTGTTAAACGTCATCCGTAACTGGATGGCTATTACGGCGGCTTACGGGTTCATGGGAAAGTATGTTAAGTAACTTGATAGCTCAAGATTGGGATTTGCTCCTCCGACGATGGAGAGATATCTCTGGGCCCTCTCGGTGTTAAGGTATCCATCATCGTCTGGCCAGACACTTTGTGATTTGATCACGGGGATGCCGGAACACGGTAACGAGAAAAGAGAACAATACCGGTAACGAGGTAACTAGCATAATGGACAAGTTGTTGATCCACGGGAATGCCAACATGTCTCACCTCGGGTATTTGTAACATATCGCGAAGCAACAGGAATAGCACACGGCAACTGGAGGTTCACTCGAATATTCATTCGTGTGGGTATAGGGGTCAATATGGGTGTCCACGGCTCCGATGTTGATCATTGATCGGAAGGGGTTCCGTGTCATGTCTATACTTCACCGAACCTATAGGGTCACACGCTTAAGGGTCATCTATCTGCTGAATACTAGACAGGGAGTCTGAGAGAAAATCACCGAAAAAGTTTCGGACACCGAAAAAGTTTCGGACAGCGGAAAAGTTCCGCAGAGAGAACACCGGATGAGTTTCGGTGAAACTGAAAAGTTGTTTCGGGGTATTCCATTAAGTCAAATTGGTTTCGGCACATGCCTGATAATTCTTGGAGGGCGCCAGAATCATTCTGGAAACTTTTGGGAATTTTCTGGAAGAAAAACCGGAAATGTTCCGGAGCTGCCGGAACCGCTTCAGATGCTTTTCGCAGATGAAATCACTAAACTGGAATTGTTCCAGAACGCGTTGAAAATTATTTTAGTGGGTACTGGAAATGTTCTAAGCCCACATAAATATTTTCAGTTCGAACGGACGCTGAAAAATGTCGTCATGAATAGTGAAAGTGCTTTTTGGGTTACTTTTTGGAAAGCCATTATTTTGGGCTTTGTCCCAAGATATTTTTGGGGGTAACATGGATGGATGAGACCCCCTTGGGGGCCCCTACAAGGTGTTGGCCGGCCACAATGGGGCTCCTCCTTGGAGCCCCCACTTGTCTCTTGGTTTCACACTTGTGCCCTTGTGGAAGGACTCTATTCATGTGGTTTTTGGGTTTTTGTGAAAAACTACCCTACCCCTTGGGATTTCCTATAAATAGAGGTGGAGGGGCAGCCCTCCACACTCACTCCTTCTCACATACAAGTGCCATTGCATGATCTGGCTTCTCTCTCCCTCCCCGCGAAATAGTTTTGCAGAGCCGAAAGGCTGTCTGGGTTCCGGTGGGAACTAGTTCTGGACGGCGAAGCCCTGCCGGATAGATGACACCGTATGTGTGCAACTCTGTAGAGAGGTCGTAGTTTCGATCTTAGTGCCCGAGGGGCTGTTCGTGAGTGCCTCCCGAAGGGCTGTCCAAGTGACGGTCCGAATTCTGTGAGTCCTCCCGAAGGGCTGTCCGAGTGACTGTCCGAGTTTTGAAGGTCCTCCCGAAGGGCTGTCCGCGACACCGTCCGGGGGACTGTTCGACCGCCTCCCAGAGGGCTGTCCGAAGGGAAGACGAGGGTATACATCCTCGCGGTTGGGAGGTTGTAAATCCTAGCTGCGGGGATCTGCACCGCCGATCGTCATCGACTCTACTTCCGCTGCGCCACGAGTCGGTAACGAAAATGATCAAACCTTGTATGCAGTCTCCATAGTGGTCCTGGGCTGGTGCGTAGGTCGAAAAATTTTTGTTTTCTGCTGCGTTACCCTACAATAAGACCATGCAATTTATCTCAATATTGCATTCCATTCGTGTTCCCTTGCCACTCAGGACCTCCAGAGCGCTCCTCGCGGCTAAGCCTAGCCACTGGCTCGACATTGCCGTAGCGTTTGCGTTGTGCACTGGCCAAGCCAGCCGAAGTATTTGCCATGTGAGCTCTTTCTCAAACCTCCTCGGCTAGTTTCGGTGGCTCCTTATGCTTCTTCCAAATAATACTAATTATATTCAAAATTATGATGCAATTTTTTTTTCAAGTGTCTTTTATCAAATATAGACTTAAAGTTGATGTTAAAGTCATTTTAAAATCCATAATAAATTAAACTTAAATAATTTCTCCACTATGCAAACTCTGAAACAAATGTTTTAAACATTCACTTTAAAAGATTAAATTAAAGCATTAAGTATATGTAAGTATTAAATTCAATCAAAATATAGTTTTGCAACTCAAGTAATTCTAATATTTTTTGGAACAAAAGAAGCTGAATTTTGAGTTAAAATAAGTAAGATTTTTTTTACTATTTAAGAGGTGTACTGCTGTATGTTGTTGATTTAAACTATGATGACTGATGAGATATACGTGTATGTAGTTAATCTATATTAGCACATGCACACGCGCATCTTCAGTGTTTCCTCGCGGCGCCGAACCTCACAGAGATACACTTAGACCGAATTGAGGTGGAGCACGGTCGCCGTCGAAGATAAACGGCAGTCAGAGTAGCCTCCGCCGCTCCAGCGTGACGGCTGCCACTGTGTAAATGGCCTGCACTATTTTCCCAATGTGTGTACAGTTGTATACTACTAAATCCATAATGTGCAGTCTCAGCAATGTATCTGAGCATCCATTAAACCACACAACGGTACAAGCATCATATATACTGGGGAGCTCACCTTTAAGAAAAAAAAAGAATCTGAAAAGAAAAGAAGGGGAAAGCCAGAGAAGAAATTACTGCTGTATTTTGCTATATCTGGCGTTGATGAGGGTGGAGAAGCAGCTTGCTCGGAGCAGGTCCAGGGTGGGACGAGACGGAGATCTCTCTTGGCGGCTTGCACCGTCGAACTCTCGTGCGCGTGTTGCTGGAGTAGACGCCTAGAAGTTGGAAAAGGCAGGTATGGTAGAGGGTGGGCGGAGTGTATTCAACAATTATGATGAACAACGATGACGAAGAGGCAAACGGGTGTCTGGGTTCCTGCCTTAAGCAACTGGATTGTATTGCATGTGCGCGGGCGACACACAATAGAAAGCCTTGCTGGTTAATTGAATCGTCGCCGGCCAATACACAATCATGTCACCCAGGTACACAGTCAAATCGTCCTTCGCACTGGCGTCGCTTGGCTCGGCTTGAGGAAGGCGCCGATCTTGTCTTGCTCTTGAGCAGCTTCAGCCTAGCTAGCGATCCCATCAGCTCCGACCTGACCATGACGACAGTTGTGGCCCGCGACCAAGCGCGAGCCCACTGGCCACTGCCTCCCTACCGCCCAATGTTGCTACCCATCCTGAATAATCGATTGGACCGAGAAGATGATACCTCTGAGTTTGGATTATTCGTGTATGTAGGCCGCTATGCCGCCTAACGCCTGTGACACATAAGCTCTCGACCCATATTCGACAAGCGCTCGTGATTGACTGAGGAACGCAGGCCCAGCCAAGCTATGACTTTTTTAATGAAACTTGGCTCCACAAATTAGTACCACCTCACATATTTCACGTAACGCGGGAATAGATGCGGGACGAAACCAAGAATATCACCTTGCTTTATTAGTAGGTATAGATATAGATAAATGAATGATTTGGTTGCTCAGATGTGATCCGAGCTTATAATTAAACATGTAGTACATGCGCATGTATATCAGCGTGGAGCATTCACTCTGTAGGACAGGTTAGTAGATATAGTTATGTGATTAACTCTGGAAGCAGAGAAACTACATATAGTAGAACACATGTCAATCATATGCATGGGTAGAGTAAAAAGATTTAGATCGATCCCTTCCAAACTATAGGCATGTGATTACGTAGGGGATAGTGTGTGATGATGTGGAGGGAGCTGGTAAATATATAAGGTGTAACTGGTTTTTCATAACCTCCTTTTGGGGAGGACATGACCCAAACCCATCAATCAAGCTTACACATCACACAAGAGTTAAGAAGATATAGTGACATTATTACCTAGTTCCTCAACTCACACTAGATGACTTTTTTTAGATAGACAATATGTTTGTGTTGGAAGACACGCCGAGATAGAAAACTAGTAGCCATGCAATGAATCTCCTTAATCGAGTATCTATATGAAGATTGATCATCACTGCCATGGTCGTTGGTTTGGTTTTTATACCCCAACCAAATGCAAGAACCTTGGAAATTTAGTGAATCTCGATCCTGATTACATGTGAATTGAAAAATTAAAAAATGACTTTTAAATAACATTCTACAAAAACTGAACAATGCTTGAGCAACAAAACAGGGGAAAACAGACTTTTATGGTGGATTCACATATACGCAGATTAAGTTAGACACATCAGCATGAATAGCATTATTGATACGTTCAGTATACATGTCACAATTAAGGTAGCACTAACCCATGGCTAGAAGCAATCAACACACGTGAGAGGCATAAGTTGCAGGTTGCACGAAGTCCTTCGTTTTCATCACTGGTTCTGAAAGATTGAAATAATTTCTGCAATAAACTCATACAGGTCAAGAATCAGACTGCTCCTCCTAGGGGTTCTTCACTAGTAAACCTAGTCTCCTTAATTAAAAAAACCTAGCTAGTTGGGGTCACAGTCTCTTCCTGCGAAAAATGTTGAGGCAACTACACTACCAGTCCGGTCAAATGTCTGGTCTGCGCCATGCTAGACGAGAGGCCGAGGTGTTTGTTGGCACCACCAAGGCCACATTCCACTTGGACCGTCCATCAGATATTAAGGAGAAAACAATGGCACCTGAATATTATGTGTGTAACTGATCGAGCAACAGATGAGAAGGAGAACATGGCAGAGCAAGAGTGGTCCTCCTAATTAGTTGTCCACTTGTGTAGCTAGATGAGATTGTAGAGAGGAAGACAAATAGATATGGAATGATGAATGCCTTGTGATGATATATATTATGTGGACTCTAATGCGGTGGATGAAATATGATGAAACTCATTATTACCGACATAAGAATTAAGACACCCGAATAAATTGAATATTATATATTAAGACCTCCTGCAGTGGGAGCTCTAAGCCCACAACACACTGAATAGCAAAGGCTAAAATTTATAACGGAAAACCGATACACAGATCAGGCCTATTGCAACTCCTTTTTATAAAAGTTTAGAAATGTATATCTTCATGAACTATTTAAGACACCACATAGTAGCAACAATGCTTTACTTGTCCGTGCAAATGACAGAATTGTCAGGTTGCACAAGCTTGATTAGAGTGGTTGAATAAAATATAAATAGTGAAATCCATTCGTTACTTAAGTTTGAAGTATTTACTGCACAGTAATTCAAGTCTTAAGAACACTATCTTAACAGATAATAGTTGATTTCTTAGTAACATTGTTGTGGTTTGACATTATATACATAGTGAAATAAATAGTCACATACAAAAGCAAGTTATAGTTTTCTCTAATTATGTGATGAACTTTTTGAGAATTTTGAAGTTGAATTCAGATAGGACGAATCCACTTCAAAACTCCAATGCATCTCTCCAACACATATCCCTTTATTAAAGAAATCAAGCATTGGAAAAACTAATGGTGAGCACCAAATCTAAATATATATATCTTCATCTTTATACATGTTTCTAAATGGCAAGCAAGAATTCTCAAAATTTACTTGAACATTTCCATGTGGCAAAATGTCATTACTAATCCTAGCATGATTATCTTGTACGCAACTATAGCCTCTTAAAGAATCAATATTAACATTATACCAAGTTACCAACATGAAAATTAGCAGCCAGTATAGAAGGTTTCTCGCCAAAGCTCGGGGATGGAAATGAGGAGATAAGCACTCCACTTACTCTCCGAGTCCTATAATCGGCTATGCAACACAAAGTTCTCTCCGAGTCCTAGAATCGGCTATGCAACACTAAGTTCTGCACACATGGAGTAGCAAAACAAGCCATTCATTGAGCTGAGCGCCTATCTGCATGCTATGAGATGCTCAGTCTACCAAAAGTAAGAGCTCGACAATATCTGCTTACTAGCAGCCAGAAATATTCCAAGCACTTCCCAGTTCCTGACTGACTAACCACCACATACGAGATGAGATGGTCGAGAATTATCATTCCTAAAACTCACCCCGAGTGGAATGTTATAGTGGAGCTGAGCAATCTTTGATGAATACTCTCTTTGGCACAAATTGGAGCCACATTGAAAACTAATGCAGTATCGGTGCTATTGTTCCTTGTACAGAAATCACAATGATAGTTCTAGAGAAAACTTTAGCTGATAGCAGCAAACTTGCATACACTGTTGACATGACTTATAGTGATGGCTTTTAGAATATATGTAAAGCACATAAGGTCTGCACATGCGAAACCTACAGGTTTTCATGTGGTTGACATATGTAATCAAAAACCGAAGTGCAGCCAGGCAAGTGAACTGGTCGAGCACAAGTGCAGTGGATCGCTTTCCCCTTGTCGCTACTGTGGCGTTTTGGTGCAACATGCAAGGCAATAGTTTCGTTCTCGAGTCAACATGAAAACAAGTTTCCTTCTGAG
The DNA here is from genome assembly GCA_011799875.1 of Thinopyrum elongatum. Classification (NCBI taxonomy): domain Eukaryota; kingdom Viridiplantae; phylum Streptophyta; class Magnoliopsida; order Poales; family Poaceae; genus Thinopyrum; species Thinopyrum elongatum. The sequence continues at coordinate 24,972,314 of CM022301.1, read as the reverse complement.
AGCACATAATGTTGAACATTATCCGGACATAAGGAGCTGATAAACTTTTAGAAAGTCAAATGTCAAACAACATGACAGTGTCTCAGTGTGTCACTGGGTGATGCTTTATGGTTCCTATAAAGACATGTGAAATCTCATCTATCACCATGTACCCTAGTGATGCAACAGACAAGAGCGTTCATTATTGGGTGGTGGATCTCCTATGAAACAGTATACCGGTTGTAAGTATTCTCGACACATCTCATTCCTGGCTACATGTGACGTGTACGTAATTGGTCAGACAAATAGACGAGAAGATGGCCGAGCACAAGAGGTACTACATCTCATTTCTACGAAACTATATGTAGTAGGATGATGAGATAGAATGGTGGAGATGTCGACATAAGGAAGAAGCTCTTTATAATATAAATAGTGGAGTTCAAGGTGGTGGGTGAGATACGATGCTATAAAAAACACCAGAACTCCTCACACAAGTGAAATAAGAGAGGCACCAGAAGTGCTCGCACCAAAAGTTGGTGAGATATGATGCCACCAGTAAACCACAATAATAAAACATGGGAGTGTCGATTTCTACGTCAATGGTCCTTAGTGATGAACCTTATCAAATGAAAATTGAGTAGCTGACATTTTAAACATTGTGTTTGTACAACTTGATTTAGAAATTTCTCAGAAAAAAAACTTGATTTAGAAATAATTTTCCCAGGACGAAACATCCTATACACTACAGTAACCTCTAACTGACATCAGTAGCAACTAAAAAATAGTAGTGCAAAGATATGAGTTAACAAGAAATAAAATAAAAAACTTGAAACATGAAGAATACTCTAAGAAGGCATGACACAACAGAAGAAATAATCAACAAGTATCAAGCACATCCCCTCGATAATGCTGCCGTGAGGATCACCAACTGGTTAGAATGGGGCCTGCCCATCACCACCATTCACTGTGGAGGTGCTCGCGTCTGTGCAGTTTGCTACTCCCTCCTTTTCTAAATATAAGTTTTTTTAGAGATTCCATTATAGACTACATACGGAGCAAAATGAGTGAATCTATACTCTAAAATGCGTCTATATACATCCGAATGAAGTCTCTAGAGTGCAATCTCTAAAGGGACTTATATTTAGGCGGAGGGAGTAGTTGCTACTGCTGCCGTCTTCATCTGTGCACACCAGACCACTCTAGTGAACTTCCGAGGACTGCGAAGTTAGGAACCACTGCAATTCAAGCTAGCTAGTTGATCCGGAAACCACTACCTTCAGCAGATGATTGATAATCTTTTGAGCTGTATTCCTGAGATACTCTTTTAATGTCGCACATGTTGCAGCTGAATATATTCCTGGTCATTCTTGTTCCTAGCTATATGTTGATGCTTCCATTGTAAATGAGCCATCAATTGGGTGAGAAAAAGGGTAGAGGTATGTCGATCTCATTTTCTACAACTTGGACATGTACTTCAGCAGTTGAGGATTATGACATGTTGGTAGCAGGGGGAGAGAGAGAGAGAGAGAGAGAGAGAGAGAGAGGGAGGGAGGGTCGTGCGGATGCCCATATTTAAAGTAAAGGGCATCAGAGTATTCAGGGAGATTTTTATTAACTGAGTATCAATAGAGTTTTTATTAACTCCTTTTCGAAGAAGAAAAATGAGTCTTCTTAACTGATCAGTATCCATAGAGTTTTTATTATTGTATTTGCCAGGAAAGGGATTACATTTATGACGAGAGAGGGTTAAAATAATATGTGCAGAGTATTCATGGAGATTTTTCGTCAGTATCAGGGTTTTGGATTTTTGTTTTTTGATTTGTCGGAACTGAACGAAAGTGACAAACTTCAGAAATTTAGTGTTTTGGATTTCAGATGAATATAGAACAAAAAAACTGAAACCCAAACCAATTTGAACAAAAATGGATGAAATATGAGCAGAAAAACAGGGGAAACCAGAGTTTTCACAGTGCATTCACATATGTGATGATTAAGTTCGATATATCAGTACACTCAAAAGTCAAGGTAGTGTTTGGTCATGTCTAGTACCAATGTTTTTACTGATTCTTCGGAATCAAAAAAATATGTTCGATATATGCAGGAGCACCTTTTCCAAAATATGCAGGAGCACCAACTATTTCATTTGCGACAGTGGCTGCGACAATGCTAGCAATACCGAGACCCATGTGTCATCCGTCAGCTAAGGAGTGAGAGTGGCTTGGAGGTTCTCAGACTATTGGATCGACCAGTCAGAGTACTGCTCCATGCAGTGCCTGACGGACACTAATAGGTACAACTCAAATTCTTTGGGCTTGGAGTATTCCTGACACCTCACATTCCTAAATACATGTATGTGTGTAGTTGAGCGAGCAATAGACGAGGAGAAGGAGGAGGACATGGCAGAGCAAGGGAGAGATCCTGTTAGCTACAGGTGTCTACTTGTGAGATGAGATGGTAGAGGAAGACAAATATATGGAAAGAAGGGCACGTGAAGAATATTGTCGATGAAGCACTGCTGACACCACACCTCATCTATAATACCTAAATAGTTCATCCCAACTATCTAATTCTCTTGACATGCAGCCTATCCACCTCATCACTCATGCCCCACACATGTCACCTAAGGGAAAAAAGTCAATTGCTTCCACGTCTTCCTTTTTTCCTCCCATGCGTCAAAACTCAGGTTGCATCTCACTGCATCCCCGTATGGGCTGTACGGAAGCCGCTTCTGATATTTTTGATCTAGGCTTAGGCTGGCAGGGCCAGGTAGTGGGCTCTGTAGCTACCTATTTGGACGTTTCAACCCAAGGGTATATAGCTGGATACTTTATTTTGGTGGAACAAACTAGAAGCCCATGGGAAAACAAAACGTAGTTGTCAGTCTGTCCGTCTACCCCAATTACTCCCCACCGAGCAGATTGTTTTTTCAATCACTCTTGGTATTCTACGCCAAATCCTCTTTCATCTTCTCCACTAAGTAACGGATGGATTTAATCTTCATCTTCTCCAGTAAGGAACGGATCTGTACCATCCCCATAGTCTTCGCTATAACTAGCACCCCTGCTCTAGAGGTTTAGCCAGGTTAGCTTTTGCTTCCGAAAAATCAGTGTCATGGAGCGAAGAATTTGAAGCCGCATCGTCAACACCCGTCGTACCGTCAACATGCCTCCACCACAATCATTTTGGACAGGGTGAATCAGGAGGAGGTGTTGATCCAAAGGTTTCCCGAGAACTAGCAAAGCGCTTCATGCCGATGTGCCTCCAGGTCGTCGTGTACGCGCTCCCGGGTCTATTTTATTTCCTTCGGCAGTGCCGAGGACCTCGCTCGAGAGCAAGTAACTATGTCAATCCCCGATTATATCTGACAAATTAACCTTGCACGAATTGTTGTTGATTTTTGCTTCATGCACGACAGTTTCTGCTAAGCTACAGGTGAACTTTCAAGTCCCCTGGCATCTGATTTGTATCAGGTAATTATTTTCCTCCATTGATCCATCCTAATCATACTCAACTATCTTGCTCTTTTACGGTGAGCTTATCCTCATGGTTCGTTTGATTTTTTTTTTTTAATTTTTACTATGCCACCATACTCCTGTACATCTCACAAGGCTCTGCAGCTGAGTTGGAGCGCACATAACCATGGGCATCAAGCAAAGAGGATAATAGTACTTCAACGAGGACTTTCCTGCCACCTCGCCTGCCTTGTCCGGAAAGACCCATATCTTGCCACCACGTCGGCTACATCGACGACAAAACATGCCTACTGGCCCCCTGACAACACCCTCTTCTCATTTGGGATTGAGCCATGGAAATTGTTATTCCCCGCAGCACAATCACCACAACCCGAAGACTGAGAAGAAATAGAAAACACAAACCTTTCTATAATAAACCCAACATGAAGAATGTGTTTTCCTTGTTCCCGTCACCAGATAGACGAGAAGAGTACCGGGGAACCCACGACCTTGGAAGGATCTACTCGTTCCTCTTGATTTCCATGTCTCCTAGCGGAGCAGGGGAATGGGAATCCATTTCTTGACACGTCTCATTCCTAGCTATTTTCACCTGTAATCCATCAAAGAGGAGGAACTCATGGGGTGCAATGAAGAGATCATAAATCTCCATTCTCTATCATGATGTGTAATTCTGCAACAAAGGAGGACAACTTGAAGGTCGAAGAAAGGTTGTGCGGATATGTAAGAATCAGAATCCAAAGTGGCGGGTGAGATACAAATATATTCCATGATTTACAGAGTTATATAGTACTGCTCCGGAAAGCTACACATCAGTGCAGAATTGTGATTACTATAGTATTCCCTCCGGTGAGTCCTGTTTAGTCTACATATAAGTTTTGTCCCAAGTCAAAATATCTCTACTTTTTTTACTTAAAATATCTCGAGAGGAAGAGTGTGTCTACGTACCCTCGTAGACCGTAAGAGGAAGCGTTTATTAACGCGGTTGATGTAGTCGAACTTCTTCGCTATCCAACCCATGAAGTACCGAACGTACGGCACCTCCGCGTTCAGCACACATTCAGCTCGGTGAAATCCTCGCCTTCTCGATCCAGCAAAATGGGCGAAGTGGTAGATGAGTTCCGGCAGCACAACGGCGTGGTGACGGTGATGGTGAAGCTATCTCCGCAGGGCTTCGCCTAAGCACTCCGAAAATATGACCGAGGGACGAAACTGTGGAGAGGGACGCTGCACACGGCTAAGAGGTTGTCGTGGTCCTTGTGTGGCGCCCCCTCCCTCATATATATAGTGGGGGGAGAGGAGGGGAGGCAGCCTAGGGCTACACAAGTGGCCGGCGGCCACCTGGGCCATGCCCTAGCCGCCCCCCACTATATATACGAGGGAGGGGAGGGTTGCGCCCCCCTTTCCTTTCTCCCATGAGGAGGGAAAGGGAGGGGGGCTACCCCTCCCCCTTTCCTTCCCTTAGGGCCTGCGGCCAGGGAGGGGGCGCGCCAGCCCCCTTGTGGGCTGGTATGTGCCTCCCGTTGGCCCATTAGGCCCATAGACCTCCCGGGGTCTCCCGGAACCCCTTCCGGTAATCCGATGACTACCCGGTACCTTCCGAAACTCTTCCGGTGTCTAAATAGCATCGTCCTATATATCAATCTTTACCTCCGGACCATTCCGGAGCTCCTCGTCATGTCCGTGATCTCATCCGGGACTCCGAACAATATTCAGTCACCAAATCACATAACTCATATAACACTATATGGTCAACGAACGTTAAGCGTGCGGACCCTATGGGTTCGAGAACTACGTAGACATGACCGAGACACCTCTCCGGTCAATAACCAATAGCGGAACCTGGATGCCCATATTAGTTCCTACATATTCTACGAAGATCTTTATCGGTCGAACCTTATGAAAACATACGTAATTCCCTTTGTCTGTCGGTATATTACTTTCCCGAGATTCGATCGTCGGTATCTCTTATACCTAGTTCAATCTCGTTACCGGCAAGTCTCTTTACTCGTTCCGTAATACATCATCTTGCAACTAACTCCTTAGTCACTTTGCTTGAAAGCTTCTTGTGATGTGTATTACCGAGAGGGCCCAGAGATACCTCTCCGATACACGGAGTGACAAATCCCAATCTCGATTCACGCCAACTCAACAAATACCTTCGGAGATACCTGTAGAGCATCTTTGTGATCACCCAGTTACGTTGTGACTTTTGATAGCACACAAGGTATTCCTCCGGTATCCGGGAGTTGCATGATCTCATGGTCGAAGGAACATGTATTTGACATTAAGAAAGCAGTAGCAATAAACTAAACGATCATATGCTAAGCTAACAGATGGGTCTTGTCCATCACATCATTCTCCTAATGATGTGATCCCATTATCAAATGACAATTCATGTCTATGGTTAGGAAACCTTAACCATCTTTGATTAACGAGCTAGTCTAGTAGAGGCTCACTAGGGACATGGTATTTGTTTATGTATCCACACATGTATTTAAGTTTCCAGCTAATACAATTCTAGCATGAATAATAAACTTTTATCATGATTAAGGAAATATAATAATAATCATTTATTATTGCATCTAGGGCATATTTCCATCAGGTAAAAGCTCGTTCCATGCATGAAGCTAGGTACTTGCCTTGCCATGTCTCCACCCTATTTTCATCCTTCTCAGCCATAGGATCAAAGTGCGCAATTGACGGAGAAGCATCACAATGAGCAGAATCACGGCACTACTAATGTATCTGAAGGACAACACCTGAGCTCACACACTAAGACAGGTAGAAGTGCATCGATGTTGAGGTGAAATGAGAGCAAGTGTACCAGAGAGATAAGGAGTTGGTAGCGGATGGGACTGGGAATGAAAGAGAGGAAACAACCATAAGGGATCGGTAACGAAGGTGGCAGGCACGATCAGACCGGAGGAGAGATTAGATAATATATACTTGGATCTTTTTGCCAAGTCGAGTTCACGGATCCATATATGTCACGGACTAAAAATTTCTTAAGCCCAAATTTATTTAGAAAAGTTCAAGTTGCACTTTTTCACTCAGTAACATTGTTTTTTCAATAAAGTCATATTCCACTTCTATGAATCGATTCAGATTCAAGAAAATCTGACTGGATTGGAGATTAGGCAAAACCATTCAAATTTACCAGCACGATCCACACATATATAACCCATAACTTATCACCGAGTTGTAGATTTGTTTTCCGATAAAGGATGGATTTTATTGGCTCAAAATGGAGCTTCAAGTGGATACAAATATAATGAGTAAACATCTGGCCTCTCCATAGCTAGGCTCCACATTGGCAACAACAATACACACACAAACAAAACCGCTGGAAAATAGCAATATAAGAGCAAAGCTATGCCTGAGGAAAATAATTAAATCCAAAACAACCAAATATGGGATCGACAAACTTCAGGAATGTCCATATCCGCATCAACCATCTCATGACACCACAACGACAACAAGGTTCTTCAACATCTACATCTTCTGGAAGGGAACGATGCCATGACTGGATCCAACCACAAAAGGCCAGAGTCTAGGTTTTCTCCCTGAATAACCAATCCGAGTATACCCCAACACTGCCTTCAAGAAGGTAACCACCCCAGCTATAACCAACTCAGTCCAGACCTAGGTATTCACCCTAAAGCTTGAGACCGGTACTAGAAAAGTGACCACCATAGGAGCCAATCATGTGTTGTCGCCACCACTTTTCCACGATCCTAGCAGCTAAATGACACGGGGCTAGAAAAGCTACTGCCACAACTACACAACCACACCTCCGCGTCAACTCATCGTCCATTGATTGCATCTCATTGCCGAAGGCAGCCGATGGATCTGGAGAGAGTAGCCCTCGTAAAGACCTTTCAACTGACATCACAATCCGTAGCGGGCGCATGCCTGACTTGACATCACACAGAGCAACACCGACAGCGGAGCACCTCACTGAAGAGAGCCTAGCCCAGGCCCGTCGGCCCACGTGTCGACATGGCCGGATCTAGAGAATAAAAGGAAAATCGGTCCGCTGGCCAAGAACCGGAGCACCACAGCCCTCGTAACAGCAACACCCATGACCTGTCACCCATCTCCATAGAAGCGCCCCTCGGCAGCGCCCAACGCCTAGCATCACACACTGGAGCAGCCGCACCTAAGCCGCGCACAGCTCTAGCCGATCCTGCACAACCGCTGACGGGGCGGCAAGGAAGCCTCACAGGAGTGTAGCTGGGGAATCCTGAACCAGGTCGATAATGGGAGGCGACCTGTGCTACTTGGGGAGCACGGGGTGATGGAGAATCAAGGAAAAAGAAGAAGATGAGCGTGTCACGCCGCCGCTGTCCGCCAGTGGCAGCACACTCCGGTGGTAGCGAGGGGAGGTGTGGCTTCACAGTGTAGTTTTCTGTTGGCGGCGGCGGGTGTTGGAAATATGAGCAATTTACCATATGATTTTATTAACGGAAATAGTAGATAAAGCATGACTATTGTAGCAGAGATAAAACAAGTCATGCAATCCGACAGAGAGAAGGTAAATAGTATCTGCATATATGAACTAGAACCGAACATATCTACAGTAGACTGTAGAGCAAGAAGTTGTGGCAGAAACTCAAACAGAAAGAGCATCAGAATGTACGGAACAGGAGCAGAAGCACAGGTCTTGGGGTCTGTGTCCTCACCAGCCATGTCGTCGAGGAGGTTGTCCACGTCGGGGAAGAAGTCTTCGTCGGGGAAGTAGTCGTCGGAGTCCGGGAGGTCCGTGATGAAGAAGTCAGTAGTCGTGCAGAGCGCTCCCCAAAAACCTTATCACCCTTCTCCCGTACAGGACTCAAAGAGGTGCGGTTTCGGAGGCCTACTGTCCCGACCTGCAGTGCACGCCGCAAGCCGGGATGGGGAAGATCGTAGCAGCAGCGCAGTGCTCAGGAACTTGGTGGCGAGAGGAAGATGGTCTTCTGGTGTGTCTCTCTGGAGAGGAGCGACCTCTCTTTTATAGACACAGGAGGCGGAGGCGAATAGGCTGTGTCGGAAGCTGAAGGGAGAAAGGGAGAGAAAGGAACAGGCAGCAGCTGAAGGGTGCAACGTTCGTATTCAATATCCACTACAGCAAAAACTTTCCAGCTTCCGACTGACCTTTCGTATACCAATCGTGCGTGGCAACAATTTAGACATTGGCTCGGCTCATTCCCGCAAACCCGCGGCGCGTCGTGACGAGGCGTGGCGTGGCGAGGCGGACGGCGGAGGAGGAGCGCGCGTGAATGGCCCTCTTGTTCTCATGCTCATACATGTGGGGAAACACCCTCCCTTATAAGGAGGTCCAACTCCCACCAAACTAGCAATGTGGGACTAAACTTTGGTTCCACCTCTTGTCATGCATGAATGGGCTGAGTGGGCCTCTAGGATTTATTAGGAATTTCTGAAATTGTTATTGGGCTGGCCCAAAGTAGACTAAATTCCAGCAATCCCCCACCAGATCCTAGAGGCACATAAAATTTGCCTTTAGTTCCAAAACACTGTTTTATATACCGGTACTACAGTGGAGACTGTTAAGTTGAACTTCCACCTAGAACTCAGTGCTACACTAGTAAGCAACTTGAACAGTGGACTGGGCCTTGAACTGCAAGTTTTCTGCGAATCTAGCTTCACACAAAGCCTTGACCGATACTTGGCTACCGTGGGTCTTCCCCGCGGGTGGAGCATATGCGTCATACTCTGAGACCTTTCATGAGTTTACTAGAGAGCACCCTACTCTCATAGATTGCGACGTTTAACAATCAGACTCATATGGGTGTGTTTTTCAAAAGATGTTCTGCAGGACAACATCTCTGCTTAAATGAGCCACTTAGAACACATTAAGATATACATCAACCTGCCTTGCAGATTAGGAGAGTATTGCATCTTCATGGAGTGGTATTGTTAATAGTAAGGATACTCTCCTCTCAGTTGAGCAACAGCTTGTCTTCCACATCTAATTCACGGGATCTCCGATCACATAGACTAGGTTACCACTGTGAACAACTCATATTGTGGGTCTCATACCCATCTCCTTCGATGCATTATCTATCACATTACGTGATAGACCCTTAGTAAAAGGATCTGCCAGATTTTTAGACGTTTGGATATAATCCAATGCAATAACTCCGTAGTTTTTCATTTTTTTGACAGACTTTAACCTTCTCTGAACGTGTCTTGATGACTTCATGTTATCCTTTGAGCTGCTCACTTTCGTGATCACACTTTGATTGTCGCAGTTCATAAGGATACCCGGTACAGGTTTCTCAACAACTGGCAAGTCATTCAAGAGCCGACGAAGCCAATCTGCTTCGACCGTAGCTGTATCTAGTGCTGTGAGTTCTGCTTCTATTGTTGACCTCGTTACGATGGTCTGCTTGCAAGACTTCAAAGAAACATCGCCACGTCCATGACTGAATACATATCCGCTCGTGGCCTTTATCTCATCAGTATCTGATATCCAGTTTGAGTCACTATACCCTTCAAGCACCTTTGGGTGTCCAGTGTAGTGAATTCCATAATTCGCAGTGCCTTTCAAATAACACAAAACTCTCTCTAGAGCTTTCCAATGCACATCTCCTAGTTTTGAGACAAACCGACTCAGTTTGCTAACAGTAAAAGAGATGTCAGGTCTTGTAGCACTAGCTAAGTACATAAGCGAGCCAATAATCTCAGAATATTTCAATTGATCTCTAGCAATTCTCCGATTCTTTCGAAACAGCATGCTGGCATCATATGGTGTTGGAGAGGGCTTGCAGTCACTATAGCCAAAGCGACTCAAGATCTTTTCCACATAGTGAGATTGAAGCAATGTAATCCCACCATCATCGTCTCTCAACAACTTGATGTTCAGAATGACATCAGCCACTCCTAAATCCTTCATCTCAAAACAGCGAGATAGTAAATCCTTGACCTCCTTAATAACATTCAGATTTGTTCCGAAGGTCAGTATGTCATCAACATACAAGCAAAGGATAACTCCCACTAGTAGAAAACAGGGCTTTGGTTCGGGCCAGCCCAGCCCATTAGTCCCGGTTCAGTCACGAACCGGGACCCATGGGGGGCATACGTCTTGGTTCATGCGCCCAGGGGGCCGGCTGGGGCCTCATGGGCATTGGTCCCGGTTCGTCTGGACCCATTTGTCCCGGTTCCTGGCACGAACCGGGACCAATGGGCCTCGCTCCTGGCCCACATCCATTGGTCCCGGTTCGTGGATTGAACCGGGACAGAAGGGGGGCCTTTAGTCCCAGTTCCACGCATGAACCGGGACCAATGAGGTGGCTATGTATACCCCATCGCCGGCGAGCAGAGCACTCCACACTGCTCTGTTTTTTCTGGCCGGCGAGGGGAGAGCTTTGTGGTGCTCTAGCTCACCTCCTATGCACATGAGGTGTTTGATGAAATGCCCGAGCCACACTAGTTAAGCTTTCTCCTCTCGAAGCTCGACCTTCAAGCTCCATTTTCCTCAAGATTTGTCTAGGTTTAGCGGTCCGTCACGTCCCGTCCCCGTCTTCACCGCCGTCGATCGCCCGCGCCGATCTCGTCGCCGGCATAACCGTGGTGAGCCTCTTGTTCTTATCTTCTTTCTAAAAGAAAAAAATTCTCGTCGCCGGTTTTTTACACACTTAATTATATATAATGCACGCAGATGAACCGGCAATGGATGTACGGTGACAGACGCACCTCCGAGTACATTAAGGGCGTGCATAATTTTCTCGAAGTGGCTGAGGCAAACAAGCAGAATGGTTTTATGTGTTGTCCATGCCCTATATGTGGGAATACGAAGTCTTACTCTGACCGAAAAATCCTTCACACCCACCTGCTTGAGAAGGGTTTCATGCCACACTATAATGTTTGGACCAGGCACGGAGAAATAGGGGTTATGATGGAAGACAGCGAAGAAGAAGAGGACGATGACAACTATGTGCCCCCTGAATACGGTGATGCTGCAACGGGGGAAGCTGAAGATCAAGAGGAACCAGACGATGTGCCCGATGATGATCTCCGCCGGGTCATTGTTGATGCAAGGTGACAGTGCGAAAGTGAAAAGGAGAAGCTGAAATTCGATCGCATGTTATAGGATCACCAAAAAGGGTTGTACCCCAATTGCGAAGATGGCAACACAAAGCTCGGTACCATACTGGAATTGCTGCAGTGGAAGGCAGAGAATGCTGTGCTTGACAAAGGATTTGAGAAGCTACTGAAAATATTGAAGAAGAAGCTTCCAAAGGATAACAAATTGCCCGACAGTACGTACGCAGCAAAGAAGGTCGCATGCCCTCTAGGATTGGAGGTGCAGAAGATACATGCATGCCCTAATGACTGCATCCTGTACCGCGGTGCGTACGAGGATTTGAACGCATGCCCGGTATGCAGTGCTTTGCGGTATAAGATCAGACGAGATGACCCTAGTGATGTTGACGGCGAGCCCCCCAGGAAGAGGGTTCCTGCGAAGGTGATGTGGTATGCTCCTATAATACCACGGTTGAAACGTCTGTTCAGAAACAAAGAGCATGCCAAGTTGATGCGATGGCACAGAGAGGACCGTAAGAAAGACGGGAAGTTGAGAGCACCCGCTGACGGGTCGCAGTGGAGAAAAATCGAGAGAAAGTACCGGGAGGAGTTTGCAGGTGACGCAAGGAACGTATGGTTTGGTTTAAGCGCAGATGGCATTAATCCTTTCGGGGAGCAGAGCAGCAATCACAGCACCTGCCCCGTGACTCTATGTATCTATAACCTTCCTCCTTGGCTGTGCATGAAGCGGAAGTTCATTATGATGCCAGTACTCATCCAAGGCCCTAAGCAACCCGGCAACGACATTGATGTGTACCCAAGGCCATTAGTTGAAGAACTTTTACAGCTGTGGAATGGAAACGGTGTATGTGTGTGGGATGAGCACAAACAGGAGGAATTTGACCTGCATGCGTTGCTGTTTGTAACCATCAATGATTGGCCTGCTCTCAGTAACCTTTCAGGACAGACAAACAAGGGATACCACGCATGCACGCACTGTTTAGCTGACACCGAAAGTATATACCTAGACAAATGCAGGAAGAATGTGTACCTGGGGCATCGTCGATTTCTTCCGACCAACCATCAATGTCGAAAGAAAGGCAAGCATTTCAAAGGCGAGGCAGATCATCGGAAGAAGCCCGCCATGCGTACCGGTGATCACGTACTAGCTATGGTCAATGATTTACACGTAATCTTTGGAAAGGGTCCCGGCGGACTATCTGTTCCGAATGACGCTGAGGGACGCGCTCCCGTGTGGAAGAAGAAATCTATATTTTGGGACCTACCCTACTGGAAAGACCTAGAGGTCCGCTCTTCAATCGACGTGATGCACGTGACAAAGAACCTTTGCGTGAACCTGCTAGGCTTCTTGGGCATGTATGGAAAGACAAAAGATACACCGGAGACACGGGAGGACCTGCAACGTTGGCACGAAAAAGATGGCATGCCTCCAAAGCAGTATGAAGGTCCTGCCAGCTACGCTCTTACCAAAGAAGAGAAGGAAATCTTCTTTGAATGCCTGCTCATTATGAAGGTCCCGTTTGGCTTCTCGTCGAATATAAAGGGAATAATAAATATCCCAGAGAAAAAGTTCCAGAACCTAAAGTCTCATGACTGCCACGTGATTATGATGCAACTGCTTCCGGTTGCATTGAGGGGGCTTCTACCGGAAAATGTTCGATTAGCCATTGTGAAGCTATGTGCATTCCTCAATGCAATCTCTCAGAAGGTGATCGATCTAGAAATCATACCAAGGCTAAGGAGTGATGTGGCGCAATGTCTTGTCAGTTTCGAGCTGGTATTCCCACCATCCTTCTTCAATATCATGACGCACATCCTAGTTCATGTAGTCGAGAGATTGTCGTTCTGGGCCCCGTATTTCTACACAATATGTTCCCCTTTGAGAGGTTCATGGGAGTCCTAAATAAATATGTCCGTAACCGCGCTAGGCCAGAAGGAAGCATCTCCATGGGCCATCAAACAGAGGATGTCATTGGGTTTTGTGTTGACTTCATTCCTGACCTTAAGAAGATTGGTCTCCCTCAATCACGGTATGAGGGGAGACTGACTGGAAAAGGCACGCTAGGAGGGGACTCAATAATATGCAGGGACGGGCATTCTTGGTCTCAAGCACACTACACAGTTCTACAGAACTCTACCTTGGTGACCCCGTATGTCGATGAACACAAGAACATTCTGCGCTCCAAACACCCGGAGCAGTGTGACGACTGGATTACATGTGAACACATCAGGACTTTTGGCAGTTGGTTGGAAACACGTCTCAGAGGTGACAACACTGTTTCTGATGAGCTGTACTCGTTGTCCAGGGGACCATCTTCAACTGTATTGACTTACAAAGGATACGAGATAAATGGGAATACAGTTTACACGATCACCCAAGATCAAAAGAGCATCAACCAAAACAGCGGTGTCCGCTTTGATGCAGCAACCAAGAGGGGAAAGGACACATATTATGGTTACATAGTGGACATATGGGAACTTGACTACGGACATGATTTTAAGGTCCCTTTGTTTAAGTGCAAATGGGTCAATCTGTCAGGAGGCGGGGTACAGGTAGAGCCACATTACGGAATGACAACAGTGGATCTAAACAATCTTGGGTACACAGACGAACCATTCGTCCTTGCCAATGATGTGGCGCAGGTTTTCTTTGTGAAGGACATGTCTACCAAACCGAGAAAAAGAAAAGATAAGGAAGCGAATACATCATACGATGAGCCAAAGCGCCACATAGTTCTTTCAGGAAAAAGAGACATCGTGGGAGTGGAGGGTAAGACAGACATGTCTGAAGATTATGAAAAGTTTGATGAAATTCCTCCCATCAAAGTCAAGGCTGACCCAAGCACCCTGTTAAGCGATGAAGAATATCCACGGTTACGGCACAATAAGTAAAGGACACAAGCGAAGAAAAAGTGAAGACAGATGAAGTTAGAAAGGGTTGAAAATTGATGATGTTGCTTTGAATGGTTCATTTTGAGCACAGAAAAAGTGTGGAGTTCAAATAAGTTCAAAAAAAATGAAATCCCTTTGTAACAGATGAGTTTTCGTCCGAAACCCTGATACTTCGAAAGAGATTGTCCATTTTGTACACGAAGTGCATCCAGTTTTTGCCGTAACCCTCTCAACTTTTTATCACATGCTATGAGGGTGAAATGATGATATCATGCCAATTTTCAACCTCTTCAGAGTTCATTTGAAGTGCTTTTCAATTTTAGGGTCATTTAGCTCAAAAAAATCATTAAATGCCTGAAAAATAACAGATGAACTCAGAAAGGGTTGAAAATTGATGATGTTGGTTTGAATGGTTCATTTTGAGCACAGAAAAAGTGTGGATTTCAAATAAGTTCAAAAAAATGAAATCCCTTTGTAACAGATGAGTTTCGTCCGAAACCCTAATACTTCGAAAGAGATTGTCCAGTTTGTACACGAAGTGTATCCAGTTTTTGCCGTAACCCTCTGAACTTTTATGAAACTCTAATGGCAAAAATAATAAACTAAAAAAATGAACTAGAAAACTTTAATGAAACTCTAATAGAAAAAAGAATGAACTAGAAAACAAAAGAAAATAACAAAAGAAAACTAAAAGAATGAACTAGAAAACTTTAATGAAACTAAAAGAATTAACTAAAAAAACAAAAGAAAATAAATAAAGCAAAAAACAAAACAGAAAAACTGGAAACAAATAGAAAAAAAATTGTGTGAATCACTCAAAAATAACAAAAAGCAAAAAGAATTTTTTTGTTAGAAACTAAAATAACAAAAACTGTTTTTGAATATATTGATAAAACACAGTAATATTAAATAGCAGTAAAAAGAATCACTCAAAAATCTATTTTTATAGTAAAGTTAATCACAAACTAGTGATTCACACATATTTCAAAGAATTCAAATTTAAACTATTCGGATTGGAAAACTAATGGCACTAACAGAAAGTTTATAATATTTATTACCTAAAAGCAAAAAGAATTAAAAAATAAAAGAAAATAAATAAAGCAAAAAACAAAACAGAAAAACTGGAAAAAATAGAAAAAAATGCCACCTACTGGGCCACCACGGCCTGAATACGACTAGAAACCCAACACGGGCCAGGATTCAGGCCCGCAGAAGGCCCAGTAGGCCCACAGGCAGAGGAGAGTGAGGTTAGGCCCATAAGCCTGCATTTGAGAGGAGCTGGAGAGGGCAGCGGCAGTGGGGTTTATAAACCACTCCGCGCCCCTCTCAACAAGAGAGGTGGGACTAAACTTTTGGCCACGGGCAGCACAAGGCCTTTGGTCCCGGTTGGTGCCCCCAAACCGGGACTAAAGGTGGACTTTGGTCCCGGTTGGTGGCACCAACCAGTACCAATGCCCCCTTTAGTCCCGGTTGGTGCCACCAACCGGGACAAAAGGTCTCTGTTTCCCGCCCTTTGGGCTGCTGAAAAGAGACCTTTGGTCCCGGTTGGTGGCACCAACCGGGACTAAAGGGGAGCATTGGTCCCGATTGGTGCCACGAACCGGGACCAATGCTTCGTGTATATAAGCAAGACTTGAGAAAAATTTCAGTTTCATCGCAGTTCCCCTCCGACGGCCCCGACCTCCACGACGTCGCCAGGCTGCCCGACGTCGTCGCCGTCGCCCGTGCCCGTGCCCCGCCCCCGAGCCCACGCCGACGCCGTCCGCCGCCCATGCCTCGTCGCCGTCACCGTCGCCAACTCCCCTCTGCGACCGCCGCCCATGCCTCGTCGCCGTCACCGTCGCCAACTCCCCGTGCCCCGTCCGCCGCCCACGCCTCGTCGCCGTCACCGTCCCCGCGCCGGCCCCTGCCCTGCCCCGCGCGCGCCGCCTCTGCCTCAGCCCGGCCCCGACCTCGCCGTCGCTGACGCCGCCCCTAGTGAGCCACCGCGCCCCTACCCTTTTTATGAAATGCATAGAAGGTGTTTGATGAAATGCTAGATGGCTTTGGGCATTTTTGAAATTTCTGAATTTTTTTGTGGTGAGGTACTGATGCAAGACAAAGGTGATGGCAAAATTTCAGAATTTTTGGAGTGGTTTAGAATAGGTTTTCAGCAAGGAATTTGAATCTGGTTCAAATTTCATTTGAACGAAATTTGAAAATTTTGAACTATGGATCAGAAGGTTTTTGGTGAAATGGAGTGTGGGTACTGTCATGAAGTTGGTGTAATTTTTTCAAAGAAATTTAGTAAGGAAAAAATAGGGTTGTAGTTCAATGCCAAGATTGGACCAAAATTGAAAAATGGAAGTTGTGCTCAAAAGTTTCAAATGACCAAAGTGGGTTTTTGCATAAAAATGATCTATAGGCATCAGAGGTCTTCTCAAAAAAATTGTGGCATTTGAAAAGAATTATTTGAAATAGTTCTAGTGCAACAGGGTCATTCTATAGTTTGAAAATACTAATAAAAGAATTTTTTGATGCCAAATCATTATAAAAATAATTACTACTGATGTGTTTGTTCATAGCATTTTTTTCAATGTATGTATGTATGTATGTATGTATGTATGTATGGATGGATATAGAAAATGTTCATATATGATGTTTTTTTTGTTCATAGCAATTTTTTTCCATGTATGTATGTATTTTTTTTAGATGTGCTATATTTTTTCAGATGAGATAAAATGAGATGAGATGTCCATTTGTTGTATAAACATAACCCCGATAACTTCAATTCCCCTCGGGCTTATATTTTTGTGAGCATAGAAATTTTTGTAACTTGTATGTGTTTGATCACCGCGGACTTATATAATTGATTGGACTATGGAGTGCATATTTAGTCGAGTCCAACATCAATATTTGTGAATGATTTCATATTGTTGGGCACCGCGGATAGTTGTGAGAGGAGTTTTTCCTTTGATTTTGAGGCATGTGATCTAGATAATGTCCAATGCCTCATATCGCGAACATAGTTATATTGGACAATTGATCTTCATATAAATGAAGCATAAAAGTTTAGCAAACAGTTTGGCAATCACTTAGAAATTTTCATGTTGTAGGAGTACATGTAAAAAAATTCAGAGTTGTTCATTCCCTTCGACATGAGGGGGGACGTCGATCAACCCCCTCTCGCCCGAACAAGTCTATGTATTATTTTATATCGCGGTGGACATATATCAAAGTTTGATCATATGTCAAAGTTTGAATTTTGACATATGCAACATTTGATCATATATCAAAGTTTGATCATATGTCAAAGTTTGAAATTTTGACATATGCAACATTTGATCATATGTCAAAGTTTGATCATATGTCAAAGTTTGAATTTTGACATATGCAACATTTGATCATATGTCAAAGTTTGATCATATGTAAAAGTTTGAATTTTGACATATATAGATTTATCAAGAATGCCCCCATTATGGATGTGCACAAGTTGATCCAATTTTTTTTCTGATCTCATCGATATATATATTCTTCTATATGTCACGTTGTCTGTCAAAGTATTAAAGAAATCCATGGCTTCATCATTAGTCGGAAGTAACAGGCGTATGATGCTACGAAGCTCTTCAAAGTTGTTTTGGAACGGAGTTCCTGATAGAATAATTCTCCTTTTGGTACGAATTTCAGCAAAGGCCTTCCAAATAGCGATATTCGGAAGGCTCTTGCTGAACTTTGTACCAAAAAGGGAATTATTCTATCGGGACCATTTTCTGCACATCCAGAATGGCGTCATTTTGTTAAATCCCTTGTCGGTCCGGACATCGGAAATTCAAGAGAGAGGCGGTCCGGCCCAAACCCTAGAAGCGTTGTCGAGGCCACCCCAAACCCTAGAAGCGTTGCCTAGGCCACCCCAAACCCTAGAAGCGTTGTCGAGGCCACCCCAAACCGTAGAAGTGTCGAGCTAGCTAGGTCTACGTTTGCACTAATATATCCATCTGTCATGTTTGTATATTAATTGCCATGTTGTAATATTTGCAGAAACTATGGAGCACCGAGACATCGAAGCAGAACAGTTGTTGGGGGACATAATCCTTGGCGGAGGTGATGTCTTGTCGTATCTCAACGACACCGATGGTCTGGAAGGAGAGGGTGAAGCAGGCTCCGGTGATCGAACAATGGAGGTGGAAGGACATGATTATGATGGCTCCGGTGACGGAATGCCGGTGGAAGGAGACCGTGATGACTGCTCCGGTGAGCGAACGGAGGAAGGAGCTGTTGCAAAGTCCGGCGAGGTATATATATTAATTAAGCCTGTGCTGACTAGCTAATTCATGCATTAATTGTTTTGGTATGTACACATATTAACTCTCTTCTTTTTTCTTTTCTAGCCCTCCGGATCGAGCCAAACTTCGGTAACGAGACAAGTCCCGAAGAAAAGGTTGCGCCAGGATGAAAGGTTCACGATCACAGCAATCAAGGGCGATGGCCAACCGATTGAACCCAGCCGGACCAAGGAAGCATTTTCTGCTCAGTGCGGGGTTCTTGCTAGGGACATGATCCCGATCAGCATCCACCAATGGAATAAGCCTAAGAGCGAAGACCCTCAAGTGTCTTTTGTCAACGATGGACAGAAAGATGATCTTTGGACCGCGCTGAAGGCAAATTTCACCCTACCGCCAGAGGAGGATCCGGATAAGCCAGTTATAGAGCCATTGGTCAAGGCTCATGCTCTTAAGAAGATGGCAGATCTATTCAGGAGGTGGAAGAATGAGTTGAAATCAACGTTTGTCGACAAAGGGAAGACTCCAGAATTCACCGGCCGATTTGAGAAGATAAGAGATCACTGGCCCGCATTTGTGGCCCACAAGACATCATAGAAGAGTAAGAAGATGTCAGCGACAAACAAGAAAAATGCTGCAAAGAAGGAGTATCACCATCGCACGGGGTCAGGTGGCTACCTCAAAGCCCGACCGTTGTGGGACAAGGCTGAGAAGGACCTGCTTGATAAAGGGGTCGAACAAGAGACATTGAACTGGCCAGACCGTTCAAGGACTTGGTTCTTCGGGGTTGGGGGAACCTTGGACCCTGAAACAGGGAAGTGCCGTTGGACGAAGGAGCAACTTGAAATACCCGTCAAGAAGCTTCAGAAGTATATCGCCGCAGCGCAGCAAGGGACGTTCGTTCCCGACAGAGAGAACGACGAGCTCACACAGGCCCTCGGGAATCCTGAGCACCCAGGACGAACACGAGGCACGGCAGGCTCCGTTGCGTGGAAGGAAGGGTTTCCCAGCGCAGGCGATTACAAAACCCGGGAGAGGAGGAGGAAAGTGGAGCAGACCGAACTACAGAAGCTGAATGCAAGGGTACGAGCGCTAGAGGAACAAGCACTAGTTCAGAGGCAGCGACCTGCCGAAGCTACCCCAGAAGCTACCCCGCCATCTCAGCGGAGAAGCAGCGTGGCTTCCACCGAGCTCCTTCAGCAGCCTCACTTCACGGCTCCCAGCTACCCCGTGGATGCTATCACGGAGGCTCAAGATTGCCACCTTATGGCGCAATGGCAGCACCTCAAATTCAAGGCGGCTGTCGGCTCTGTTGCACCTTCTGGACCCGGCGCAACTTTTCATTGCCTTCCAATTCCAGAAGGCTATGCTGTTGTGATGGTCGATGAAATAACGGAGGGATTTGAGGAGCTTGAGCTTGACCACCCTACCGGTGAAGGGGAGACTCAGCTGGGTCTTGCTCTGAAGACTCCATGTCTATGGCGGAAGGAGCTCATCAACCTTCCGAACTGGACGCCTCCGCCTCCTCCTCCGGCGAGTCAGGGCACTCCGCCTCCTCCTCTGGCGAGTGATCAGGGCACTCCGCCTCCTTCTCCGGCTGCTTCGGCGCGTGGCGGTACTCCGCCTCCTTCTCCAGCTGCTCCGGTGCGTGGCGGCACTCCGCCTCCTTCTCCGCCTGCGCCGGCGCGTCCGAGCAGCCCGCCTCCTTCTCCGCCTCATCAACAACAGCGGAAGATAGCCGCCACCGCTCCGGCTGCTCCGGCGCGTCGTAGCACTCCGCCTCCTTCTCCGCCTCGTAAGCAACAAAAGTAGACAGCCGCAGCCGCTCCGGCTGCTCGGCCGGCGTCTAGCAGTACAGCTAGAGGCGGGAGGCAATACAAATTCAGTCCATCTATCTAGACTCTAGATAGATTACCATATGAGATGACCGAGGAGGAAAATGACGAGATCTGTCGAGCCCAAGTGAAGGACTTTTTTGCAGGATCCGGTGAAATTGAAGCGCACTTTGACGAACCTGAAGCGACCACCACCGCCTCCGCCAGATGACAACCATGTCCGCGCTCTGAAAAAGGCAGTGGAAGGAGCGCGTCGGTCGGGAACTACTTCAAGTGACAAAAGGTTACAACAATGAAGAAGAGGGAAAAAATTGAACAGCTCGGCGAACAGGCAAACCAATCGTGCCCCCCGCTCAAGGTGTCTAGCGATATCGTCGCAAATCTGCCGTGGATGCTGCCCGGTACCAATCCTGGTGATTGCCTGCCCGACCATGCACATTTTGATACAATGGAGGTGGACGAACACACATACCAGTACGAGAAGCCTCTCGTCAGACCTGGTGATCCTCCTCTAACAACGATGATGCGAAGATTCCATAAGTGGTACATGGACACCTGCAAGTCAGGGAAGGATATTTTGACGCTGAGAGTTAAAGAGGAGCACGACCTCGTTGGAATTGATCTGTTGTCTATTCCATTTGAGGAGTTCTTCCAGTTTTTCAATCAAAAGGACCTCGATAAAATAATCATCACTTGCTACTGTATGTAAGTACTATACTTCTGTAATTAAGTCTCTATATATAGCTCAGCTCTTTCATTGCATGTATATATAATTATCCTCACTATATTATGCAGATTGTAGATCGTCGAATGCACAAATGCACAAATCTATGATATTGGGTTCATTAACACAAATCTCATAGATGAATGGACGGTTACATATCATGCGAAAGAAACCGAGGCCAACTTGCTACAATCGTTGCTTAAAAATCAAAACAAAGATAAAATACTCTTTCCTTACAACTTCAAGTGAGTGTTATTGTCTTCTGCATATTCGGTTTCCCTTATTACTCGAGGTTATAGTAATGTAATTGATGAGTTATGCATGCGTGCGCAGCTTCCACTTTATTCTCCTAGAGATTAAGCTTGAGCAGGGACTAGTAACCGTCTTAGATTCAAGACGAAAAGATCCCAAGGAGTATGCGGCCATGACTGAAATGCTCCAGAAGTAAGTTCAATCGATCATTATCGCACCATATCGGCAACTTTGGTCATTTCCTGATATCAAGTAATTATTTTCTTTGTCTCGCAGGGTTTGGAAAGTGTTCACCACAGAAGCTCCGAGACTGCCAGGGGAGCTGCGATTTACACACCCGAAAGTAAGTACTACTAGCTAGTTCCGCGCATCTCCCATTGATTCTAGCTAGTTTCATCAATACCATTTATAATGCTTGATTATCAGTTTGATTGACATTTATTTCTCGTAAAGTGGTTGTGGCAGGAAGGCGGGAATATTTTTTGTTGATACTACATTTGCGAGTACATCTACAACGCGACGACCTCTAAGCGGGGCTACTCTAAAAAACAATATGAAGTGCGTAAGCAATAATATTCACAATTTTATTTTATTACCATCATTTGTGTTGAGTTTCATTCATATATATGTATTGACCCCCTTCTTCAAATTAGATTTGGCAGATGCGGGATGAACTCCTACCACAAGATCGCATAAAAGCAATTCAAGAGGAATTGGCGGGATTCTTTCTTGACCACGTCATCAATCCAGCTGGAGAATACTATGTGGAACTTGACATCAAATGTTTGGGATTGTAAGAAATCTTATATTGTATATATGTAGCTAGTAGCGTCGGATAGATATACGAAAACTTGTTATTCAACCAATCTCTCGGAGAAGGAGGAGGTCGATCACTTCTCTCTGTATATGTTCATGACGATCTTGTGTACTTAATGGTTTCCTCATTTGCTTACTAGCTAGCGTGTCGAGTCCTCTCTATACGTATAATACCTAGCGTCGACCAAGCACGGAGATAAGAGAGGACACTTCTCTCTAGCTATTAGCTAGCTAACACAATATATGAAACCCCTAAATTAACCCTACAAAACCACCAAAACCCCCAAACCCCCCCCCCTTTCAAAAAAAAAACAAAAACCCCAGCTCCTGAGCTGCTGACACGTGGATGATCTTTGGTCCCGGTTGGTCTTACCAACCGGGACTAAAGGCCCTCCTCTCTGGGCTCGCCGCAGCGGCCACGTGGAGCCCCATCTGTCCCGGTTCGTATAAGAACCGGGACTAAAGGTGTTGGGCTTTAGTCCCGACCCTTTAGTCCCGGTTCCCGAACCGGGACAAATGGGCCTCATGAACCGGGACAAATTGGCCTTTTTCTACTAGTGTCCCTCGCCCCCACCATGGCGATAGTACACACATTTGTCAGCTTCGTTTACAACAAAGCCTGCAGCTGTTAAAGTTCTTTCAAACTTCTCATGCTACTGCTTGGGTGCTTGCTTAAGTCCATACAAAGACTTCAGCAACTTGCACACTTTCCTTTCTGACCATCTACTACAAACCCATCTGGTTATTCCATGTAAATTTCCTCATCCAACTCTCCATTTAGGAAAGCAGTCTTAACATCCATTTGATGAACGAGAAGACCATGTGAGGCCGCTAGTGAAAGTAGTACTCGAATAGTGGTCAGTCGAGCCACAGGTGAGTAAGTATCAAAGAAGTCTTCACCTTCCTTTTGGGTATAACCCTTAGCCACAAGCCGTGCCTTGTACTTCTCGATAGTACCATCAGGCCTAAACTTTTTTTTGAATACCCATTTGCACCCTATAGGTTTGCACCCATAAGGACGATCAGTTATCTCCCAAGTTTCATTTGCCAAGATGGAATCCATCTCACTACGGTCTGCTTCCTTCCAGTAGTCAGCATCTTCATATGCATAGGCCTCTGAAATAGAACTGGGAGTGTGATCTATGAGATACACAAGAAAATCATCAACAAAAGACTTTGCAGTCCTCTGTCTCTTGCTTCTAGTAGGAACTTCATTGTTCTCCTCCACAGGATTTTCAAAGTGTTCCATCGAAATGGCAGGTTCAGTAATTGTAACTAATTCCTGATTCAAGGAACTAGGCATCTCCTGATTTGATGAGCTCGCCATATCCTTCATGGGAAAGATATCTTCAAAGAAAGTCGCATCATTCGACTCCATGATTGTATCGACATGCATGTCAGATACCTCAGATTTTACAACCAAGAATATATAGCCAATGCTATGAAAAGCATATCCCAGGAAAACACAATCCACAGTTTTTGGTCCTAGCTTGCACTTCTTCGGAATTGGCACATTGACTTTCGCCAAGCAAACCCAGGTTCGTAGATAAGTGAGCTTTAACCTTTTCTTCTCCCATTCCTCGAATGGAGTTATCTCTTTGTTCTTTGTGGGAACTCGGTTTAGGAGATGACATGCAGTCAATATCGCCTCCCCCCACCTTGCCTTGGAGAGACCCGATGTGTCTAACATGGTGTTAACAAAATTAGTTAGAGTATGGTTCTTTCTTTCGGCTACCCCATTTGACTGAGGTGAATAGGGAGGCGTCCTCTCATGGATTATACCATGTTCCGCACAAAACGAGTCAAATTCATTTGAGAAATACTCTCCACCACGATCGGACCTAAGCCTCTTGATCTTTCGATCAAGTTGGTTTTCCGCTTCAGCTTTATAGATCTTGAAATAGTTCAAAGCCTCATCCTTAAATTTCAGAAGATACACATGGCAGTATCTAGTGGAGTCATCAATTAATGTCATAAAATACTTCTTTCCACCTTTTGTTAACACACCATTCATTTCACAAAGATCTGAATGTATGAGCTCTAGTGGTGCAAGATTTCTTCTTTCCGCAGTCGCATGAGACTTACGAGGTTGCTTAGCTTGCACACACACTTGACACTAAGATCCTTTGACAGTGGTGAAACTAGGGATTAAGTTCAACTTCGCTAGTCGCGACATGCAACCAAAGTTAACATGACAAAGACGTGAATGCCACACATTTGATTCACTATTGTTGCAAACATGATTAATAACTTTATTGCAAATGTCTGATAAGGATAAATGAAATAGGCCTCCTGACTCATAGCCTTTACCAACAAAAGTTCCATACTTGGATATTACAAATTTATTCGACTCAAAGACAAGCTTGTAGCCATCTCTACACAGAAGAGATCCGCTAACAAGATTTTTATTGACGGAGGGGACATAATGCACGTTCTTCAGCCGTACGATCTTCCCCGAAGTAAACTTCAGATCGACTGTGCCAACACCATGAACAGAAGCACTTGAACCGTTGCCCATCAGCACGGTGGAAGTCCCTGCGGTCCAGCATCCTTCATGTCAGTGTCACCAATGACAACATTAGTGGTCTTGCCGCCTTTCCCAAGATGACGCTTGTCATAACAATTAGGGCAACTAGGAGCCCAATGGTCAGGATCTCCGCACACATGACAAACACCTTTCTTCTTGTCATTCTTCTTCTTGAAGTTGGTGTGCTGTACAGCCTTGTTCTTCCCATCAAACTTTGCATTACCATCAAACTTTCCCTTGTTCTTGAACTTGTGGGGCTGGAAGTTTTTCTTCTGTACCAGATTGGCACTAGATCCTCCCTC
This sequence comes from Thinopyrum elongatum, assembly GCA_011799875.1. Classification (NCBI taxonomy): domain Eukaryota; kingdom Viridiplantae; phylum Streptophyta; class Magnoliopsida; order Poales; family Poaceae; genus Thinopyrum; species Thinopyrum elongatum. The sequence continues at coordinate 24,947,209 of CM022301.1, read as the reverse complement.
AATACCTCGAGCACGTGTATCTTTTGCTCTCGCCTTTTCTTCCACATCAAGAGTACCAATGAGATCCGGAACGGAAAACTCCTGCCTCTTATGCTTCAGTAAGGTAGCAAAGTTCCTCCATGAAGGAGGAGGCTTAGTGATGATGCCTCCGGCAACAAACTTGTCCGGTAGCATACAATTGAAGTGCTCACGTTCTCGAGCAAATGACTGTATCTTGTGAGCTTGCTCAACCACGGAGCGCTCTTTAGTCATCCTGTAGTCATAGAATTGTTCCATGATGTATAGCTCAGTGCCGGCATCCGAGACCCCAAACTTGGCCTCGAGTGCATCCCACATATCTTTTCCATTGTCAATTGACGCATAAGAATCAACTATGTTCTCACCAAGAACACTCAAAAGAGCAGCCTTAAACAGGGTATCCATTTTCTGAAAAGCTTGTTCCTGTTGAGCATCATAATCTCCTTCAGGTTTGCCAAGAGTGGCGTCATAGCAACTCATGGTTTGAAACCATAAGACTGCTCTCACGCGCCACCTCTTATAATGGATACCCTCAAACATCGGAGGTCTCATGGAAGCAGCAAAACCACTCGGGGTAAATTGCCTATAATAAGGTTTTTGGATTGTTGGAAATATGAGCAATTTACCATATGATTTTATTAACGGAAATAGTAGATAAAGCATGACTATTGTAGCAGAGATAAAACAAGTCCTGCAATCCGACAGAGAGAAGGTAAATAGTATCTGCATATATGAACTAGAACCGAACATACCTAGAGCAGACTGTAGAGTAAGAAGTTGTGGCAGAAACTCAAACAGAAAGAGCATGAGAACATACGGAACAGGATCAAAAGCACCGGTCTTGGGTCGGTGTCCTCGCCAGCCATGTCGTCGAGGAGGTTGTCGACGTCGGGGAAGAAGTCGTCGTCGGGGAAGCAGTCGTCGGTGTCCAGGGCGTCCGTGATGAAGAAGTCAGCAGTCACGCGGAGCGCTCCCCAAAAACCTTATCACCCTTCTCCCGTACAGGACTCAAAGAGGTGCGGTTTCGGAGGCCTACTGTCCTGACCTGCGGTGCACGCCGCAAGCCAGGATGGGGAAGATCGTAGCAGCAGCGCAGTGCTCAGGAACTTGGTGCCGAGAGAAAGATGGTCTTCTGGTGTGTCTCTCTGGAGAGGAGCGACATCTCTTTTATAGACACAGGAGACGGAGGTGAATAGGCTGCGTCGGAAGCTGAAGGGAGAGAGGGAGACGAAACGAACAGGCAGCAACCAAAGGGTGCAGCGTTCGTATTCAATATCAACTACAGCAAAAACTTTCCAGCTTCCGACTGACCTTTCGTATACCAATCGTACATGGCAAAAATTTAGACATCGGCTCGTTCCCGCAACCCGCGGCGCGGCGCGGCGCGTCGTGATGAGGCGGGCGGCGGAGGTGGAGCGCGCGTGAATGTCCTTCTTGTTCTCATGCTCATACATGTGAGGAAACACCCTCCCTTATAAGGAGGTCCAACTCCCACCAAACTAGCAATGTGGGACTAAACTTTGATTCCATCTCTTGTCATGCACGAATGGGCTGAATGGGCCTTTAGGATTTATTAGGAATTTCTGAAATTGTTATTGGGCTGGCCCAAAGTAAACTAAATTCCTGCAGCGGGTGCCTCAAGAGTCGCCCAAGCATCGAGGGACGCATTTCATTGTTTTTCGTCGTCTTCTTCATGGCATTCTTACCAGCACCGCATCAAAATCCTTAAAATTTAGGAGAAAATTTTACTTCACACGGCCTTTGCGCTTAACATTGATGCACACCGTCTTTTCTGTATGAGTGTCATGATTTTTATCTTGAAGTGTAGACCCACCGCACACCCAGCATGATCCTCAAAGAATATTAACATTAACGCCCACACGTGTGGGCACTAGCCAACTCAACCAGACGCCTCCATCTCCGTTCAACAGTTTCTGCACGAATCTTGGCACATTTTGGCTGATTTTGTGTGCCACGTAGGACAACTCGCGTGTGTGGTGTGTGAGAGAGTTCGCCCACACGCCGGTTTCCTCTCCGCGGTCAACGGTTGCCACTCGGGGGTGTGTGGTGGAACTGCTTAGCGCCCGCACGACTCGCCCGACTGCTGTTGCCGTCAACCACGTCTCGCACTTCGCCCCCCCCCCTCCCCTCGCGGTTCCATTTACTCGATCCACTTCATTACTCACCCAACCCACCGCGTAGTTCATTCGATTGGAAGAGAAGCAGAGAGGAGAAGGCGACGGCAGAGGCGGAAGAGTCGACGGCATTCGCGGCCGTCGGTGGGACTCGCCGGACCGGAGCGTCTTCGCCGGAGTGCCTGCAGATTGAATGTAACGCTCCTTCACACGCTCACATTCCTTTGCCTGCATTCCCCCCTCTAGTCCGTGGACAATGTTCCGCTCGAGATTCATCAAGATTCCAGCGGATTCGCGGTGCTCCGGCATTCCCGTCGGCGGCGGAGTCACGTGCTTGCTGTTTTGGGTGGCATTGCGTAGTTTCATCGCCGCCGCGGTGGCTGTCAGGCCGGTATGGCTCGGCCTGTTCACAGCCACATCCTGGTTCTGCGTTGCGATTGAGCCAGCGTTTTACAGTTGCTAGTTATGTATTGCATCGAAATGCTATTTGCAATCAATGGGGGAAGTTTTTCATTGTTAAATTTGAGGTTATAATAGTTGCCAATGAACCCTAGATCTAGGTAGTTGTATTTTCAAAGTGCAGTATAAAGGCAGCCATGGCAGTTTCAGCAATTATCTGCACTGGATGGCAACTAATTTCCTGATCAACTGTGTCATTTGCCACAAATATGATTTCCATGTGGCAACTATTTTTGTGAACACACTATGGCCGTTGCCATGCTGCAAGTGTAGTATGAAGGCAGCCATGGCAGTTTCAGCAACTATCTGCAATGGATGGCAACTAATTTCCTGATCAACTGTGTTAGTTGCCACAAATATGCTTTACATGTGGCAACTTTTTTTGTGAGCCCACTATGGCTGCTGCCATGCTGTAGGCAGCATAATGTGGCAACTTCACTGTACTGTAGATTCAATTTTGTGTTTTTAGCAATGCTGATTAGTGATATCTGAACGTATTTGGCTGTATTACACGGCAACTCATTTTTAATATGAGGCCAGTGTGTGATTTGCCACATTACAGGTTGTCTAGTGGATGTTTCCAGAACTTTTTGAATTGTCTTCCATCTTAACATGGCAATTTCAACCTAGTACATTTGCCTTTGAACATATCACAACTCATTTTTTATATGAGGACAGCGTGTGAGTTGCCACATTAAATCTCTGCGTAGTGGAAGGTGTGCTCATTTCTTTGTACTATCTTGTGCTAACATGGCAACTTGAACATTTTTTGTGTAAGTGCCTTATGATCCGTACATTTTTTCAAGTAGAGCCAATGTGTTTAGTTGCCACTTTTCTTGTTGGACAATCATAGGGGGTGTGGGTGTTCCTATGATATTACCTAGTCTTTTTTTTCACTTTTTCAATTTGCGGCATGTGACAAGTACATTCTGTTAGGTGGCAACTGCTTCATTCATAACGTCATTTCACCCTGACATTTTGATTTTGTTCTTATCTCAGCACAATGACTCGCGGCGACCATCAAGACGATGATGATGATTTCATGGAGTTACCGCAACAGAATCGCGCAACTAGACGGACAAAAGATGGCGATGAGGTAAGTTTTCGTATGACATATGTTTTGAATGTCACATTTTAGTTCGCAATCGTCTGTTACGAACTAAAATTTCATGATACTGAAACATGGCAACAAATTATCATTTGTCTGTTTTGCAGAAGAAGAAATGTTATCACAATAGGGCTTCATGGGAACGCCTGACTATATTGACCGAGGGATTTACCGACGATCAGAAGGGAGCTGCTGCTGAGATGGGTATGTAGGCTCTGATGGATGTTCGGTGAGAGAACCTAGTGAACCCTGTATGCGACTGGCTCGGTGAGACTTACGATACCTCCTCCAGGGAATTTATTATTCCGGGACATGGAAGACTCCCGTTGGACGAGGAATCAGTGTTCTGCACTTTGGGTGTGCCCCGTGGAGAAATGAAAGTCCCGTATGAGGTCAATAATAAGATTGAGGAAACATTGTTTGCCTGTTTGTTTCCTGGGATGACATCCATGCCGAAAATGACTGTGCTGGCAAATTCGCTGGAGGGCATGAAAACCCTGTAGGGTAACGCAGCAGAAAACAAAAAATTTCCGACCTACGCACCAGCCCAGGACCACTATGGAGACTGCATACAAGGTTTGATCATTTTCGTTACCGACTCGTAGCGCAGCGGAAGTAGAGTCGATGACGATCGTCGGTGCAGATCCCCGCAGCTAGGATTTACAACCTCCCAACCGCGAGGATGTACTCCCTCATCCGCCACTCGGACAGCCCTCCGGGAGGCGGTCGGACAGTCCCCCGGACGGTGTCGTGGACAGCCCTTCGGGAGGACTCACAGAACTCGGACCGTCACTCGGACAGCCCTTCGGGAGGACACTCGAACAGCCCCTCGGGCAAAAGGACGAAACTACGACCTCTCTACGGGGTTGCACACATACGGTGCCATCTATCCGGCAGGGCTTCGCCGTCCAGAACTAGTTCCTGCCGGAACCCAGACAGCCTTTCGGCACTACGAAACTATTTCGTGGGAGGGAGAGAGAATGCCAGATCATGCATGGCTTGTGTGAGAGAGTTGGAGTGGAGTTGGAGAGCACCTCTCCTCCTCCTTATATAGTGGTGGAAGGGGTGGAGGGGGCTGAAAATTCAGCCCACTAAACATGGGGAAAACATGTTCCCACAAAACAAGGAGAACATGTTCCCACCAAACAAGGGAAAAACATGTTCCCTTGTCCATGGTGTTCCCCCATGGGGCCCCACCTTCCTCCCAACACTCTCCACCATTTGTGGGGGCTGCCCCCCACCATGGGGGCCCCCCCCCAACATTTTGTCCAGCCACAAGGGGGCTGCTCCCAAAGGGGGCCCCCCCAAAAACAGCCCAAAAACAGGCCCCACGATCCGTGGGATCTTGTCCCCTCACGCTGGGACAAGATGTTTTCCGCGACTATTATTTCTAAAAAATTCCAGAAGGTCCCAGAACATTTCCGGCACCCTCTAAAATTATCTGGACGCGCTCTGGAACATTTCCAGTATGGTGGTTTAATTTAAAACCATCTTTGTTTACCCGGTAAACAACTCCGGCAGCTCCGAAACTTTTTTTTTCGGTTTTTTCTCCAGAAAAATTCCAGAAATTACCAGACCAATCTGGCAACCTCCAAAACATTCCCGGTGCTTGCCGAAACCTTTTTGGATCAATGGTTTTATCCGAAACAACTTTTCGGTTTTACCGAAACTTTTTCAGTGTTCTCTCTCCGGAACTCTTCCGTTGTCTCCGAAACTTCTCGGTGATTTTCTCTCAGACTCCCTGTCTAGTATTCAGCAGATAGATGACCCTTAAGCGTGTGACCCTATAGGTTCGGTGAAGTATAGACATGACACGGAACACCTTCCGATCAATGATCAACATCGGAGCCGTGGACACCCATATTGACCCCTATACCCACACGAATGAATATTCGAGTGAACCTCCAGTTGCCGTGTGCTATTCCTGTTGCTTCACGATATGTTACAAATACCCGAGGTTAGACATGTAGGCATTTCCGTGGATCAACAACTTGTCCACTATGCCAGTTACCTCGTTACCGGTATTGTTCTCTTTTCTCGTTACCGTGTTCCGGCATCCCTGTGATCAAATCACAAAGTGTCTGGCCAGACGATGATGGATACCGTAACACCGAGAGGGCCCAGAGATATCTCTCCATCGTCGGAGTAGCAAATCCCAATCTCGAGCTATCAAGTTACTTGACACACTTTTCCATGAACCCGTAAGCCGCCGTAATAGCCACCCATTTACGGATGACGTTTAACAAACCCCAAAGTTCATGAAGCAAGTATGAAGAAACTCGACACTCTCATGGTCTAAGGAATTTTGCAAACATTAACCATCTCTGTGTTATTAACCATTAATATGTGACGAATGTAACTCATAGCATAACATCAATTTGGGTCGATTCAACACAAATGTTCTTCTAACACTGTGCCCTCAAAATTGCTGGCATAGACATGCCCATGATCAGGAAAACAGAACCATCATGCAATACTTGAGCTAGTCTTAGAGGCCAGACTAGGAATACATATTACCGTTTATTATTCCACACGTGCATATGAGTCTTCCTCCGAGCCTCGTTTTATTTGCAGACTCGAGAACCATAGCAGTTATAGCATGGAACATAAACCTAATTATGAACAGGGAGATAATCAATAACATTTATTATTGCCTCTAGGGCATATCTCCTACAGACTCCCACTTACACTAGAGTCAATAATCTAGTTAATGCTAATGCACTTTACACCTGTGGCACACCGGTGTAAATATGCTTCGCTTGTGGTATAGCCTGAATGTTCAACGGATCTGACGACTTCAGCTCCGTGTGTATCTTTGCATATCCTCACGTTTTCATGCTTTCACAAAAGTCATATTTTGTGTGGACTTGGCTTGATATGTATGCGAATCACAGGTCGAACCTGGATTCCTCAGACTGAGTTATGGAGCAACTACTTGCAGTAGTGTCCCATTGACAAAAGCCATCTTGGAACCATACTAAGTTCATGAATGAACTATATGATTCAACATCTTCTTTGTCGCTTTAAAAGCGGCAACATACTTTGCCTCTGTTATAGAATTCGCCACAGTAACTTGTTTGAACAAATTCCAACTAACTGTGCCACCATATTGTGTGTTACACAAAACCGTCAATTTAAATCGAAAATCGCATGGAGAAATGATGAAGACTGTATCGATGTAACCTTTTACAACGAATTCTTCATGATCTCTACTTGCGAGAAAACTTGTCATCAGTGCTACTATAGTACTCAATGACCCTTTTTCACTGTTGTCCCTTGATCAATACTTTTGATCACTTTGGTATCTATACTCGCAACAACTTTGGGAGTATTGGACATATCTGGTTGTTATACATACCATGGAATACATGATTAATCCAAACACAAGAGTGTGTGGAATCCCCATCATGTATTTTGCTCATCAGTGTTTTTGGGACACCGAGTCTTGCAAAAACTCTTTCCATGTGACTTCGGCAAGAATCACTCCTTGGCCTTTTAATGCTAAAAGATTTTAGCATCTTGTCAATATGTATTCATTGCTTAGCCCCATTAGGTAAATCTATCTCCATAGATTATCATGCCTAATATCAAGGCTATTTAGCCCAAGCACTTCATCGAAAAAACTATTTCCAAATGAAGTCCTAATTCGTGTCAAGAAATTTATTTCCAATTACCAATGTGTCAAGCACACAAGGTTTTTAGAAATATTATTATGCTCCCACTTACTTTCTTGAATTACAAGCATCTTTGTTACCCATTGATGAAGTCAAAACCCTTTTAACCATTTCATCAAAACACAAAGATTCCAACTCCATTTTGCTCTCTTCTGTCCATTGCTGGAACTCTGAAGTTTGCATACTTACTAGCATCCTCTGGATTGACAAAATACCTTGGACTGTAACACATGCAAGTCCTTGGTTTCATTTCCATCAGGTGGAAATCCTTTTGTCATCCATTGTTTTATATCTCATGATATGAAATATGTATTAATTGCTAGTTCAACCCAAACCGACTTTAAGCATCGCTACGGTGAAGCAACCTCATCGTAGTCAACTCCTTGAACTTGTATATTGCAACAAGTCGAGCTTTATGGATAAAACATTTTTATTCGTATCAGTTATAGTTCCATAAATATTCGTCAGACTCTAAGTCTTCCGAAAGGTGTATCAAGGTTTTAATCTTGAATCACTTATATGGAAACTATCTCGGATAGTATTGGCATTTAGCCAATTCCGGAGTCAGGGCCCATCAACGCTTCCTTGTGTATCGTAGGTATACTGTTGTCTAACAAAAATATCTCGTTTGCGCACCTGAGAGGTTTGCACGAGCCTTGCCTACGTGGTTCAACTGCAAGTTCGACCGAAGTCCATACATTTTATTGTAGAGACTTCCGTATCAGTCGCAGTAGGAAACTCTGGAATTACTTCCAAGGTCTCTTTCCTTTGACCTGATGACGAAGATACTGTGTATCTTGTCGAGTTGCACTATTCTCCCACTCACCTTTTGAAAGAACCATTTTCTTCAAAAAGCATACCGTTCTTTGTGGCAAACCTATTTGCCTCGGTATAGTGAGGGAGGAATACCCAATTACTTGGGATAACCTACAAAGTAGCACTTGTCTGATTTGGAATAGGTTTGTAACCTTTTACACAAGCCCCATATTCCAAATGTTAAGAAAAGATATAGCATGGTTGGGCGTACCATACCATGGCGTCATTTCAACAGACCTAATGGAGCTCTTTTCAGTGTAAAATCCGCAGTCTCTAAAGCATCACTTTAAAAGGGATAATGGCAAATTTATTTATGTCATCTTTGATCTTACCATGTCATAAATGGTTCGATTACATCTTCACAGACTTTCCACTCACAGTGGTGTTCCAGGAGGTGTAAGTTATGAAACTCTTTTCACAACTCATCAGACATTCGCTAAACTTGTAACTCAAATATTTCTTTCTGCAATTGAATTGTAGAAACATAATTTTCTTGTTACAATAACTTCTACTTCATTTTGAAAACCTTTCAAATGATTTCAAAAGATCCAGACTTACGTCTCATCAAGTAAATATCCATATATCTACTTGAGTCATTTCTGAAGATAGATAAATCCACTACTTGCAACAACATTTATCGGACTACATACATCAAAATGTATGATCACCAATAAGTTCTTTGCTCGTTCCTTATGGCCTGTGAACGGTATTTCAGTCACTTCACTTTTCGGAGGAAAGTTGCAAGTGTCAGGTGATTCAAAATCAAACGACTTCAAAATCCATCATAATGGAATTTTCCATGCGGGTTTCTCCAATGTGACCAAATGCAGTGCCACACTTGTGTGGTATTCTTTTAGTCTTATGACATTTAGCGTCAGTGTTATGGATGTATCATATTACCATCAATATTCATAACATACGTCCCATCGATGATGGAAGTATGGCCCTCATGTTATTCATAATACTGAACAGCAATTCTTCTTCTATGAACAACCCTTTTGCAACAAACATTGTGCAATGGGCTAGAGTGTGTAAAACTCTAAAATGAATTATCAAAGTTAATACTGAGGTAATGTATTATTATCAATATTCATAACATACATCTCACTCATAATGAAAGTATGGCCCTTATGTTATTCATAACACCGAACATCAAAAGTTCTCTTATGAACAACCTTCTTGCAAGATAACTTATGCAATGGGCTAGAGTGTGTAAAACTCTAATTGAATTAGGAAAATAAACACAGACGGTAATACACCGATGGAAGGTACAGTAACATTTACTATGTTCTCTGTGTATACCTAAACCTCATTCCTGGCTAGTCTTTCAGGCCATAGTAGTTCTTACATCGAGTTGCAACAGAATGCAATCGAGCGGGTATCTTTGTGATTAACTCACAATACCCAAGAATCAGTGATTAACAATTTAATCATAATTCCCAAGAACTATATCTTTGACCAGCCTTCTATACATCAAAAACTTGTATGACATTCGTACATGAGCTGGATATTCCAGTCTTCTTTCTCATTGCCTTTATACTTCTAACAGTTTAACTTTTAGTATTTCTCCTACTCTCAGAAGAAGCACACAACTTAAGAGTGGCATCAGCCCTGGACTTCCTAGGCGTGAAAGTTTCACTGACACCCTTCGGACACTTCCTTTCTCTTTAAGTTGTTGTTTTATTCACCTTTCATCATATGACAGGCGTTCTTCTGGATCCCTCTCTTATCAGTCTAATGCATAGTAAACTCCTTTACTAATAGTTTGCAAACAAACATTTCTTTGGATATCTCATATCTTTTAGCCTTTGTCTGTCTCTGAAAATGATTTTCAGATTCCATGAATATCACATAACTATCCAAACTTTCGAAGTTCGGGTCTCATGGAAGCAAACATATTGCACTTGACTGAAATGGAATTCCAGCTTTTGGATCGAAGGACGAGAGTCACATGATCCATAGCATAAGCGAGAGAATACCGAAAGTATGCGATAGGACAAAGTCCTTCTCGGCACTCTTGAGGACAATCCTCACATTACGTTGCCAACCGTAAAGTTTTAACCAGATATTTAACAGCTATTCAATTTTAATAGGGAAGGTGGAAACGCGAGCCATTATTCTACAACTATTATGCAAATCACACTTTAGACAGTGTTCAAAATTAATTGCACTGAGAATTAAACAAGTTAATTCAACAGTGCGCTCCCACTCAAATCAATATCTCTCATAATTGATTGTGAGTGATTCAAGACCCGCATTTCCATTCAACGCCATTGAACGAGATGAACACTGATGGCGCGAACTTCAATCGGTAGGCAAACTTGCCGATCACATCTCTATGTGACTCTTGTTCATCTTTCGATGGGCGTGTTCCGAGCTCAGGGAGATCCTTCCAGAACGTCAAGACAACCAAGTGATCTCGCTGCGAGGTCTCAACTCACCCGCCTCACACATCCCTAATCGTTCACACCCAGGGAGATCCTGCGATGCCCCGAAAAGTTAGGTGCCGTGACGGTGCTACACTTGGGAGAACACTAACTACTTGATATTTTGTGAGAGATCACCCTAATAAAAGCGACTACCGCGCAATCAAGAAGGGTGCATCATAAGGGATAAACATCTCAGGCAATTCATAATAGCATGATATGGTATAGCCCTTTCTGACGGAGAAGTCTTGTATTTCTTCGTCTTCGGCATTCGCGTCGGTGTTCACCTTCGCGAAGATTGCCACCACCTTGTCGATGCACCAGATAATATTGCTATCCCTATAGCTAATAAAATAAGTGCATTACACAAGGTTGACACGCAGGTCATTTAAAGTGCAATCATATGGCTCCAGCCATCATGCCAAATCATGACACGCAGGTCATGTTAATCAATTTACATCATATGGTCATCTCATACATAATCAAATTATTATGAGCACTGCTATACCACATCATATGCACATGCAAACCCTCCTGCAAAACCAAGTTAGACGCCTCTAATCGGTTCATGCAAAAACTTGTTTTACGTGGCTTCTAAGGTTTTGAAACAAACTGAAGCTACCAACGTCCATCATCAAGTATGATAATTCAAGTTGCTAGATTAACTTTCCAGGGTGTATGAAAACCGAGATAATAAAATCTCGAGCCCCATACTAAACTTCGTCATACGCATGACCCCCGTGCAGATCATATCTGCATTGCCCTTTCGTCTGCGAAACATCCATCTTTCTTTAACTAAAATGGAACCCAAAGAACTGTTAGCACTTCGTTGATCTGTCAATCAGCATACTCAGGAGTAGCATGAAAGGATCGCGGATTGCCAGAACTTTGTGAGATTCCACAATGCTGTCAAGATCAGGACTACGCAAATTCAAGGGAAGTAACAAGAACAACGGGTAACAGATTTCATCTGCTACCCGCACAAATAATTTTCAGTAATAGAACTCATCTACTACCTAATTATATTGTGCAACACCCATACATCTCATGTATTCTAGATCGCAACCTGCATCTACGCATAGCACGGCTCTGATACCACTGTAGGGTAACGCAGCAGAAAACAAAAATTTTCCGACCTACGCACCAGCCCAGGACCACTATGGAGACTGCATACAAGGTTTGATCATTTTCGTTACCGACTCGTAGCGCAGCGGAAGTAGAGTCGATGACGATCGTCGGTGCAGATCCCCGCAGCTAGGATTTACAACCTCCCAACCGCGAGGATGTACTCCCTCATCCGCCACTTGGACAGCCCTCCGGGAGGCGGTCGGACAGTCCCCCGGACGGTGTCGTGGACAGCCCTTCGGGAGGACTCACAGAACTCGGACCGTCACTCGGACAGCCCTTCGGGAGGACACTCGAACAGCCCCTCGGGCAAAAGGACGAAACTACGACCTCTCTACGGGGTTGCACACATACGGTGCCATCTATCCGGCAGGGCTTCGCCGTCCAGAACTAGTTCCTGCCAGAACCCAGACAGCCTTTCGGCACTACGAAACTATTTCGTGGGAGGGAGAGAGAATGCCAGATCATGCATGGCTTGTGTGAGAGAGTTGGAGTGGAGTTGGAGAGCACCTCTCCTCCTCCTTATATAGTGGTGGAAGGGGTGGAGGGGGCTGAAAATTCAGCCCACTAAACATGGGGAAAACATGTTCCCACAAAACAAGGAGAACATGTTCCCACCAAACAAGGGAAAAACATGTTCCCTTGTCCATGGTGTTCCCCCATGGGGCCCCACCTTTCTCCCAACACTCTCCACCATTTGTGGGGGCTGCCCCCCACCATGGGGGGCCCCCCCAACATCTTTGTCCAGCCACAAGGGGCTGCCCCCACGTATCGTGGGATCTTGTCCCCTCACGCTGGGACAAGATGTTTTCCGCGACTATTACTTCTGAAAATTCCGAAAGGTCCCAGAACATTTCCGACACCCTCTAAAATTATCTGGACACGCTCTGGAACATTTCCAGTATGGTGGTTTAATTTAAAACCATCTTTGTTTACCCGGTAAACAACTCCGGCAGCTCCGAAACTTTTTTTTCGGTTTTTTCTCCAGAAAAATTCCAGAAATTACCAGACCAATCTGGCAACCTCCAAAACATTCCCGGTGCTTGCCGAAACCTTTTTGGATCAATGGTTTTATCCGAAACAACTTTTCGATTTTACCGAAACTTTTTCAGTGTTCTCTCTCCGGAACTCTTCCGTTGTCTCCGAAACTTTTCGGTGATTTTCTCTCAGACTCCCTGTCTAGTATTCAGCAGATAGATGACCCTTAAGCGTGTGACCCTATAGGTTCGGTGAAGTATAGACATGACACGGAACACCTTCCGATCAATGATCAACATCGGAGCCGTGGACACCCATATTGACCCCTATACCCACACGAATGAATATTCGAGTGAACCTCCAGTTGCCGTGTGCTATTCCTGTTGCTTCACGATATGTTACAAATACCCGAGGTCAGACATGTAGGCATTTCCGTGGATCAACAACTTGTCCACTATGCCAGTTACCTCGTTACCGGTATTGTTCTCTTTTCTCGTTACCGTGTTCCGGCATCCCTGTGATCAAATCACAAAGTGTCTGGCCAGACGATGATGGATACCGTAACACCGAGAGGGCCCAGAGATATCTCTCCATCGTCGGAGGAGCAAATCCCAATCTCGAGCTATCAAGTTACTTGACACACTTTTCCATGAACCCGTAAGCCACCGTAATAGCCACCCATTTACGGATGACGTTTAACAAACCCCAAAGTTCATGAAGCAAGTATGAAGAAACTCGACACTCTCATGGTCTAAGGAATTTTGCAAACATTAACCATCTCTGTGTTATTAACCATTAATATGTGACGAATGTAACTCATAGCATAACATCAATTTGGGTCGATTCAACACAAATGTTCTTCTAACACTGTGCCCTCAAAATTGCTGGCATAGACATGCCCATGATCAGGAAAACAGAACCATCATGCAATACTTGAGCTAGTCTTAGAGGCCAGACTAGGAATACATATTACCGTTTATTATTCCACACATGCATATGAGTCTTCCTCCGAGCCTCGTTTTATTTGCAGACTCGAGAACCATAGCAGTTATAGCATGGAACATAAACCTAATTATGAACAGGGAGATAATCAATAACATTTATTATTGCCTCTAGGGCATATCTCCTACAGGGGGCACACCCCGGAGCCGCGTGCCGGGTGCTTGCGCCCGCCACCATGCTTCCACAAGCGTAGGAGGGCCCACTGTAGGAGATATGCCCTAGAGGCAATAATAAATGTTATTATTTATCTCCGTGTTCATAATTAGGTTTATGTTCCATGCTATAACTGCTGTGGTTCCCGAGCCCGTATATCCATAAAGGCTCTGGGGAAAACCCATGTGCACGTGTGGAATAATAAACGGTAAAATGTATTCCTAGTCATGCCTCTAAGACTAGCTCAAGTGTTGCATGATGATTATGTTTTCCCAATCATAGGCATGTCTATGCCAGCAACTTTGAGGGCACAAATGTTAGAAGAACATTTGTGTTGAATCGACCCGATTGATGTTATGCTATGAGATACATTCGTCACAAGTTAATGGTTAATAACGCAGAGATGGTTAATGTTTGCATAATTCCTTAGACCATGAGAGTATCGAGTTTCTTCATGCTTGCTTCATGAACTTTGGGGTTTGTTAAACGTCATCCGTAAATGGGTGGCTATTACGGCGGCTTATGGGTTCATGGAAAAGTATGTCAAGTAACTTGATAGCTCAAGATTGGGATTTGCTCCTCCGGCGATGGAGAGATATCTCTGGGCCCTCTCGGTGTTACGGTATCCATCATCGTCTGGCCAGACACTTTGTGATTTGATCACGGGGATGCCGGAACACGGTAACGAGAAAAGAGAACAATACCGGTAACGAGGTAACTAGCATAGTGGACAAGTTGTTGATCCACGGGAATGCCAACATGTCTCGCCTCGGGTATTTGTAACATATCGCGAAGCAACAGGAATAGCACACGGCAACTGGAGGTTCACTCGAATATTCATTCGTGTGGGTATAGGGGTCAATATGGGTGTCCACGGCTCCGATGTTGATCATTGATCGGAAGGGGTTCCAGGTCATGTCTATACTTCACCGAACCTATAGGGTCACACGCTTAAGGGTCATCTATCTGCTGAATACTAGACAGGGAGTCTGAGAGAAAATCACCGAAAAAGTTTCGGACACCGAAAAGTTTCGGACAGCGGAAAAGTTCCGCAGAGAGAGGTCACCGGATGAGTTCCGGTGAAACTGAAAAGTTGTTTCAGGGGATACCATTAAGTCAAAATGGTTTCGGCACATGCCTGATAATTCTTGGAGGATACCAGAATCATTCTGGAAACTTCTGGGATTTTTCTGGAAGAAAAACCGGAAATGTTCCGGGGCTGCCGGAACTGCTTCAGATGCTTTTCGCAGATGAAATCACTAAACTGGATTGTTCCAGAACGCATTGAAAATTATTTTAGTGGGTACTGGAAATGTTCTAAGCCCACATAAATATTTTCAGTTCGAACGGACGCTGAAAAATGTCGTCGTGAATAGTGAAAGTGCTTTTTGGGAATTTTATGGAAAGCACCTTGTTGGAAATTCCAAAAGGGCCTTCTAGAAGGGGAAGGAGGGCATGGCACCTCATGGGGGGGTCCCCCCCCAAGGGTGGCCGGCCAAGGAGGTGGAGCACCATGGTGCTCCACATGGCACTCCCATATGGCATATTCCCTTTTGGAAAGGGATATTCCAAGGGCACTTTGGGGTTTTTGTGTGACAATTTTACCCCTTGGCTAGCCTATATATAGGAGTGATCTTGGCAGCCATTTCCCCATCCTTAGCTCTCACACAAGCCATGCATGATCTGGCATTCTCTCTCCCTCCCAGCGAAATAGTTTCGTAGAGCCGAAAGGCTGTCTGGGTTCCGGTGGGAACTAGTTCTGGACGGCGAAGCCCTGCCGGATAGATGACACCGTATGTGTGCAACTCTGTAGAGAGGTCGTAGTTTCGATCTTAGTGCCCGAGGGGCTGTTCGAGAGTGCCTCCCGAAGGGCTGTCCAAGTGACGGTCCGAGTTCTGTGAGTCCTCCCGAAGGGCTGTCCGAGTGACCGTTCGAGTTTCGAAGGTCCTCCCGAAGGGCTGTCCGCGACATCGTCTGGGGGACTGTTCGACAGCCTCCCGGAGGGCTGTCCGAAGGGAAGACGAGGGTATACATCCTTGCGGTTGGGAGGTTGTAAATCCTAGCTGCGGGGATCTGCACCGACGATCGTCATCGACTCTACTTCCGCTGCGCTTCGAGTCGGTAACGAAAATGATCAAACCTTGTATGCAGTCTCCATAGTGGTCCTGGGCTGGTGCGTAGGTCGGAAAATTTTTGTTTTCTGCTGCGTTACCCTACAGTGGCATCATGAGCCGTGCTATGCATAGATGCAGGTTGCGATCTAGAATACATAGAGATGTATGGGTGTTGCACAATATAATTAGGTAGTAGATGAGTTCTATTACTGAAAATTATTTGTGCGGGTAGCAGATGAAATCTGTTACCCGATGTTCTTGTTGCTTCCCTTGAATCTGCGTAGTCTTGATCTTGACAGCATTGTGGAATCTCACAAAGTTCTGGCAATCCGCGATCCTTTCATGCTGCTCCTGAGTATGCTGATTGACAGATCAACGAAGTGCTAACAGTTCTTTGGGTTCCACTTTAGTTAAAGAAAGATGGATGTTTCGCAGACGAAAGGGCAATGCAGATATGATCTGCACGGGGGTCATGCGTATGACGAAGTTCAGTATGGGGCTCGAGATTTTATTATCTCGTGTTTCATACACCCCGCATTGTTAATCTAGCGACTTGAATTATCATACTTGATGATGGACGTTGGTAGCTTCGGTTTGTTTCGAAACCTTAGAAGCCACGAAAAATAAGTTTTTGCATGAACCGATTAGAGGCGTCTCACTTGGTTTTGCAGGAGGGTTTGCATGTGCATGTGATGTGGTATAGCGGTGCTCATAATAATTTGATTATGTATGAGATGACTATATAATGTAAATTGATTAACATGACCTGCGTGTCATGATTCGGCATGATGGCTGGAGCCATATGATTGCACTTTAAATGACCTGTGTGTCAACCTTGTGTAATGCATTATTTTATTTGCTATAGAGATAGCAATATTATCTGCTGCATCGACAAGGTGGTGGCAATCTTCGCGAAGGTGATCACCGACGTGAATGCCGAAGACGAAGGAATACAAGACTTCTCCGTCAGAAAGGGCTATACCATATCATGCTATTATGAATTGCCTGAGATGTTTATCCCTTATGTTGCACCCTTCTTGATTGCGCGGTAGTCGCTTTTATTAGGGTGATCTCTCACAAAAATATCAAGTAGTTAATGTTCTCCCAAGTGTAGCACCGTCACGGCACCTAACTTTTCGGGGTATCACATGCTAACATTGGTACGAACGATTAGGGATGTGTGAGGCGGGTGAGTTGAGACCTCGCAGCGAGATCACTTGGTTGTCTTGACGTTCAGGCATGAAAGTCATGAGCTCGGAACACACGCATCGAAAGATGAACAAGAGTCACATAGAGATGTGATTGGCAAGTTTGCCTACCGATTGAGATTTTCATCATCAGTGATGCTACCATCAATGGCGTTGAATTGAAATGCGGATCTTGAATCACTCACAATCAATTATGAGAGATATTGATTTGAGTGGGAGCGCACTGTAGAATTAATTCTTTTAATTCTCAGTGCAATTAATTTTGAACACTATCTAAGTGTGATTTGCATAATAGTTGTAGAATAATGGCTCGCATTTCCACCTTCCCTATTAAAATTGAATAGCTGTTAAATATCTGGTTAAAACTTTACGGTTGGTAACGTAATGTGAGGATTATCCTCAAGAGTGCCAAGAAGGATTTTGTCCTATTGCATACTTTGGTATTCTCTCGCTTATGCTATGGATCATGTGACTCTCCTCCTTCGATCCAAAAGCTAGAATTCTGTTTCAGTCAAGTGCAATATGTTTGTTTCCATGAGACCCGAACTTCGAAAGTTTGGATAGTTATGTGATATTCATGGAATCTGAAAATTATTTTCAGAGACAGACAAAGGCTAAAAGATATGAGATATCCAAAGCAATGTTTGTTTGCAAACTATTAGTAAAGGAGTTTACTATGCATTAGACTGATAAGAGAGGGATCCAGAAGAACGCCTGTCATATGATGAAAGGTGAATAAAACAACAACTTAAAGAGAAAGGAAGTGTCCGAAGGGTGTTAGTAAGACTTTCACGCCTAGGAAGTCCGGGGCTAACGCCACTCTTAAGTTCGGTGCTTTTTCTGAGAGTAGGAGAAATACTGAAAGTTAAACTGTTAGAAGTATAAAGGCAGAAAGAAAGGAGACTGGAATATCCAGCTCATGTATGAATGTCATACAAGTTTTTGATGTATAGAAGGCTGGTCAAAGATATAGCCCTTGGGAATTATGATTAAATTGTTAATCACTGATTCTTGGGTACTGTGAGTTAATCACAAAGATACCCGCTCGATTGCTTTCTGTTGCAACTCGATGTAAGAACTACTATGGCCTGAAAGACTAGCCAGAAATGAGTTTTAGGTATACACGGGGAACATAGTAAATGTTACTATACCTTCCATCGGTGTATTACCGTCTGTATTTATTTTTATAATTCGTTTGGAGTTTCACAAACTCTAGCCCATTGCATAAGGTATCTTGCAAGAAGGTTGTTTATAAGAGAACTTTTGATGTTCGATGTTATGAATAACATAAGGGCCATACTTTCATTATGAATGAGATGTATGTTATGAATATTGATAATAATTTACCTCTGGGTTTACTTTCATAATTCATTTTAGAGTTCCATACACTCTAGCCCATTGCACAATGTTTGTTGCAAAAGAGTTGTTCATAAAAACAACAACTGTTGTTCAGTATTATGAATAACATGAAGGGCCAAGCTTCCATCCTAGATGGGATGTATGTTATGAATATTGATGGTAATATGATACATCCATAACACTGACGCTAAATGTCATAAGACTAAAAAAATACCACACAAGTGTGGCACTGCATTTGGTCACATTGGAGAAACCCGCATGGAAAATTCCATTATGATGGATTTTGAAGTCGTTTGATTTTGAATCACCTGACACTTGCAACTTTCCTCCGAAAAGTGAAGTGACTGAAATACCATTCACAGGCCATAAGGAACGAGCAAAGAACTTATTGGTGATCATACATTTTGATGTATGTAGTCCGATAAATGTTGTTGCAAGTAGTGGATTTATCTATCTTCAGAAATGACTCAAGTAGATATATGGATTTTTACTTGATGAGACGTAAGTCTGGATCTTTTGAAATCATTTGAAAGGTTTTCAAAATGAAGTAGAAGTTATTGTAACAAGAAAATTATGTTTCTACAATTCGATTGCAGAAAGAAATATTTGAGTTACAAGTTTAGCGAATGTCTGATGAGTTGTGAAAAGAGTTTCATAACTTACACCTCCTGGAACACCACTGTGAGTGGAAAGTCTGTGAAGATGTAATCGAACCATTTATGACATGGTAAGATCAAAGATGACATAAATAAATTTGCCATTATCCCTTTTAAAGTGATGCTTTAGAGACTGCGGATTTTACACTGAAAAGAGCTCCATTAGGTCTGTTGAAATGACGCCATGGTATGGTACGCCCAACCATGCTATATCTTTTCTTAACATTTGGAATATGGGGCTTGTGTAAAAGGTTACAAACCTATTCCAAATCAGACAAGTGCTACTTTGTAGGTTATCCCAAGTAATTGGGTATTCCTCCCTCACTATACCGAGGCAAATAGGTTTGCCACAAAGAACGGTATGCTTTTTGAAGAAAATGGTTCTTTCAAAAGGTGAGTGGGAGAATAGTGCAACTCGACAAGATACACAGTATCTTCGTCATCAGGTCAAAGGAAAGAGACCTTGGAAGTAATTCCAGAGTTTCCTACTGCGACTGATACGGAAGTCTCTACAATAAAATGTATGGACTTCGGTCGAACTTGCAGTTGAACCACGTAGGCAAGGCTCGTGCAAACCTCTCAGGTGCGCAAACGAGATATTTTTGTTAGACAACAGTATACCTACGATACACAAGGAAGTGTTGATGGGCCCTGACTCCGGAATTGGCTAAATGCCAATACTATCCGAGATAGTTTCCATATAAGTGATTCAAGATTAAAACCTTGATACACCTTTCGGAAGACTTAGAGTCTGACGAATATTTATGGAACTATAACTGATACGAATAAAAATGTTTTATCCATAAAGCTCGACTTGTTGCAATATACAAGTTCAAGGAGTTGACTACGATGAGGTTGCTTCACCGTAGCGATGCTTAAAGTCGGTTTGGGTTGAACTAGCAATTAATACATATTTCATATCATGAGATATAAAACAATGGATGACAAAAGGATTTCCACCTGATGGAAATGAAACCAAGGACTTGCATGTGTTACAGTCCAAGGTATTTTGTCAATCCAGAGGATGCTAGTAAGTATGCAAACTTCAGAGTTCCAGCAATGGACAGAAGAGAGCAAAATGGAGTTGGAATCTTTGTGTTTTGATGAAATGGTTAAAAGGGTTTTGACTTCATCAATGGGTAACAAAGATGCTTGTAATTCAAGAAAGTAAGTGGGAGCATAATAATATTTCTAAAAACCTTGTGTGCTTGACACATTGGTAATTGGAAATAAATTTCTTGACACGAATTAGGACTTCATTTGGAAATAGTTTTTTCGATGAAGTGCTTGGGCTAAATAGCCTTGATATTAGGCATGATAATCTATGGAGATAGATTTACCTAATGGGGCTAAGCAATGAATACATATTGACAAGATGCTAAAATCTTTTAGCATTAAAAGGCCAAGGAGTGATTCTTGCCGAAGTCACATGGAAAGAGTTTTTGCAAGACTCGGTGTCCCAAAAACACTGATGAGCAAAATACATGATGGGGATTCCACACACTCTTGTGTTTGGATTAATCATGTATTCCATGGTATGTATAACAACCAGATATGTCCAATACTCCCAAAGTTGTTGCGAGTATAGATACCAAAGTGATCAAAAGTATTGATCAAGGGACAACAGTGAAAAAGGGTCATTGAGTACTATAGTAGCACTGATGACAAGTTTTCTCGCAAGTAGAGATCATGAAGAGTTCGTTGTAAAAGGTTACATCGATACAGTCTTCATCATTTCTCCATGCGATTTTCGATTTAAATTGACGGTTTGTGTAACACACAATATGGTGGCACAGTTAATTGGAATTTGTTCAAACAAGTTACTGTGGCGAATTCTATAACAGAGGCAAAGTATGTTGCCGCTTTTAAAGCGACAAAGAAGATGTTGAATCATATAGTTCATTCATGAACTTAGTATGGTTCCAAGATGGCTTTTGTCAATGGGACACTACTGCAAGTAGTTGCTCCATAACTCAGTCTGAGGAATCCAGGTTCGACCTGTGATTCGCATACATATCAAGCCAAGTCCACACAAAATATGACTTTTGTGAAAGCGTGAAAACGCGAGGATATGGAAAGATACACACGGAGCTGAAGTTGTCAGATCCGTTGAACATTCAGGCTATACCACAAGCGAAGCATATTTACACCGGTGTGCCACAGGTGTAAAGTGCATTAGCATTAACTAGATTATTGACTCTAGTGCAAGTGGGAGTCTGTAGGAGATATGCCCTAGAGGCAATAATAAATGTTATTGATTATCTCCCTGTTCATAATTAGGTTTATGTTCCATGCTATAACTGCTATGGTTCTCGAGTCTGCAAATAAAACGAGGCTCGGAGGAAGACTCATATGCACGTGTGGAATAATAAACGGTAATATGTATTCCTAGTCTGGCCTCTAAGACTAGCTCAAGTATTTCATGATGGTTCTGTTTTCCTGATCATGGGCATGTCTATGCCAGCAATTTTGAGGGCACAGTGTTAGAAGAACATTTGTGTTGAATCGACCCAAATTGATGTTATGCTATGAGTTACATTCGTCACATATTAATGGTTAATAACACAGAGATGGTTAATGTTTGCAAAATTCCTTAGACCATGAGAGTGTCGAGTTTCTTCATACTTGCTTCATGAACTTTGGGGTTTGTTAAACGTCATCCGTAAATGGGTGGCTATTACGGCGGCTTACGGGTTCATGGAAAAGTGTGTCAAGTAACTTGATAGCTCGAGATTGGGATTTGCTCCTCCGACGATGGAGAGATATCTCTGGGCCCTCTCGGTGGTACGGTATCCATCATCGTCTGGCCAGACACTTTGTGATTTGATCACAGGGATGCCGGAACACGGTAACGAGAAAAGAGAACAATACCGGTAACGAGGTAACTGGCATAGTGGACAAGTTGTTGATCCACGGAAATGCCTACATGTCTAACCTCGGGTATTTGTAACATATCGTGAAGCAACAGGAATAGCACACGGCAACTGGAGGTTCACTCGAATATTCATTCGTGTGGGTATAGGGGTCAATATGGGTGTCCACGGCTCCGATGTTGATCATTGATCGGAAGGTGTTCCGTGTCATGTCTATACTTCACCGAACCTATAGGGTCACACGCTTAAGGGTCATCTATCTGCTGAATACTAGACAGGGAGTCTGAGAGAAAATCACCGAAAAGTTTCGGAGACAACGGAAGAGTTTCGGAGAGAGAACACTGAAAAAGTTTCGGTAAAACCGAAAAGTTGTTTCGGATAAAACCATTGATCCAAAAAGGTTTCGGCAAGCACCGGGAATGTTTTGGAGGTTGCCAGATTGGTCTAGTAATTTCTAGAATTTTTCTGGAGAAAAAACCGAAAAAAAAGTTTCGGAGCTGCCGGAGTTGTTTACCGGGTAAACAAAGATGGTTTTAAATTAAACCACCATACTGGAAATGTTCCAGAGCGCGTCCAGATAATTTTAGAGGGTGCCGGAAATGTTCTGGGACCTTCTGGAATTTTTCAGAAATAATAGTCGCGGAAAACATCTTGTCCCAGCGTGAGGGGACAAGATCCCACGGATCGTGGGGGCTGTTTTTGGGGGGGCCCCCTTTGGGAGCAGCCCCCTTGTGGCTGGACAAAATGTTGGGGGGGGGCCCCATGGTGGGGGGCAGCCCCCACAAATGGTGGAGAGTGTTGGGAGGAAGGTGGGGCCCCATGGGGGAACACCATGGACAAGGGCACATGTTTTTCCCTTGTTTGGTGGGAACATGTTCTCCTTGTTTTGTGGGAACATGTTTTCCCCATGTTTAGTGGGCTGAATTTTCAGCCCCCTCCACCCCTTCCACCACTATATAAGGAGGAGGAGAGGTGCTCTGCAACTCAACTCCAACTCTCTCACACAAGCCATGCATGATCTGGCATTCTCTCTCCCTCCCACGAAATAGTTTCGTAGTGCCGAAAGGTTGTCTGGGTTCCGGTGGGAACTAGTTCTGGACGGCGAAGCCCTGCCGGATAGATGGCACCGTATGTGTGCAACCCCGTAGAGAGGTCGTAGTTTCGTCCTTTTGCCCGAGGGGCTGTTCGAGTGTCCTCCCGAAGGGCTGTCCGAGTGACGGTCCGAGTTCTGTGAGTCCTCCCGAAGGGCTGTCCACGACACCGTCCGGGGGACTGTCCGACCGCCTCCCGGAGGGCTGTCCGAGTGGCGGATGAGGGAGTACATCCTCGCGGTTGGGAGGTTGTAAATCCTAGCTGCGGGGATCTGCACCGACGATCGTCATCGACTCTACTTCCGCTGCGCTACGAGTCGGTAACGAAAATGATCAAACCTTGTATGCAGTCTCCATAGTGGTCCTGGGCTGGTGCGTAGGTCGGAAATTTTTTGTTTTCTACTGCGTTACCCTACAGTGGCATCATGAGCCATGCTATGCGTAGATGCAGGTTGCGATCTAGAATACATGGAGATGTATGGGTGTTGCACAATATAATTAGGTAGTAGATGAGTTCTATTACTGAAAATTATTTGTGCGGGTAGCAGATGAAATCTGTTACCCGATGTTCTTGTTGCTTCCCTCGAATTTGCGTAGTCCTGATCTTGACAGCATTGCGGAATCTGACAAAGTTCTGGCAATCCGCGATCCTTTCATGCTGCTCCTGAGTATGCTGATTGACAGATCAACGAAGTGCTAACAGTTCTTTGGGTTCCACTTTAGTCAATGAAAGATGGATGTTTCACAGATGAAAGGGCAATGCAGATATGATCTGCACGGGGGTCATGCGTATGACGAAGTTCAGTATGGGGCTCGAGATTTTATTATCTCGTGTTTCATACACCCCGCGTTGTTAATCTAGCGACTTGGATAATCATGCTTGATGACGGACGTTGGTAGCTTCGGTTTGTTTCGAAACCTTAGAAGCCACGTAAAACCAGTTTTTGCTAAACCGATTAGAGGCGTCTAACTTGGTTTTGCAGGAGGGTTTGCATGTGCATATGATGTGGTATAGTAGTGCTCATAATAATTTGATTATGTATGAGATGTCTATATGATGTAAACTGATTAACATGACCCGCGTGTCATGATTCGGCATGATGGCTGGAGCCATATGATTGCACTTTAATGACCTGCGTGTCAACCTTATGTAATGCACTTATTTTATTAGCTATAGAGATAGCAATATTATCTGGTGCATCGACAAGGTGGTGGCAATCTTCGCAAAGGTGAACACCGACGCGAATGCCAAAGACGAAGAAATACAAGACTTCTCCGTCAGAAAGGGCTATACCATATCATGCTATTATGAATTGCCTGAGATGTTTATCCCTTATGATGCACCCTTCTTGATTGCGCGGTAGTCGCTTTTATTAGGGTGATCTCTCACAAAAATATCAAGTAGTTAGTGTTCTCCCAAGTGTAGCACCGTCACGGCACCTAACTTTTCGGGGCATCACAGGATCTCCCTGGGTGCGAACGATTAGGGATGTGTGAGGCGGGTGAGTTGAGACCTCGCAGCAAGATCACTTGGTTGTCTTGACGTTCTGGAAGGATCTCCCTGAGCTCGGAACACGCCCATCGAAAGATGAACAAGAGTCACATAGAGATGTGATCGGCAAGTTTGCCTACCGATTGAAGTTCGCGCCATCAGTGTTCATCTCGTTCAATGGCGTTGAATGGAAATGCGGATCTTGTATCACTCACAATCTATTATGAGAGATATTGATTTGAGTGGGAGCGCACTATTGAATTAACTTGTTTAATTCTCAGTGCAATTAATTATGAACTCTGTCTAAGTGTGATTTGCATAATAGTTGTAGAATTATGGCTCGCGTTTCCACCTTCCCTATTAAAATTGAATAGCTGTTAAATATCTGGTTAAAACTTTACGGTTGGTAACGTAATGTGAGGATTGTCCTCAAGAGTGTGCCGAGAAGGACTTTGTCCTATCGCATACTTTCGGTATTCTCTCGCTTATGCTATGGATCATGTGACTGTCGTCCTTCGATCCAAAAGCTAGAATTCTGTTTCAGTCAAGTGCAATATGTTTGCTTCCATAAGACCCAAACTTCGAAAGTTTGGATAGTTATGTGATATTCATGGAATCTGAAAATCATCTTCAGAGATAGACAAAGGCTAAAAGATATGAGATATCCAAAGCAATGTTTGTTTGCAAACTATTAGTAAAGGAGTTTTACTATGCATTAGACTAATAAGAGAGGGATCCAGGAGAACGCCTTTCATATGATGAAAGGTGAATAAAAACTTAAAGAGAAAGGAAGTGTCCGAAGGGTGTTAGTGAAACTTTCACGCCTTGGAAGTCCAGGGCTAACGCCACTCTTAAGTTGGGTGCTTCTTCTGGAAGTAGGAGAAATACTAAAAGTTAAACTGTTAGAAGTATAATGGAAATAAGAAAGAAGACTGGAATATCCAGCTCATGTATGAATGTCATACAGGTTTTTGATGTATAGAAGGCTGGTCAAAGATATAGTTCTTGGGAATTATGATTAAATTGTTAATCACTGATTCTTGGGTATTGTGAGTTAATCACAAAGATACCCGCTCGATTGCTTTCTGTTGCAACGCGATGTAAGAACTACTATGGCCTGAAAGACTAGCCAGGAATGAGGTTTAGGTATACACAGGGAACATAGTAAATGTTACTATACCTTCCATCGGTGTATTACCGTCTGTATTTATTTTCATAATTCATTTTAGAGTTTCACACTCTAGCCCTTTGCATAAGGTATCTTGCAAGAAGGTTGTTCATAAGAGAACTTTTTATGTTCGGTGTTATGAATAACATAAGGGCCATACTTTCATTATGAATAAGATGTATGTTATGAATAATGATAATAATATATTACCTCTGGATTTACATTCATAATTCATTTTAGAGTTTCATACACTCTAGCCCATTGCACAATGTTTGTTGCAAAAGAGTTGTTCATAAGAACAACAATTGTTGTTTAGTATTATGAATAAACATGAAGGGCCATACTTCCATCCAAGATGGGATGTATGTTATGAATATTGATAGTAATATGATACATCCATAACATTGACGCTAAATGTCGTAAGACTAAGAGAATACCACACAAGTGTGGCACTGCATTTGGTCACATTGGAGAAACCCGCATGGATAAATTCCATTATGATGGATTTTAAAGTCGTTTGATTTTGAATCATCTGACACTTGCAACTTTCCTCCGAAAAGTAAAGTGACTGAAATACCGTTCACAGGCCATAAGGAACGAGCAAAGAACTTATTGGTGATCATACATTTTGATGTATGTAGTCCGATAAATGTTATTGCAAACAGCGGATTTATCTATCTTCAGAAATGACTCAAGTAGATATATGTATATTTACTTGATGAGACGTAAGTCTAGATCTTTTGAATTCATTCAAAAGGTTTTCAAGAATGAAGTAGAAGTTATTGTAACAAGAAAATTCTGTTTCTACAATTCGATTGCAGAAAGGAATATTTGAGTTACAAGTTTAGCGAATGTCTGATGAGTTTTGAAAAGAGTTTCATAACTTACACCTCCCGGAACACCACTGTGAGTGAAAAGTCCGTGAAGATGTAATCAAACCATTTATGACATGGTAAGATCAAAGATGACATAAATAAATTTGCCATTATCCCTTTTAAAAGGTGATGCTTTAGAGACTGCGGCTTTTACACTGAAAAGAGCTCCATCGGGTCTGTTGAAATGACACCATGGTATGGTACGCCCAACCATGTTATATCTTTTCTTAACATTTGGAATATGGGGCTTGTGTAAAAGGTTACAAACCTATTCCAAATCAGACAAGTGCTACTTTGTAGGTTATCCCAAGCAATTGGGTATTCCTCCCTCACTATACCGAGGCAAATAGGTTTGCCACAAAGAACGGTATGCTTTTTGAAGAAAATGGTTCTTTCAAAAAGGTGAGTGGGAGAATAGTGCAACTCGACGAGATAAACAGTATCTTTGTCATCAGGTCAAAGGAAAGAGACCTTGGAAGTAATTCCAGAGTTTCCTACTGCGACTGATACGAAAGTCTCTACAATAAAATGTATGGACTTCAGTCGAACTTGCAGCTGAACCACGTAGGCAAGGCTCGCGCAAACCTCTCAGGTGCGCAAACGAGATATTGTTGTTAGACAACAGTATACCTATGATACACAAGGAAGCGTTGATGGGCCCTGACTCCGGAATTGGCTAAATGCCAATACAATCTGAGATAGTCTCCATATAAATGTTTCAAGATTGAAACCTTGATACACCATTCGGAAGACTTAGAGTCTAACGAATTTTATGGAACTAAAAACTGATACGGGTAAAAATGTTTTATCCATAAAGCTCGACTTGTTGCAATATACAAGTTCAAGGAGTTGACTACGATGAGGTTGTTTCACCGTAGCGATGCTTAAAGTCGGTTCGGGTTGAACTAGCAATTAATACATATTTCAAATCATGAGATATGAAACAAAGGATGACAAAAGGATTTCCATCTGATGGAAATAAAACCAAGGGCTTGCATGTGTTACAGTCCAAGGTATTTTGTCATTCCAGAGGATGCTAGTAAGTATGCAAACTTCAGAGTTCCAGCAATGGACAGAAGAGAGCAAAATGGAGTTGGAATCTTCGTGTTTTGATGAAATGGTCAAAGGGGTTTGACTTCATCAATGGGTAACAAAGATGCTTATGATTCAAGAAAGTAAGTGGGAGCATAATAAAATTTCTAAAAAACGTTGTGTGCTTGACACATTGTTAATTGGAAATAAATTTCTTGACACGAATTAGGACTTCATTTGAAAATAGTTTTTCGATGAAGTGCTTGGGCTAAATAGCCTTTATATTAGGCATGATGATCTATGGAGATAGATTTACCTAATGGGTCTGAGCAAAGATACATATTGACAAGATGCTAAAACCTTTTAGCATTAAAAACGTCAAGGAGTGATTCTTGCCGAAGTCACATGGAAAGAGTTTTTGCAAGACTCGGTGTCCCAAAACACTGATGAGCAAAATACATGATGGAGATTCCACACACTCTTGTGTTTGGATTAATCATGTATTCCATGGTATGTAAAAACAAACCAGATATGTCCAATACTCCCAAAGTTGTTGCGAGTATAGATACCAAAGTGATCAAAAGTACTGATCATGGGACAATAGTGAAAAAGGGTCATTGAGTACTATAGTAGCACCGATGACAAGTTTTCTCGCAAGCAGAGATCATGAAGAGTTCGTTGTAAAAGGTTACATCGATACAGTCTTCATCCATACTCCAAGCGATTTTCGATTTAAGTTGAGGGTTTTGTGTAACACACAATATGGTGGCACAGTTAGTTGGAATTTGTTCAAACAAGTTACTGTGGCGAATTCTATAACAGAGGCTAAGTATGTTGACGCTTTCAAAGCGACAAACAAGATGTTGAATCATATAGTTCATTCATGAACTTAGTATGGTTCCAAGATGGCTTTTGTCAATGGGACACTACTGCAAGTAGTTGCTCCATAACTCAGTCTGAGGAATCCAGGTTCGACCTGTGATTCACATACATACCAAGCCAAGTCCACACAAAATATGACTTTTGTGAAAGCGTGAAAACGTGAGGATATGCAAAGATACACACGGAGCTGAAGTCGTCAGATCCGTTGGACATTCAGGCTATACCACAAGCGAAGCATATTTACACCGGTGTGCCACAGGTGTAAAGTGCATTAGCATTAACTAGATTATTGACTCTAGTGCAAGTGGGAGTCTGTAGGAGATATGCCCTAGAGGCAATAATAAATGTTATTGATTATCTCCCTGTTCATAATTAGGTTTATGTTCCATGCTATAACTGCAATGATTCTCGAGTCTGCAAATAAAACGAGGCTCGGAGGAAGACTCATATGCACGTGTGGGATAATAAACGGTAAAATGTATTCCTAGTCTGGCCTCTAAGACTAGCTCAAGTGTTGCATGATGGTTCTGTTTTCCTGATCATGGGCATGTCTATGCCAGCAACTTTGAGGGCACAGTGTTAGAAGAACATTTGTGTTGAATCGACCCGATTGATGTTATGCTATGAGATTCTTTCGTCACAAGTTAATGGTTAATAACACAGAGATGGTTAACGTTTCCATGATTCCTCAGACCATGAGAGTATCAAGTTTCTTCATGCTTGATTCATGAACTTTGGGGTTTGTTAAACGTCATCCGTAACTGGATGGCTATTACGGCGGCTTACGGGTTCATGGGAAAGTATGTTAAGTAACTTGATAGCTCAAGATTGGGATTTGCTCCTCCGACGATGGAGAGATATCTCTGGGCCCTCTCGGTGTTACGGTATCCATCATCGTCTGGCCAGACACTTTGTGATTTGATCACGGGGATGCCGGAACACGGTAACGAGAAAAGAGAACAATACCGGTAACGAGGTAACTAGCATAGTGGACAAGTTGTTGATCCACGGGAATGCCATCATGTCTCACCTCGGGTATTTGTAACATATCGCGAAGCAACAGGAATAGCACACGGCAACTGGAGGTTCACTCGAATATTCATTCATGTGGGTATAGGGGTCAATATGGGTGTCCACGGCTCCGATGTTGATCATTGATCGGAAGGGGT
Organism: Thinopyrum elongatum; assembly: GCA_011799875.1. Classification (NCBI taxonomy): domain Eukaryota; kingdom Viridiplantae; phylum Streptophyta; class Magnoliopsida; order Poales; family Poaceae; genus Thinopyrum; species Thinopyrum elongatum. The sequence goes on along the minus strand of CM022301.1, from coordinate 24,917,396 downwards.
TCCGGGTCATGTCTATACTTCATCGAACCTATAGGGTCACACGCTTAAGGGTCATCTATCTGCTGAATACTAGACAGGGAGTCTGAGAGAAAATCACCGAAAAAGTTTCGGACACCGAAAAAGTTTCGGACAGCGGAAAAGTTCCGCAGAGAGAGGTCACCGGATGAGTTCCGGTGAAACTGAAAAGTTGTTTCAGAGGATACCATAAAGTCAAATTGGTTTCGGCACATGCCCGATAATTCTTGGAGGGTGCCAGAATCATTCTGAAAACTTTTGGGAATTTTCTGGAAGAAAAACCGGAAATGTTCCGGAGCTGCCGGAACCACTTCAGATGCTTTTCGCAGATGAAAATCACTAATCTGGAATTGTTCCAGAATGCGTTGAAAATTATTTTAGTGGGTACTGGAAATGTTCTAAGCCCACATAAATATTTTCAGTTCGAACGGACGCTGAAAAATGTCGTCGTGAATAGTGAAAGTGCTTTTTGGGTGGCTTCTTGGAGAAGCCACCTTGAGGGTCCTTTGGTATTTTTCCCCTTGGCTTCTTGGAGAAGCCACCCTTGGGCTTGGCCTATAAATAGGGGTGGAGGGGGCTGCCTAAAGACTGACTCTTTCTCACATATACATGCCATTGCAATGATCTGGCTTCTCTCTCCCTCCCACGAAAAGAGTTTCGTAGAGCCGAAAGGCTGTCTGGGTTCCGGTGGGAACTAGTTCTGGACGGCGAAGCCCTGCCGGATAGATGACACCGTATGTGTGCAACTCTGTAGAGAGGTCGTAGTTTCGATCTTAGTGCCCGAGGGGCTGTTCGTGAGTGCCTCCCGAAGGGCTGTCCAAGTGACGGTCCAAGTTCTGTGAGTCCTCCCGAAGGGCTGTCCGAGTGACCGTTCGAGTTTCGAAGGTCCTCCCGAAGGGCTGTCCGTGACACCGTCCGGGGGACTGTTCGACCGCCTCCCGGAGGGCTGTCCGAAGGGAAGACGAGGGTATACATCCTCGCGGTTGGGAGGTTGTAAATCCTAGCTGCGGGGATCTGCACCGCCGATCGTCATCGACTCTACTTCCGTTGCGCTTCGAGTCGGTAACGAAAATGATCAAACCTTGTATGCAGTCTCCATAGTGGTCCTGGGCTGGTGCGTAGGTCGGAAAATTTTTGTTTTCTGCTGCGTTACCCTACAAGTATGGCCCTTCATGTTATTCATAATACTGAACAACAATTGTTCTTTTATGAACAACTCTTTTGCAACAAACATTGTGCAATGGGCTAGAGTGTGTAAAACTCTAAAATGAATTATGAAAGTAAATCCAGAGGTAATATATTATTATCATTATTCATAACATGCATCTCAATGAAAGTATGGCCCTTATGTTATTCATAACATCGAACATAAAAAGTTCTCTTATGAACAACCTTCTTGCAAGATTACTTTATGCAAAGGCTAGAGTTTGTAAAACTCTAAATGAATTATGAAAATAAATACAGACAGTAATACACCGATGGAAGGTATAGTAACATTTACTATGTTCCCTGTGTATACCTAAACCTCATTCCTGGCTAGTCTTTCAGGCCATAGTAGTTCTTACATCGAGTTGCAACAGAATGCAATCGAGCGGGTATCTCTATGATTAACTCACAATACCCAAGAATCAGTGATTAACAAATTAATCATAATTCCCAAGAACTATATCTTTGACTAGCCTTCTATACATCAAAAACTTGTATGACATTCATACATGAGCTGGATATTCCAGTCTTCTTTCTTTCTGCCATTATACTTCTAACAGTTTAACTTTTAGTATTTCTCCTACTCTCAGAAGAAGCACCCAACTTAAGAGTGGCGTTAGCCCCGGACTTCCTAGGCGTGAAAGTTTCACTAACACCCTTCGGACACTTCCTGTCTCTTTAAGTTGTTGTTTTATTCACCTTTCATCATATGACAGGCGTTCTTCTGGATCCCTCTCTTATCAGTCTAATGTATAGTAAACTTCTTTTACTAATAGTTTGCAAACAAACATTGCTTTGGATATCTCATATCTTTTAGCCTATGTCTGTCTCTGAAAATGATTTTCAGATTCCATGAATATCACATAACTATCCAAACTTTCGAAGTTCGGGTCTCATGGAAACAAACATATTGCACTTGACTGAAACAGAATTCTAGCTTTTGGATCGAAGGACGAGAGTCACATGATCCATAGCATAAGCGAGAGAATACCAAAGTATGCGATAGGACAAAATCCTTCTTGGCACTCTTGAGGATAATCCTCACATTACGTTACCAACCGTAAAGTTTTAACCAGATATTTAACAGCTATTCAATTTTAATAGGGAAGGTGGAAATGCGAGCCATTATTCTACAACTATTATGCAAATCACACTTAGACAGTGTTCAAAATTAATTGCACTGAGAATTAAAAGAATTAATTCTACAGTGCGCTCCCACTCAAATCAATATCTCTCATAATTGATTGTGAGTGATTCAAGATCCGCATTTCAATTCAACGCCATTGATGGTAGCATCACTGATGACGAAAATCTCAATCGGTAGGCAAACTTGCCAATCACATCTCTATGTGACTCTTGTTCATCTTTCGATGCGTGTGTTCCAAGCTCATGACTTTCATGCCTGAACGTCAAGACAACCAAGTGATCTCGCTGCGAGGTCTCAACTCACCCGCCTCACACATCCCTAATCGTTCGTACCCATGTTAGCATGTGATACCCCGAAAAGTTAGGTGCCGTGACGGTGCTACACTTGGGAGAACATTAACTACTTGATATTTTTGTGAGAGATCACCCTAATAAAAGCGACTACCGCGCAATCAAGAAGGGTGCAACATAAGGGATAAACATCTCAGGCAATTCATAATAGCATGATATGGTATAGCCCTTTCTGACGGAGAAGTCTTGTATTCCTTCGTCTTCGGCATTCACGTCGGTGATCACCTTCGCGAAGATTGCCACCACCTTGTCGATGCAGCAGATAATATTGCTATCTCTATAGCAAATAAAATAATGCATTACACAAGGTTGACACACAGGTCATTTAAAGTGCAATCATATGGCTCCAGCCATCATGCCGAATCATGACACGCAGGTCATGTTAATCAATTTACATTATATAGTCATCTCATACATAATCAAATTATTATGAGCACCGCTATACCACATCACATGCACATGCAAACCCTCCTGCAAAACCAAGTGAGACGCCTCTAATCGGTTCATGCAAAAACTTATTTTTCGTGGCTTCTAAGGTTTCGAAACAAACCGAAGCTACCAACGTCCATCATCAAGTATGATAATTCAAGTCGCTAGATTAACAATGCGGGGTGTATGAAACACGAGATAATAAAATCTCGAGCCCCATACTGAACTTCGTCATACGCATGACCCCCGTGCAGATCATATCTGCATTGCCCTTTCGTCTGCGAAACATCCATCTTTCTTTAACTAAAGTGGAACCCAAAGAACTGTTAGCACTTCGTTGATCTGTCAATTAGCATACTCAGGAGCAGCATGAAAGGATCGCGGATTGCCAGAACTTTGTGAGATTCCACAATGCTGTCAAGATCAAGACTACGCAGATTCAAGGGAAGCAACAAGAACATCGGGTAACAGATTTCATCTGCTACCCGCACAAATAATTTTCAGTAATAGAACTCATCTACTACCTAATTATATTGTGCAACACCCATACATCTCTATGTATTCTAGATCGCAACCTGCATCTACGCATAGCACGGCTCATGATGCCACTGTAGGGTAACGCAGCAGAAAACAAAAAATTTCCGACCTACGCACCAGCCCAGGACCACTATGGAGACTGCATACAAGGTTTGATCATTTTCGTTACCGACTCGTAGCGCAGCGGAAGTAGAGTCGATGACGATCGTCGGTGCAGATCCCCGCAGCTAGGATTTACAACCTCCCAACCGCGAGGATGTACTCCCTCATCCGCCACTCGGACAGCCCTCCGGGAGGCGGTCGGACAGTCCCCCGGACGGTGTCGTGGACAGCCCTTCGGGAGGACTCACAGAACTCGGACCGTCACTCGGACAGCCCTTCGGGAGGACACTCGAACAGCCCCTCGGGCAAAAGGACGAAACTACGACCTCTCTACGGGGTTGCACACATACGGTGCCATCTATCCGGCAGGGCTTCGCCGTCCAGAACTAGTTCCCACCGGAACCCAGACAGCCTTTCGGCACTACGAAACTATTTCGTGGGAGGGAGAGAGAATGCTAGATCATGCATGGCTTGTGTGAGAGAGTTGGAGTGGAGTTGGAGAGCACCTCTCCTCCTCCTTATATAGTGGTGGAAGGGGTGGAGGGGGCTGAAAATTCAGCCCACTAAACATGGGGAAAACATGTTCCCACAAAACAAGGAGAACATGTTCCCACCAAACAAGGGAAAAACATGTTCCCTTGTCCATGGTGTTCCCCCATGGGGCCCCACCTTCCTCCCAAAACTCTCCACCATTTGTGGGGGCTGCCCCCCACCATGGGCCCCCCCCCCCAACATTTTGTCCAGCCACAAGGGGGCTGCTCCCAAAGGGGGCCCCCCCAAAAACAGCCCCCACGATCCGTGGGATCTTGTCCCCTCACGCTGGGACAAGATGTTTTCCGCGACTATTATTTCTGAAAAATTCCAGAAGGTCCCAGAACATTTTCGGCACCCTCTAAAATTATCTGGACGCGCTCTGGAACATTTCCAGTATGGTGGTTTAATTTAAAACCATCTTTGTTTACCCGGTAAACAACTCCGGCAGCTCCGAAACTTTTTTTTCGGTTTTTTCTCCAGAAAAATTCCAGAAATTACCAGACCAATCTGGCAACCTCCAAAACATTCCCAGTGCTTGCCGAAACCTTTTTGGATCAATGGTTTTATCCGAAACAACTTTTCGGTTTTACCGAAACTTTTTCAGTGTTCTCTCTCCGGAACTCTTCCGTTGTCTCCGAAACTTTTCGGTGATTTTCTCTCAGACTCCCTGTCTAGTATTCAGCAGATAGATGACCCTTAAGCGTGTGACCCTATAGGTTCGGTGAAGTATAGACATGACACGGAACACCTTCCGATCAATGATCAACATCGGAGCCGTGGACACCCATATTGACCCCTATACCCACACGAATGAATATTCGAGTGAACCTCCAGTTGCCGTGTGCTATTCCTGTTGCTTCACGATATGTTACAAATACCCGAGGTTAGACATGTAGGCATTTCCATGGATCAACAACTTGTCCACTATGCCAGTTACCTCGTTACCGGTATTGTTCTCTTTTCTCGTTACCGTGTTCTGGCATCCCTGTGATCAAATCACAAAGTGTCTGGCCAGACGATGATGGATACCGTAACACCGAGAGGGCCCAGAGATATCTCTCCATCGTCGGAGGAGCAAATCCCAATCTCGAGCTATCAAGTTACTTGACACACTTTTCCATGAACCCGTAAGCCGCCGTAATAGCCACCCATTTACGGATGACGTTTAACAAACCCCAAAGTTCATGAAGCAAGTATGAAGAAACTCGACACTCTCATGGTCTAAGGAATTTTGCAAACATTAACCATCTCTGTGTTATTAACCATTAATATGTGACGAATGTAACTCATAGCATAACATCAATTTGGGTCGATTCAACACAAATGTTCTTCTAACCCTGTGCCCTCAAAATTGCTGGCATAGACATGCCCATGATCAGGAAAACAGAACCATCATGCAATACTTGAGCTAGTCTTAGAGGCCAGACTAGGAATACATATTACCGTTTATTATTCCACACGTGCATATGAGTCTTCCTCCAAGCCTCGTTTTATTTGCAGACTCGAGAACCATAGCAGTTATAGCATGGAACATAAACCTAATTATGAACAGGGAGATAATCAATAACATTTATTATTGCCTCTAGGGCATATCTCCTACAGACTCCCACTTGCACTAGAGTCAATAATCTAGTTAATGCTAATGCACTTTACACCTGTGGCACACCGGTGTAAATATGCTTCGCTTGTGGTATAGCCTGAATGTCCAACGGATCTGACGACTTCAGCTCCGTGTGTATCTTTGCATATCCTCGCGTCTTCACGCTTTCACAAAATTCATATTTTGTGTGGACTTGGCTTGGTATGTATGCGCATCACAGGTCGAACCTGGATTCCTCAGACTGAGTTATGGAGCAACTACTTGCAGTAGTGTCCCATTGACAAAAGCCATCTTGGAACCATACTAAGTTCATGAATGAACTATATGATTCAACATCTTCTTTGTCGCTTTTAAAAGCGGCAACATACTTTGCCTCTGTTATAGAATTCGCCACAGTAACTTGTTTGGAACATTTTCCAACTAACTGTGCCACCACATTGTGTGTTACACAAAACCCTTAATTTAAATTGAAAATCGCTTGGAGCATGGATGAAGACTGTATCGATGTAACCTTTTTACAACGAACTCTTCATGATCTCCGCTTGCGAGAAAACATGTCATCAGTGCTACTATAGTACTCAATGACCCTTTTTCACTGTTGTCCCATGATCAGTACTTTTGATCACCTTGGTATCCATACTCATAACAACTTTGGAGTATTGGACATATCTGGTTGTTTTACATACCATGGAATACATGATTAATCCAAACACGAAGGTGTGTGGAATCTCCATCATGTATTTTGCTCATCAGTGTTTTTGGGACACCGAGTCTTGCGAAAACTCTTTCCATGTGACTTCGGCAAGAATCACTCCTTGGCGTTTTTAATGCTAAAAGGTTTTAGCATCTTGTCAATATGTATCTTTGCTCAGCCCTATTAGGTAAATCTATCTCCATAGATCATCATGCCTAATATCAAGGCTATTTAGCCCAAGAACTTCATCGAAAAACTATTTTCAAATGAAGTCCTAATTCGTGTCAAGAAATTTATTTCCAATTAACAATGTGTCAAGCACACAACGTTTTTTAGAAATTTTATTATGCTCCCACTTACTTTCTTGAATTACAAGCATCTTCGTGACCCATTGATGAAGTCAAACCCCTTTGACCATTTCATCAAAACACGAAGATTCCAACTCCATTTTGCTCTCTTCTGTCCATTGCTGGAACTCTGAAGTTTGCACCCTTACTAGCATCCTCTGGATAGACAAAATACCTTGGACTGTAACACATGCAAGTCCTTGGTTTCATTTCCATCAGATGGAAATCCTTTTGTCATCCTTGTTTTATATCTCATGATTGAAATATGTATTAATTGCTAGTTCAACCCGAACCGACTTTAAGCATCGCTACGGTGAGACAATCTCATCGTAGTCAACTCCTTGAACTTGTTTTTGTAACAAGTCGAGCTTTATGGATAAAACATTTTATCCATATCAGTTTTAAGTTCCATAAATATTCGTTAGACTCTAAGTCTTCCGAAAGGTGTATCAAGGTTTTAATCTTGAATCACTTATATGGAAACTAACTCAGGTTGTATTGGCATTTAGCCAATTCCGTAGTCAGGGCCCATCAACGCTTCCTTGTGTATCGTAGGTATACTGTTGTCTAACAACAATATCTCGTTTGTGCACCTGAGAGGTTTGCACGAGCCTTGCCTACGTGGTTCAGCTGCAAGTTCGACCGAAGTCCATACATTTTATTGTAGAGACTTCCGTATCAGTCGCAGTAGGAAAACCTGGAATTACTTCCAAGGTCTCTTTCCTTTGATCTGATGACGAAGATACTGTTTATCTCGTCGAGTTGCACTATTCTCCCACTCACCTTTTTGAAAGAACCATTTTCTTCAAAAAGCATACCGTTCTTAGTGGCAAACCTATTTGCCTCGGCATAGTGAGGGAGGAATACCCAATTGCTTGGGATAACCTACAAAGTAGCACTTGTCTGATTTGGAATAGGTTTGTAACCTTTTACACAAGCCCCATATTCCAAATGTTAAGAAAAGATATAACATGGTTGGGTGTACCATACCATGGTGTCATTTCAACAGACCTGATGGAGCTCTTTTCAGTGTAAAAGCCGCAGTCTCTAAAGCATCACCTTTTAAAAGGGATAATGGCAAATTTATTTATGTCATCTTTGATCTTACCATGTCATAAATGGTTCGATTACATCTTCACGGACTTTTCACTCACAGTGGTGTTCCGGGAGGTGTAAGTTATGAAACTCTTTTCAAAACTCATCAGACATTCGCTAAACTTGTAACTCAAATATTCCTTTCTGCAATCGAATTGTAGAAACAGAATTTTCTTGTTACAATAACTTCTACTTCATTCTTGAAAACCTTTTGAATGAATTCAAAAGATCTAGACTTATGTCTCATCAAGTAAATATACATATATCTACTTGAGTCATTTCTGAAGATAGATAAATCCACTGTTTGCAATAACATTTATCGGACTACATACATCAAAATGTATGATCACCAATAAGTTCTTTGCTCGTTCCTTATGGCCTGTGAACGGTATTTCAGTCACTTTACTTTTCGGAGGAAAGTTGCAAGTGTCAGATGATTCAAAATCAAACGACTTTAAAATCCATCATAATGGAATTTATCCATGCGGGTTTCTCCAATGTGACCAAATGCAGTGCCACACTTGTGTGGTATTCTCTTAGTCTTACGACATTTAGCGTCAGTGTTATGGATGTATCATATTACTATCAATATTCATAACATACATCCCATCTTGGATGGAAGTATGGCCCTTCATGTTTATTCATAATACTAAACAACAATTGTTGTTCTTATGAACAACTCTTTTGCAACAAACATTGTGCAATGGGCTAGAGTGTATGAAACTCTAAAATGAATTATGAATGTAAATCCAGAGGTAATATATTATTATCATTATTCATAACATACATCTTATTCATAATGAAAGTATGGCCCTTATGTTATTCATAACACCGAACATAAAAAGTTCTCTTATGAACAACCTTCTTGCAAGATACCTTATGCAAAGGGCTAGAGTGTGAAACTCTAAAATGAATTATGAAAATAAATACAGACGGTAATACACCGATGGAAGGTATAGTAACATTTACTATGTTCCCTGTGTATACCTAAACCTCATTCCTGGCTAGTCTTTCAGGCCATAGTAGTTCTTACATCGCGTTGCAACAGAAAGCAATCGAGCGGGTATCTTTGTGATTAACTCACAATACCCAAGAATCAGTGATTAACAATTTAATCATAATTCCCAAGAACTATATCTTTGACCAGCCTTCTATACATCAAAAACCTGTATGACATTCATACATGAGCTGGATATTCCAGTCTTCTTTCTTATTTCCATTATACTTCTAACAGTTTAACTTTTAGTATTTCTCCTACTTCCAGAAGAAGCACCCAACTTAAGAGTGGCGTTAGCCCTGGACTTCCAAGGCGTGAAAGTTTCACTAACACCCTTCGGACACTTCCTTTCTCTTTAAGTTTTTATTCACCTTTCATCATATGAAAGGCGTTCTCCTGGATCCCTCTCTTATTAGTCTAATGCATAGTAAAACTCCTTTACTAATAGTTTGCAAACAAACATTGCTTTGGATATCTCATATCTTTTAGCCTTTGTCTATCTCTGAAGATGATTTTCAGATTCCATGAATATCACATAACTATCCAAACTTTCGAAGTTTGGGTCTTATGGAAGCAAACATATTGCACTTGACTGAAACAGAATTCTAGCTTTTGGATCGAAGGACGACAGTCACATGATCCATAGCATAAGCGAGAGAATACCGAAAGTATGCGATAGGACAAAGTCCTTCTCGGCACACTCTTGAGGACAATCCTCACATTACGTTACCAACCGTAAAGTTTTAACCAGATATTTAACAGCTATTCAATTTTAATAGGGAAGGTGGAAACGCGAGCCATAATTCTACAACTATTATGCAAATCACACTTAGACAGAGTTCATAATTAATTGCACTGAGAATTAAACAAGTTAATTCAATAGTGCGCTCCCACTCAAATCAATATCTCTCATAATAGATTGTGAGTGATACAAGATCCGCATTTCCATTCAACGCCATTGAACGAGATGAACACTGATGGCGCGAACTTCAATCGGTAGGCAAACTTGCCGATCACATCTCTATGTGACTCTTGTTCATCTTTCGATGGGCGTGTTCCGAGCTCAGGGAGATCCTTCCAGAACGTCAAGACAACCAAGTGATCTTGCTGCGAGGTCTCAACTCACCCGCCTCACACATCCCTAATCGTTCGCACCCAGGGAGATCCTGTGATGCCCCGAAAAGTTAGGTGCCGTGACGGTGCTACACTTGGGAGAACACTAACTACTTGATATTTTTGTGAGAGATCACCCTAATAAAAGCGACTACCGCGCAATCAAGAAGGGTGCATCATAAGGGATAAACATCTCAGGCAATTCATAATAGCATGATATGGTATAGCCCTTTCTGACGGAGAAGTCTTGTATTTCTTCGTCTTTGGCATTCGCGTCGGTGTTCACCTTTGCGAAGATTGCCACCACCTTGTCGATGCACCAGATAATATTGCTATCTCTATAGCTAATAAAATAAGTGCATTACATAAGGTTGACACGCAGGTCATTAAAGTGCAATCATATGGCTCCAGCCATCATGCCGAATCATGACACGCGGGTCATGTTAATCAGTTTACATCATATAGACATCTCATACATAATCAAATTATTATGAGCACTACTATACCACATCATATGCACATGCAAACCCTCCTGCAAAACCAAGTTAGACGCCTCTAATCGGTTTAGCAAAAACTGGTTTTACGTGGCTTCTAAGGTTTCGAAACAAACCGAAGCTACCAACGTCCGTCATCAAGCATGATTATCCAAGTCGCTAGATTAACAACGCGGGGTGTATGAAACACGAGATAATAAAATCTCGAGCCCCATACTGAACTTCGTCATACGCATGACCCCCGTGCAGATCATATCTGCATTGCCCTTTCATCTGTGAAACATCCATCTTTCATTGACTAAAGTGGAACCCAAAGAACTGTTAGCACTTCGTTGATCTGTCAATCAGCATACTCAGGAGCAGCATGAAAGGATCGCGGATTGCCAGAACTTTGTCAGATTCCGCAATGCTGTCAAGATCAGGACTACGCAAATTCGAGGGAAGCAACAAGAACATCGGGTAACAGATTTCATCTGCTACCCGCACAAATAATTTTCAGTAATAGAACTCATCTACTACCTAATTATATTGTGCAACACCCATACATCTCCATGTATTCTAGATCGCAACCTGCATCTACGCATAGCATGGCTCATGATGCCACTGTAGGGTAACGCAGTAGAAAACAAAAAATTTCCGACCTACGCACCAGCCCAGGACCACTATGGAGACTGCATACAAGGTTTGATCATTTTCGTTACCGACTCGTAGCGCAGCGGAAGTAGAGTCGATGACGATCGTCGGTGCAGATCCCCGCAGCTAGGATTTACAACCTCCCAACCGCGAGGATGTACTCCCTCATCCGCCACTCGGACAGCCCTCCGGGAGGCGGTCGGACAGTCCCCCGGACGGTGTCGTGGACAGCCCTTCGGGAGGACTCACAGAACTCGGACCGTCACTCGGACAGCCCTTCGGGAGGACACTCGAACAGCCCCTCGGGCAAAAGGACGAAACTACGACCTCTCTACGGGGTTGCACACATACGGTGCCATCTATCCGGCAGGGCTTCGCCGTCCAGAACTAGTTCCTGCCAGAACCCAGACAGCCTTTCGGCACTACGAAACTATTTCGTGGGAGGGAGAGAGAATGCCAGATCATGCATGGCTTGTGTGAGAGAGTTGGAGTGGAGTTGGAGAGCACCTCTCCTCCTCCTTATATAGTGGTGGAAGGGGTGGAGGGGGCTGAAAATTCAGCCCACTAAACATGGGGAAAACATGTTCCCACAAAACAAGGAGAACATGTTCCCACCAAACAAGGGAAAAACATGTTCCCTTGTCCATGGTGTTCCCCCATGGGGCCCCACCTTTCTCCCAACACTCTCCACCATTTGTGGGGGCTGCCCCCCACCATGGGGGGCCCCCCCAACATCTTTGTCCAGCCACAAGGGGCTGCCCCCACGTATCGTGGGATCTTGTCCCCTCACGCTGGTACAAGATGTTTTCCGCGACTATTACTTCTGAAAATTCCGAAAGGTCCCAGAACATTTCCGACACCCTCTAAAATTATCTGGACACGCTCTGGAACATTTCTAGTATGGTGGTTTAATTTAAAACCATCTTTGTTTACCCGGTAAACAACTCCGGCAGCTCCGAAACTTTTTTTTCGGTTTTTTCTCCAGAAAAATTCCAGAAATTACCAGACCAATCTGGCAACCTCCAAAACATTCCCGGTGCTTGCCGAAACCTTTTTGGATCAATGGTTTTATCCGAAACAACTTTTCGGTTTTACCGAAACTTTTTCAGTGTTCTCTCTCCGGAACTCTTCCGTTGTCTCCGAAACTTTTCGGTGATTTTCTCTCAGACTCCCTGTCTAGTATTCAGCAGATAGATGACCCTTAAGCGTGTGACCCTATAGGTTCGGTGAAGTATAGACATGACACGGAACACCTTCCGATCAATGATCAACATCGGAGCCGTGGACACCCATATTGACCCCTATACCCACACGAATGAATATTCAAGTGAACCTCCAGTTGCCGTGTGCTATTCCTGTTGCTTCACGATATGTTACAAATACCCGAGGTTAGACATGTAGGCATTTCCGTGGATCAACAACTTGTCCACTATGCCAGTTACCTCGTTACCGGTATTGTTCTCTTTTCTCGTTACCGTGTTCCGGCATCCCTGTGATCAAATCACAAAGTGTCTGGCCAGACGATGATGGATACCGTAACACCGAGAGGGCCCAGAGATATCTCTCCATCGTCGGAGGAGCAAATCCCAATCTCGAGCTATCAAGTTACTTGACACACTTTTCCATGAACCCGTAAGCCGCCGTAATAGCCACCCATTTACGGATGACGTTTAACAAACCGCAAAGTTCATGAAGCAAGTATGAAGAAACTCGACACTCTCATGGTCTAAGGAATTTTGCAAACATTAACCATCTCTGTGTTATTAACCATTAATATGTGACGAATGTAACTCATAGCATAACATCAATTTGGGTCGATTCAACACAAATGTTCTTCTAACACTGTGCCCTCAAAATTGCTGGCATAGACATGCCCATGATCAGGAAAACAGAACCATCATGCAATACTTGAGCTAGTCTTAGAGGCCAGACTAGGAATACATATTACCGTTTATTATTCCACACGTGCATATGAGTCTTCCTCCGAGCCTCGTTTTATTTGCAGACTCGAGAACCATAGCAGTTATAGCATGGAACATAAACCTAATTATGAACAGGGAGATAATCAATAACATTTATTATTGCCTCTAGGGCATATCTCCTACGAACCCATGGCGAGGTTTTTAAGATGAAGCTACTCATGTACCTGATCTCAGCTGTATTTGCGCCTACCACGTCTCTTCGCCCAAGCAACAAATGCTTTCCCATCCTGGTGATTGATCTATCTCTACTCCTTTATTCCCTCAATCTTTTGACTCTGATGTCATTTGTAAGCTATTAACTGCCAGTTTTTTGATTTTTTTTTCGTTTGATTTCTGATGCAGCAACTTCTTGTCCTGAAATTTGTGTCGCGCAGGCGCAGCTGAAAGATGTGAAGAACATGAATTGGTGTAAGTTCATTGCGGACTTCCTGCATGATGCATTCTCAAACAAGATGTACCAGAAGGGTTGTCGACTCCATTTAATGGTATTTTTTCCCTATTCCTTTGCAAACACTCTTACCACGTTGATTGCTTTCCCAAATCAACGTGTCAGCCGTTGATAACTGTGAACCATACAAGATCATGCATGGCAACCCATTTTGTTTTCATTTGTTTTCTATATGATTTTTGTTTACGTGTGAAGGCGACTTTCTGTTTAATCCATGGCATCCGTGGTTGCTACCTACAAGGCAATATTGTTTGTCAACAACATACAAAAAAAATTCATTTCATACATCCACTCTCTATTCATACAATATGCATGGCAACCATGATGTTGACCTTGTTGCAACTATCATCACAACAAGATGGCAACTGCCATCACATTTTTTGGTTGCCATGTTGCATTTTTCTTTCGACAACCACATGGCAACTAGAGTGGATACAACATGGCAACTGCAGTTCAACCCACATGAAAACTTCAGTTGTTGTCACATGGCAATTACAATGCATTACACCTGGCAACTGCAGTTGCCTCCACACGGCAACTCCCTAATTTTGCACCTACATTTCACGCTCTACACCCTTTCTCTTACACAATTGACTTGATGGCAACTAACACATTGTACATCATGATGGCAACTACCACAGCTAGATGGCAACTCTTTTTTTCTTCGTCCCCATCAACTTGATGACTCAAGGAATATGCAGTAGCTTCTTCTGAACATAGCATGATGGAACTGACATTTTTTTCCTTTTTATTTGTGTACACCAGCTGATGTACGTCGATCATCTTGATCTGTCCACCGTTGACTTTACTGGGATAGGAGGTCCGCCACCTCCACATAAGTTTGCTGTGTCTGCGTGGACGTACGATGCTGTCAAGGCTGTGCTTGCCGCAGACAAGATAACTGATAAGAAATACAGGAAACTGCAGGTTAGTTCTGCCTCCTTTCTTTTTGCACGGCATTCTTTCAATTTCGATGCTACATAACATATGAAAAAAATCCCCATATGGCAACTGTCTGTGGCTAACAAGATATGAATGCCCTTGTTAGCCATGGCTGTCTGCGCATGGCACCCATGTCTGACGCCACACGGCAACACCGCCATCCGTGTTGAAATTTCCATTCTCCCCCTCTTTTTTTTTTGCAATACATGAGCTTTTAGTCAGTGTTCCTTTATTTTCTCTCTTACATCCCTAGCTATTTTTTATGTTTTCCAGCTGATGGCCAAGCATGCTATAGACTACAGCGTGTTTGGTGGGCCTCAAAACTTTGGCAAGTGGATGGACGTGCACTCAGCTCTGTCTTGTCCTCCTGAGGTAATCAAGGATTTTTATTTTGTTTTCTCAAATTGTTTTTCTCTCCTTCTTTTTTTGATATATCTCTATGGTTGTTTTGGTTTATTTTGATCTTGTGCACGTGACTCCAGTATGGTTGGTTACTGTTTGCTTCTTCTTTCGTGCACAGGCAAGGGCACCTGTTGAGCATCTAATTGGGCAGTTTGCTTCCGGAAGGACCGGCTTGCTGGGGAAGTTGGTTGAGGGTTGGACGTCCCTTAATGGCGCTGACAGCGACGCGGTTGCGAGGCAGTTCACTCCATTTGTTGCAGAACGGACACATCGGCCAACTGGTTGCCGTGGACGGTACGACTACAACAGCTCCTAGGAGCTCCTTGACACGCAAGATGAACTAGATGGAGATGCTGCTCTCAACAAGGACGATGATGATGACATGGAGAACATGCAACATGACACCGACGATGATGAGCACGTTGAAGTTCGTGCAGGTGGTAAGAAGGGCAAGGCTGCACCAGATGTCCCCCCACCGGAGAAAGTCAAAGAACATACCGCTGTGAGAGACAAGGGGGTGTCGCCCTCAAAGAGGGGGAGGGATCCAGAGGACGTTGGGCAGGGCTCTCCTGGCAAGAGGTCTAGGACTGATCCCTTAGCTACTAGGAGGAGGTTCGACATCTATTTTAGTGTCTTGTTGAAAGTGCATCTAGCCCCTAAGTGTGGTTTTGGTAATTGAATGACAATCTCCATGGACTAATGTTTTCAGTGAGATATATTTGAAGGGTTGTCCATAGATGGTGCCACAAGGATATTGGACTAAATCAAGGATGAAGTCCATATATATGAAGATATTGTCTCAAGGATATTGGATGGAATCAAGGATGAAGTCCATATAGATGAAGTTATATGTGCTCTAAGCTTTGGTATTAAATGACAATTCCTATGGAGCATCAAGTGCATTGGATCTTATATGAAGATATGTTCCATAGTGATGCTTGAAGTTATTTGGGTTGTTATGTGAAGATTGCCATCAAAGCATCCGAAGAAGTCCTCATGGTATCCCTCTCTGGATACCCCTTGCACACGGGTTTGTACCATGTGCACGGGGTCGAGTGTCAACTCTCTGGATACCCCGTGCTCACGGGGCCTAGGTGTTGGCTCTCGAGATCCCATATCCAGTGAGGTTTCAGTTCTTTGGAGGATCTCAAAGATTGACATATTTGGGCTTCTGAGGATCAAGGCTTGAGAGAATAATCAAAGAGAAGAATTTTAGTTATGGTTTCAAGACAAGATCATGGTGAGCTCATGTGTTGGGTTTCGGTTGATCAAGTCTTGAAGCAAGCAACTAGAGTGAAGAATTCATGGTGCCTCTCAAGAGCTTGTGATGGAGTTCTTAGAAGGGCAAATGGTGACCAAGATGATATTCATAGTGGAACTTGATATGGTCATGAAAGAGTCTTTGGTGATATAGTCTTGAAGCAATGAAGGGAAATGAAGAGTTCATTGTGGCTTTCAAGAAACCAAGATGGAGCTTGAAGTAAAGATGTTGGTTGACCAAGATGAAGCTCAAAGATTATATCTAAGTGGTCAACCCACAAAGCACAAACATTGTACCACATGAGATCAAGTGATCTAGTGGTATGGTAAGTAACTGTGAATTGTGCTTTGTTACCTAACCCATGCTATGTGTTTGTTATGTCTATGTGGGTTAGGTGTTTCTCATGGGCTTGCAACAAAAGGAAAGATTTCAAGTAGCCTATGTGTGGATGACATCAAGAGGTGATGGTCATCGGGTTCGAGGAGTCCAAGTGCAAGACGAGAAGCCGGAGGTTATATACTTTGAAGCTTGCGGTCCACATCATGGTAATACACATGTGAAGGTGGGCTTAAGTTAAGGCTTCCCTCATTACAATATGAGGAAGCAATTCGAGTATCTTCACCAAGTGGTTGTGGACAAGAAAGGGATTCCAACTTGAGGCAAGCATTAAAGTCATCATCAAGCTCAAGTTGAATATGCAAGGCAAATGTATAACTTAGCTAGGTTTTCCTAGTTTTGCCGGTCTCATAGTGCTTGGTGGGAGACCGGATTATAGGTTCGATAGCCGTACTATCAAGGGGGACTCTCGGGCAAGTAGCTTGATCGCGTCACATGTAGAGAGCTCAATCCTTTGCATTACTTGCATCATTCTTTCTTGTTGATCTTGGGTGGTTCTCTATGTGAGGACCTTGGGCTTTTCCATAGCTTCAAAACGAGCCCAAGATCATCTAATTCGGAGTCCGTATGCCAAAGTTATCATCGTTTGAGTGGGCTGCTGCTGGCTGTCCTGGGTACCCCGTGGACACGGACTTTTACCGTGCACACGGGACCCCATGTGCACGGGGTCTAACCCCCCATGTGCACGGGGTGCCCAGGAAATGCCCGTTGAACCCCAACGGCTAGTTTCTGTGTTTGGCTATTTAAGGGCTGCGTCCCCCCTCCGGTTTGGGGGCTGTTGACACACCTTCTAAACGACATTTTGAGCCTCTCTCCACCTCTCCCAAACCCCTATATCCCCTCTATGTGAAGGGGGATTTGTGGATGGATTTGTGAGCCATTTGTTGATCCTATCCATTGCATCCCCTCTCTTTAATCTCCTACTTTCTTGAGTTGCATCTTGTGAGATTGAGAGAGTGGGTTGAGCATTTGTTACTTAACCTTGCATTGCATTTGTTGCATTGGTTTGAGCTCCCCGCATCGATTAGTTCGAGTGAGAGCTTGTGAGTTTATTACTCTTGGAGGCTTCCGCCTCCTAGACGGTTTGGTGACATATTGTGAAGATTGTGAAGTGGCCTAGGTGGTCAAGGTTCCCCCGGAAGCTTCCTCTTGTGGTGTGCTCCGGGGAAGGGTGTTGAAGTGGCCTAAGTGGTCAAGGTTCCTCCGGAAGCTTCCTTGCTTGTGGTGTGCTCCGGAGAAGTTTGTAAAGGTGTGGTGGTCGCCTTCAAGACCAACCCCGAGTGAATCGAGGCTCATCCGTTGGGGGTGACTCGAAAGGGAGAATACGGTGAGCCACTTGGTGGCGCCCCGAAGCTTTGGCTTCGGCACCGCTCTAACAGAGATTAGCACTCTCACGAGTGTGAACTTCGGGATAAATCCGCGTCTCCGACTCACTTGTGGTTATCTCATACCCTCACCCTTTACTTACCGCAATTCATACTTGCTCATATTGATATATCTTGTGCTAGTTGAATTGCTTAGTTGTTCCTACATTTCCATATCTTGTGATATAGTTTGTGCTTGCTAGTTTCCTTAAGTGCCTATCTTGTTTAGCATAGATTGTTGGTGCACTTAGTTGATCCTAGCATATTTAGGTTTTGTGCTTGAAATGTATCCGTTTAGTTTAATTCCGCATTAGGATAAAGCCAAGTCCGTAACAGTTTTAAAACGCATATTCACCCCCCCCCCCCTCTAGTCGTCATCTAGATCCTTTCACTTGTTTTGTCTCTCCTTTTAAACAGACTGACCCCCTTTTTTCCATTTGTTAGCTAAGTGTGGCAATTATTTTCGTGGCTTACACTTGGTACCTTTTTTTGTCATATTCTTACATGTGCAGTGAGGCGACAGCTAGTGGACGAGCAGTTATGAAGAAACAAGCACCAACGCCAACCCGTGTTTCTGCGTGTTTGAACAAGGGTGCCCCCATTGCTGGTGACACCCCTTCCACTAGGTCATCTCCTCATACGGCGACGTCCAACACCGGGGATCCTGTCGTGTTGGTAGACTTGAGGAAGACAGTCAAGAAGTTGGTTATCCCTGTTCTTTCAATGTCATAGTGCTATATTTTTTGCTTTTCAATGTAGCTGTCCAGCTTGCCACATGGACTACTGCCATCAGTCTCACATGGCAACTGTTGTTTTCCCATGATCTCTTTTTTTTACTACATGGCAACTCCTGCTTGTCCTGCATGGCACCTGCTAACTAGGTCACATGGCAATTCTTATTCCACCTATATGGCAACTCTTATTCCACCTATATGGCAACTCATCCCATACCTAGTCCTGAAATGGCAGCTCTGGCACATCACACATTTTTTCATTCTTCAAGATGGCTACCATGGCAACTATTTTTCTTTTTTATATAACACTATTCATGTGCTTTTTTTGCAGGGTGAAGAAGACTACCACACGCGTGACCAAGCAGAACCCCAGAGACCCACTCAAACGCATACACTCAAAGCTGTCGACAGGTGGCAACTCAGATTCTCATGAGGCGCGGGTCGACAAAGCTGCTGCTGCACCGTCCATTGTTCCAACTAGCTCTGATGCAAGCGGCCGACCTTCTCCGCCGGTTGCAGATGTGCAGGCTACAACAGCAAGCATCCGTACATCCGGGAGTGATGAGTCAGTATCTGCCAGGACTACCGAGATATTACCCACTCTGCTGGCAATGAAGGATGCTGCTGTGAGCCATGCCACCTGATCAGCAAGTGTTGAAGTGGACGCCCCCGAGATCAACCTAAGCAAGGAAGATTCCCGCTCATCTGATACGGATTCCAAGCGCGTGGGTGGTGGCACTTCTGCGTCCACGAAAGAAGGGGCTGAGGCGACAGTTCAGACTGATATGCCGTCCACAGGTGAGAGTCTTGGCACAACAGCTCCAGCTTCTGGTGTTCCAGAGGTTGCTAAGGAGACTGTTTCGCGAGCTGGTCTTCCACCTAGGCGTCGTAGCCCCCGCAAGCAATCTGCAGATATACCCAACGCACCAGCTGTAGCTAGGAGCAGCAGAGATGACTCTGGTTACGTGCCTGCGTCCACTCTGTTCCCACCACCTGCCGAAAGCAATGTTATGGAGAAAACTGAAGACCGGAGTACAACTGACCCAGGTGGCAAGTCGGGCACTACTAACGGAGGTGAACGTCCGGAGCAGACTGCGTCTTTACCCGCCGTGGAGAACCCCAACTTAAATTTGCGTACTTCTAAGCTCCCAGTCAGCATTGGTGTCCCCTACAGCCCAAACAAGAAGATTGGCAAGAAAGTTGTGACTGATACCGCTGACCACACGCCCCGCCCTACTAACAAGCCTGATGATTCTGCAGCAGACGAGGCAGAAATGTTTGTTGATCTTTCACCCCTGGATTCTGCCCCGCAAGTTGTTCGTGGTCCGGCTAGTAGGCAGGAGAGACACCCAATGGCCTTCACCCCACCGAGCTTTAGCCTTGGCATCAGCCAAGATCAACCAGCGGTGCATGATCCTATGCCAGTTGCCTTTGCTTTCCCGGCAGGCATGGCCCCAATGATGGCGCAGCCAATGGCTGAGGGTCTGAAGGCTGTGAAGTTTGCAGAGCCGATTGTGCAAGGTACACTTTTTATGCGTTTATCATTTTGTTGTACACATTTTTCTAGTCTGAATTTTGTGCCAAGCTTTTTTTTGGCTTCTCACCAGTGAGGCAAAAGTTATCTGATGAACATGGCAACTGGATTTTGCTGCACAATGTCACCTACATTTTTTGTTGCCATGTTGCATTTTCCATTCGGCAAGCACATGGCAACTGCAGTTGATACAACATGGGCAACTGCAGTTCAACCCACATGGCAACTTCAGTAGTTGTCAGATGGCAACTACAGTTCATTACACCTGGCAACTGTAGTTGCCTCCACATGGCAACTCCCTAACTTTGCACCTACATTTTCACATTCTACACCCTTTCTTTGCACAATTAACTTGTTTTATTTTCCCATATGCCCTATCCCACTTTTTTTATCATTGCAGCCACTCCTGAGGAGATTACGCCGTCACTTGATGAAGCTTACCGCAGGATTGAGGAGGCAGCACTGCAGAGGAGGTCCTCACGAGGTCAGGGGCAATTAAGTTCTAGCATGCATACTGAGTCCGTATCTGAGGATACCATTAGAAGTGCCACCCCTGGTTCTGTGAGACAGCATAGGGTAGTTCACGCACCACCCGGGAATGACTATGAGCCAGAAGTCAAGGCCACAAAGGATCAGAACCAGCTTTACGAAATTGTCAAGCGCTTTGGAAATGCGAGGTCCAACAGCAAGCACATGAAGGAGTTGAAAGCGTAATGACCACACCGCATAACCCCTCATTTGCTTTCCTTTTTACTTTTCTTCCTTTTTGCTATTTCTATAGATGCTCTGTTTTACGATTTATTTCTTTTTTCTAGTTAGTAGACATGATTCTTTCATGTTATATCATTTTCATACAGCTCATGTTTGGACAGAACCAAGATCATACAATGTGATGCGACGTACGTTGACCTGGGTGATCTTGCCGAGTCTGTGAGGCCACTCGGCAAAATGTCGAAGAATGTAGTTACATTTGGGATTGACTTCATCAACAGGCATATGGATATGTCTCCCGACAA
This sequence comes from Thinopyrum elongatum, assembly GCA_011799875.1. Lineage (NCBI taxonomy): Eukaryota > Viridiplantae > Streptophyta > Magnoliopsida > Poales > Poaceae > Thinopyrum > Thinopyrum elongatum. Next base: position 24,896,024 of record CM022301.1, on the reverse strand, counting down.
AACAATCATGCAGTACAGCGTGACCTGCAAAATATGGGATGGTGACTTCCACCACAAAATCCTGAGGAAGCATTTTGCTGCGCATGGTGATTTCAAGCTCACAATGAAGAAATGTGTGAGTATTCCTCCCCTTTTTGCACATTTTCCCCCCTTGGTATGTTTTTGCGAGTAGATATGCTTCACATGTGGGTTACACCCTGTTCTGTGATAGGTGTTTCGTGCGGCAACAGCTGCCATGTAAAATGAGTTTTAATTTGTTTCTTAATGCAAGTTATGTGGCAACTCCAACTATAATACTGGGCAACTTAGTCCATACATGGATGGCAACTTCTTTCAATTACACAGTGCAACTACCCATTTTCTACGATGGTGTACTTTTTTGGACACATGTTGCTTTTATGTCATTCATGTGCCTCTTAGTGCAACCGGCGATATCCTTCCACATCATTTTTCCAACTACATCATGTCTGTTTATGATGTGAACTCTGCTTTTTCTTTCCTTTTTTTTACTTGCAGGTCATGTTCCCCATTTTCCAGGAGCTTGCACCACAGGACCCACATGACAAGTGTGGTCACCACTACGCGATTTGCCTTGACCTCAAGAACCAACGATTTGAGGTGCTTGATTCAGTGCGTTCAGAAGCTGACGTAGACCTTACTACGCATGCTGAATACTTCATCAACAACCTCAAAGAGACATTGAACCGTCACTACGAAAACTCAAAGGTCCAGATCAGACATTTTCCAATCGAGTATGTTGCAACTACGAAGCAAGGAAACGGGTCATTACTATATTTTTTTCATGTGTCCTCTACACCAATGCTAACCCTCGTGCCACATCTTCATTGAAGTTTATGATTTCTTCTCTGTTTTCTTGAGTTCACCTGATTCTTTTGTTTTATAGGCACGACTGTGGCTTTCGCACATTGGAATACCTTGCTAAGTGGGAAGGTCGACGGGTCCCTATCGTCACAGCTGCAATGGTCGTCGAGCTCCGCAAAATTTACACAATGGAACTGGTTGATGAACGAAGATTTCAACACGCGGTCCAACGCACGAGAGTTTATAGAGGAAGCTGTCAAGAAAGCCACCAAGAAGTACAAGTGATCACGTGGTGCTCCACACCGAACGCGTACCTTACATTCTGTTGCCGAGGAATGTAAGGTATTACCTTGTTTCTTTCAAAACTATGTCTGTGTAATATGCTATGACTGCATCTTCCTGTAGCCTAGTATATAGTGGTGGCGTGTGAGCGGCAGTTGAAAAGTTTGTAATATATGTGTGGATGTGAACCTACTTAGGTGTGACAGCAGATACGTTTATGTGTTTTCAGTATTACTATGCGTTTGTGGTTTTGTAGTACCAGTTTGGTGTTTTGAATGCGTCTATGATGTCTGAAAAACATGAAAATGTAGTTGATCAGTCATGGTTAGTGAAAGTTATCGTTCTTTCTCGTTTGGCTTTTCTGGTTTTTTGCATTGCTAACTGTATCGGCTAGCATGGTAGTTTGTACGCAGCTGTAACCTTACGGTTTTTGCACGTGATCGTTTCAACTTGTTTTCCATAGTTTGCACACAATACAATATGTGTGAACTATAATGTGTTGACTGAACACGGAAATATACGCGATGGCAGACTCAGTATAAATAACATGGCATATTCAGTAGAACTAACATGGCAGATTCAGTAGGAAAGGCATGGCATATTCAGTAGAACAGGCATGCCATATTCAGTCAAAACAACATGGCAGATTCAGTAGAAAATACACGGCAGATTCAGATGAAAAGACATGGCAACTTCAGTACCACACACGTGGCAACTGCAGTCATTGATTCATGGCATTTCCTTTCAGCTTCTGTTGCACCTCAAGAGTCATTCTCCCATTTTTACAAATTTATAACATCTAGCTTGCAAAAAATGTCACCAACAACCAAGTCACAGTGCTCCAATGTTGCTTACGGATTGCCCGTCCCTTTCATTGTTTTCTTGTGCTTTGCTTGAATCTCCAATCCCGATTTGTATCTTATCTCTTTTGGACGCCCCTTTGTGATGGAACGGGGCGGGTTCCTGACCTGGGTTTGTGTGCTTGCTGTTCCAGATCCTACCTCCGAGTTTTCAGATGATGGCCTCGTGGACGAAGGCACACTTGTGGTACGGGGGAACCTGTGTAAGGCTTCCTCAGCTTTCCTCTTCTTGATCTCATCAAGCTCTCTTTTCGGGGCCTTCCTGTGTTTTTCTGCGACCCTCGCTGTCTCATCGCTCTTGCATGCTTCATCTATTAGCTCAGCATAGTTCTTTGTCAACACAACGTGCCTCACGGTATCCATCGTTGACTCTGGTCTCTCATCATGCACAGCCAAAACTGCATTTGATGTTTGCGGCCCCAATGCGTCGTCAGCGTCCCAAGTCCATCGCCGCCGTATGAAATGGCGGGGCATTCGTGTCACCGCGTTCATGTCCATTACTTTCAGTATGTGACAGCACACAATCCCGTCCCATTCGAATTTGCAGCATTGGCAGTAGTATTCGCCTTCGCTTATCAAGGCCTTTACAAAGTAGTTCCTTCCCTTGTCTGGGTCTTCGGGTTCTGAATCCGACATGCCCATGATAGAACACACCTTGAATGTATGTTCGTCCACCTGGATAGCCGTATACATGCTGGCACGCTTTATTTCTTCCTGGAATCTACAAGTTTTGTGTGGTTTTGTTAAACTCTTATGTGATGTTTTTTGTAGCACCTTATGTTGTTGTAGGCTGTAACGTAGGAAAGGCATCTAAAATGAATGATGGCTATGGCATCTGCATGATATTTTTTTTCACATGGCAAATGCATAACATTTTTAATTGGCATGTGCATTCCATACCATCATGGCCAATGGAAGTACAGTTCGTTTAAACATGGCAACTACAGTTCATTAAACATGGCAACTGCAGTTGAGTAAACATGGCAACTGCATTTCATTAAACATGGCAACTGCAGTTCATTAAACATGGCAACTGTAGTTGAGTAAACATGGCAACTGTATAACATCTTTAATTGGCATTTGCATTCCATACCATCATGGCCAATGGAAGTACAGTTCATTAAACATGGCAACTGCAGTTCATCAAATATGGCAACTGCAGTTGAGTAAACATGGCAACTGCAGTTGAGTAAACATGGCAACTGTAGTTCATTAAACATGGCAAACTGTAGTTCATTAAACATGGCAACTACATATCATGGTTACTCTGTACTCAATGGCTACTTTCAAAAAATCATCATTTTCAAATAAGCTTTTCAACTGTATTGCATTCTACATGGCACCTACTACCTTCATGCTTGTGCAAATAAGATTGTAACACAACTGACTTACTTGTTAAAAATCTTGTTGGTGTATATCTTGCTCATCTGCCTCTCCATCGGTAAATACGTTAGCAATTTTGGCTGCTTGAGCGCGGTGTTTGCTTCGTGCTGTAGCTCAGATCCCAGTATTTTTTGTTGCAAAGCAGAGTATTGTTTTGCAAACTACAACAATGAGGTGCCAGGGCTCACGTACCACTTCAAAACAACATTGAACCCCTCGCTGCGCTGCGTAGTCTGCAGAAACGGGAAGAAGCACTGCATGAAGTAGACCGGCACCCAGTACATTCGCTTCTCCCACGGGCTAGCAAGCGTCTCGTTGTCTTGTACTTGATATGTTTCAATCGTAGCCATCCAGCTCCTTTCAAACTCCTCCACCGTCAAGTTGTGGTCCACGCATAGCTCGAATGCCTTGTGCAGCTCTGGACGGTCAGCAAAGAATGGTCCTAGCGTCTCCTCAGCCTTCTTTATAATGTGCCACCTGCAGTGCCTATGCACTGCCAACGGAAAGACCTCCTCTATGCCTGCACGCATGCTAAAATCCTGGTCTGTTATTATGTTCATCGGAGCAAGTCCACCCATGCACTCCAAGAAGGTCTTGAACAGCCAAGTGTACCCATCCGTGTCTTCATTCCGAATGAGCCCGCATCCGAACTGCAATGACTGATTGTGGTTATTTATTCTTATGAATGGAGCGCATGGCATCTTGTACATATTAGTGAGATATGTCGCGTCGAATGAAATGCAATCTCGAAAATGTTTGTAGGCTCTTCTTGCAGCACCATCCACCCAATACATGTTCCTGACACGGTCCTCATCGTCCAATCTTATCCTGTAGAAGAAATCTGGATCTTCCTTCGCTTTCTCATCGAAGTAGGCTATCGTGGCTTCTATGTCAGCCAACCTGCTCTCTCTACGGTACTTTGCCTTTAGGTTTGTGATGTCTGCCGGTATGTAGGGCATGCTACTCAGAGTCCCATTTTTGCTGTGGATGAGGGATAGTATCTGGACCATTCTTGATGGACCGACGTTACAATCATGTAGCAGCTTTATGAATTTCTTCTCGAGGGGGGTGAATCCTCTGTGGGCGGTCAGAAATTTTAGCAGGTCAAACTTCTTTATGAGTTCGTGGTTGTGCTCGTCAAAATATTCAGTGACCACCCACCATGCTCCATCTACGTTCAGCTTATACCGGACAGGGCATTCCGTCTTGACAATGATACCTCTCTTTCGTTCCGGAACGACAGGCGCAACACCTTTCCCCTTCTTGTTCCTTCGTGCCTTGTAGCACCTCATCTCACCTATGCTGTACTCGTTAGTTTTTTTAATTTTCCTATGGCATTCGGTGTTGACCGCAAACCCATGGAACTTTGCATATGTCTGGTAGAATTCCTTTGCATCTTCAAACGAATCAAATCTCTGCCCAACATACGGTAGCTGAGGTACCATGATTTCTGATTGCCCACCATCTTCATCCTCTTGTGCTTCGCCATCAGTTTCATCATTCACTTCAGTATCGGTGGCTGTTTCATGTGCTTGAGTGTTGCTTGTGCTGGTGTGCAAAGGTGTGCTTGTCGGCATTGCTGGAACGATTGCCATTTCCGACACTGACTCGACATTGTTCGTGTCATGATTGTTGGCTGGCTGGTGGAACGCGTCCTCCGTGCGCTCAGAGCTCCCCGCAGTAGATGCCCCCACGCCGCTGTTGATTGTAGTTGAAGGTCCTGCAATAAAAAAAAGGTACGAGCGTAAGCTTTTGCTTGAGTGGCATGTTTATCGTGACGGAGTACAGCAACTGCATGTGATTTGGCATGACATCATTCACACATTAAGCCGTGAATCTGCATATGGCCATGCATGACAACTGTAGTTCTCCAGTCATGGCAACTACAGTCCAACAAACATGGCAACTACTGTTGCCAATGCATGGCAACCAGCTTCTTTTAGCATCAAAACTTGGATTCTATAGCCATGGCAACTATAGTCCAACATACATGGCAACTACTGCTGCCACTACATGGCAACCAGTATATTCCAGCATCGAAACTTGTATTCTAGGCTTGAGCTCACTAGGCAAATGCGATCAATCATGAATGTTGCACAAACTCTTATAGCAACTGGCAAATCCCGACGACAATAGATGACTCTTTGCACACGACCACTTGGTAGCATTTTTTGTTTGTTTTTTCCACCACCACCGTTACAAATCTACTTTTCCTCACATGCTATTCCCACAAAAGCAAATGCAGTACTGTTTTCTGGTTCACATTTTTTTTAGCTTGTTGTGCCGCATGTGCCGATCTTATATGGTCTGTCATTCCAATTTGATGTGCTCTATCTGCAATAGCGCTGTCCTGCAACTGTGAAGCTTGCCATGAGACGTTTGCCGATGTGGTTCCACCGTAACAACCTGTGATCATGGTAGCAGTTGGTCATTGCATGGCAACTGTAGTTTGTTCAACATGGCACATGTAGCAGTGCATCCATGGCACACATGTTTGTTCACACGTGTCATCCACATTTGTTTTAGACATTTGCAATCACATTTTATGACACATGGCAACTCTAGCTGTCCAGCCATGGCAACTGCAGCTGTCCGTGCATGGCAACTGCAGCTGTCCAGGCATGGCAACTGCAGCTGTCAGCTATGCTCCTTTCTCCTAATTCACTGTCCACAACTTCACTTCATGTACTCACCTGTGTACGACGTTGATGGCAGGTACATGGTTGCCGCCTGATGCCACGTGCTGCATGAAGGTCCTACATTTTTCCGAAGTAACTCGTGAGTCGTTTGCCATTCTTGCAAGTTTAATTTCATGTCCACAACAATAAGTTTCTTTTTCGTATGCGTTACTTTAATTTGCCACATTAGCTACTTGAAGTTGGTTGCCCGTACATTTGTCAGCGTTAGCGCCCTGTGACTGAACTTGCCATGGTGCCCCCCTGACTGTGGTTTGGTCATAAGAACCTGCGAAAAATGAGATTGTAGGACATAAGTAGAATGACATCTTCATCATCACGAACATGGCAACTGTTTCTTTTTTGTTTATCATGCATCGTACCGATGCCCGCGTACTGCTCCAGTAGTGGCAGCAAAGGCCCTGCAGAAATGAGTTGATTGTACTCAGCTACATCCCAGGGGGGCGTTTCCGGCCTTTGAGAAAACCAAGGATCATTGCCGTCTTCGTGATTCATTCTTCCACTTTTTTTTTTTTGCCAATGTGTTTTCAGTCACTGCATGAACAAGAACGCATCAATAATCCGCAAAATGCATTCTGGCTGTTTGCACATACAAGATAACATGGCAATCTTATCACATTTCCTGCGTAGGCAACCGACACATCATGGCAAGTAGGACATGCACATTCATTCTCTTTTCTAAAATCTGGATGCCATCTATCATTTCGAAGCGATGGCAACAGCCAATATAATAGGATGGCAAGCAACAACATAACGTGGTGGCAGCTAACGACAACGATAGGTGGCAACTGACGTTAGATACAAGTGGCAATTATTTTTCCTCCCCTCCCTATGCCAAATTCCTCCTTTCTCTCCCTATTTTGACTGATTCCTACGCATCCTTCAGTACCAACTACTCGCACCAAGGCAACCCAGAAGTTTAGCTCAACTCTAGTATAGTATATGGCAGATCTGGCGTATGTAGGTGGGCAAATGGGAATACACACAAATCCATGGTGTGTTTGCCCTGACATCGTGGATCCAGTCGCCATCTTCGTGGACAAATTTCAAATTTCAAATTTCTGGACAGAAGAAGGACGAGAAACAGAAGGAGATCGGAGATCGATCTGCTTTTTGCTCGTCGTCTTGGGAGGGCGGGGTTGGGGGGGGGGGGGGGGTTGGGGGGGTGGGTGGTTAGCGGTGGGAAGACGCTATGGATCTGCTCTGGTTGCCATGGCAACCAGAGAAGGAAGGCAATGGATGTAGGGGATCGAGAGGTAGGAGACGACGGCGGCAGGTCAGACTGGGGATCGAAAGGAGGCCGGGACGACTGGCGTGCTGGGTCGTGCGGGCAGCGCGGTCGTTTGCCCGGACGTGTGGGCGATTTTGCCACACACCGATCGTGCGGGCGGGGTCGTCTCCGTGCCACACAGGATGTGCGGCACAACCAACCGATTCACCACACGTGTGGCACAACCAACCGTGCCACACGTATTTTTATGAGTACCAATAGTCCTGATGAGTGGTAATTAGGTTGTGTATCACCTGTTAATTTTAGAAATTAAACCCGGATGATTAGGCTGCACCACCTTATGCCTAACCGAGGAGCTAAAGCTCTTTTTACACCACCGAGTCATAGATCCAGCCATGCATGCGCAGATATTCCTACATCTGTTACCACCAAACCCCATCGGCCATCTCCACGGAAAAAAAAAAGCTTGGTCCTTGCTGGTAGGTATGCATGTATTTTCTTTCTCGGATTTGCTCACCAACATACAGATCCATAGATGCAAAATGCAAATACGAAGACGTGGTTGT